>QEPC01000055.1:3367052-3537606 GCA_003113815.1 Sphenodon punctatus | reverse complement strand
TGGCGTTGAGACATCCAGGCGGAGATATCCGAGAGACAGTTGGTGAGACAAACGTGAACAGAGGGGGAGAGGGAAGGAGTGGAGAGACAGAGTTGAGTGTCATCAGCATATAGGTGGTATTGGAAACCGTGAGAGGTAATGAGTTTGCCTAGGGATTGAGTGTAGATAGAGGGCAAGGACAGAGCTTTGGGGAACCCTGACCGAGAGAGGTAGGTAGGAGGAGGAGGAGGAGCGGTCAGAAAGGTAGGAGGAGAACCAATTGAGGACAGAGTCCCGGAATCCCAGGGAATGAAGCGATTCAAGCAGGAGTGAGTGGTCAACAGTGTCGAAGGCAGCAGAGAGATCAAGGAGGACAAGAATAGAGTAAAGGCAGTTGGATTTAGTCACAAGAAGATCGTTGGTGATCTTAGTCAGAGCGGTTTCAGTGGAGTGAAGGGGGCGAAAGCCAGATTGGAGGGGGTCAAGGGAGGAGTTGGCGGAGAGGAAGTCGAGGCAATGGGAGTAGATAACGCGTTCAAGGAGTTTCAAGGAGTATGTGTTATATGTGCTGCCATGTAAACTGGCAGCAAAGGGGGGGACTATTATGTATTGATTAGGCAGTTTGGCCATGGTCAGAGACATAAGAAGGATGAAGCCTGAACAAATTCAGTTCAGGTAATTTGATGCATAAGCCTCAGGCTGGCACAAATTAAGAAGGTCCATGAGAATAAAGCTGAAAATAACACGCACACTAGCAGAAGAGTATATCTCCAAGGCCACAATAACAACCCCAGATGGTCACTATCTCTAACGAAGAAGGTCTGGAAAAAAAGGGAGGTAGCCTCAGCAGGTCAGACCGGCAATTAAGCAGTAGAGAAAAACTCCCCAAAAGCAAAAGCACCTTTAATGGCTCTGCTCCAAGTAATAGAGAAATGAATGGTCAGCTTATTTCTGCACCTGGCATGTTCAAAGAGGGGACCCGCATGTATTCATAATAAATAAAGCTATAAAAGAAAACGCCCGGGGCCTTATCTCTTGTCACTGGCGCTTGCAGCTATTAGCATTGCACTAAGCCTGTGTGGGCCTCTGACCCTTACCGTTGCTCTCAAAGATCCAGAAACTCCTGTCCAGCTATCTGCTGGGCCCCCTCCTCTGAACCAGTTTGCGTCTCGGACCGTGGCCTCTGACACGTAAGATATCCTAGGTTGGGTTACTGGGGTTCTTAACTGGCAACACTGACATGTCCAGATGTTACGTGTCTATCCAATTCAATTGAGTTGTACCCACATACTTTGGCTTGTTAATTGGCGACCTTCGATCCTGTTTGGGGTAAATTGAGGTACAGCAAACTCATTTATTTCCTAACAATTGGCGGAAGAATGCATGGTGGGGGAATATAGCTATCTATGGTATGCATTCCTGTCAACAGCCAACAGTAAAGGGCACATGGTGTAGTGGGGTCTGGCAAATGAAAAACCTGTCAGAAGACAGCTGTGCTAGCACACTGCATCGTCGAGTCCTGTAACTGTGGAACTGGGGCACACTGTGTAGTGGGGTTCGGAAAACAAAAAACCTGTTAGAAGATAGCTGTGCTAGCACACTGTATCATGGAGTCCTAGGGTGGAAATACATGGTATAGCAGGGTTTGGAAAACGAAAATCCTGTCAGAAGACAGCTGTGCTGGCATGCTATATTGTGGCCATTCTCTAAAGACACCTGGATAGCATTCCCCTGGTTGCATGTAACAGGCCTTACAACTGCAGGTGTGGGGCTTGTGCCAAAGTAGGGAACCAAATTATATACCAAAATTATACTTTCTCACTGCAGGACGGGGTGATTGTAATAATAAGGATACGACACTATCTCTGGACTGGCAGTCCCCACTACTTGGGTTTCCATAGCTTGGTTCAAGTGGAGAAATGTGGGAGGGATCCCCACCGAACATTGGGATAAAGTGCAAGTATTACTTGCCATTGTTGAAACAGTCCGACATTATGGTCCCTGCCCTTGGGCTGAAAATGCATTACAATCATCCGTTACCTTAGAACAACTTGGTGAAGTATGGGAGAAATACACGCAGCTGTATCATACTAAAAAGAAAGACATGGATTCTGTTTTCCTATTGTTACTCTGGCAAGGTATTAACATGCTCTATGTAGATAATGAACAGGAGAAAAAGGCTAACTAAACTTTGGAAGCACAAATTGCAACTCTAAAGGACAGAGAAAAACAGATCCATATGTGGCGAACTGAGTCTGCTGAGCGCAATTCCATACAAGTTAGAGAGTTAAATGATTTTAAAGACAAGTGTAAAGATCTGGAAAAACTGCTAAAGAAACAAGAAATAATAGTGAGCTCCTTTAAAAATAAATACGGAGATAGTCAATCTGTCAGAGTTTTAATGAGTAATATATCTGAAATGAAGAGACAGAACCCAGTAGATCATAGTAAATGCAAATTAAAATCTCAGCTCTGACACAGCAGTTGCAATCTAAACAGGGAATGGTTTCTGCAGTAAAAAGCAAACCCATTGCAATGAGTTCCATGATTAATGGGGAAGATTACATGGATCCAAAGTTCTGGCATGAAGGTAGCGATTCCGAGGATTACAATGATGGGTGATTTCAGACGCTACGGGCACCCGATTCACCACAGTGGATTCCCAGCTGTGGCGAACCGGCTAACCACCCCCCGTGGGCAAGAGAGGCCCGAAACAGACGTGACGGGAGCAGGACCACGGCAGGGAATCAGACCGGCAGACCACGGCCTGGGGCAGCGCAGCAGATGTTACGCCGATCCCGGGCCGTGGTCAAAGCACTCGGAAGGCGCCAGGGTGGCTCGTCCTGGCTGCTGCTGCTGCTGCTGCTGCTGCTGTCCCTCCACTGCCTCCATGTGCAGCACAACCACCTCTGCCTGCGCCTCCTCCTCCTCTCGCCTTGCTCTCTCGCCCTCCACTCTCCTCTCCCTTCCGCCTCACTCCATCCTGTCTCGTCCCCCTGCTGCTGTGTGCCCTTTAAATCTCCCTCCCTGGCCTGTGTTGTGGCTCGTTGTCTGGCAGCGATGCTGCGTGCTTTGTCCCCGGCTGGGAATCATGTTGCTTGATTCCAGACGGTGGTTGCCGTTCAGTCGTTACTTTTTTTTGTTTCCTGGTGGGAATCGCTTTGACCATGCTTTCGGAGATGGTCCGGGCCGGAGCTCCGGAGCGTGGTTATTTTTTACCCCTGGTGAGGATTGACTGTGGTGAACATCTGGTGCACGCAAAACAGACATTCAGGGCGCTTTGGCCCCACTGTGGGATTGACCGTGGTCCACTGTGGTTGACTGTGATCTCGTAACATCTGAAAATACACAATGTCATCCACGATATTTTTGCAGTAAACCAACCTGAGGAAATTGCAACTCCCCTGCCTCCCTGTGATCCAGACCCTCTAACAGACACTGTTGACACAGACCAAGTGGCCACTGTGGTTGCTAACCCTGATCCCACAGAAGGCAAGGTCTCCCTTAGAGAGCACTGGCAACCTCAGCTAGCCTGGCATCAAGGTCGCCCAGGAGGGAAAAGTTCCTCTGGCTAGCCAAGGGACTTTTATCCCTTCCCCCAGAATGTCCAGGGTTCTGTAGGGTCCCCCAGGAGTCCCCGCCTGTGGCCAAGTTTCCAGGACAGGACTTGGAGTGAACTACTGACATTCACCAACTTGTTTTGGGGCATGTATTTCACCCATCTCTCTGTCCTAACCAGCAACAGTGGCCCCTGGCCCATGCACGCGTAATCCAGCCTGAAGTAACTCCCGACCCCCCACTCTTGGTGCGTTCCCTATCTCACAAGCAAAATTATTGCTTTTATTGTTGTGATTGGTAGTGTTGTCTTTTAGGTATTTTGTTTAGGTATTCTGTTTAAAATAGGGTCTCATCTACACTGTTTTTTTGCCACCATTTGTTTTGCCAGCAAGGGTTAAAACAGTCTGTGAGGAGGAATAAAAGCAGCAGTTTCAATACGGTCTCTCAAAAAGAAAAGAAAATCATCCGCTTCCAAAAGCATGTGGTGTCTCTGTGCCATTGAGGATGCTTCAGTGCTGATATGAGTAATTTGTGTGTGTGCTTGACTATGTGGGATGTGTGAGATGGGGTGCATGTATATTTGTATGCTTGAGGAGATTTATATATGTGAGTGACTCTGCCTGAGTGCCCTGAGATGTTGGTATATGCATTCATGTGTGTAAGTTTGATACTGGAGTTGTAGGTCTTTGGGTGACAACGTTTGTATGTGTGTTTGAGGATTCTTATAAGCACAGGAGTTGTTGCAAAGCAGGAATCCCTCCTTTCTCACTCACTGTATCATGGAAATGCTATTTTCTTTAGTCTGTGCTTTATTTGAGATTGAAAAGTGTTCCTGGACTGCTTGTTGTGATAAGCTAAGTATTGTTGTGGTGTCTTAGCAGACAGAAAAGTTTCTGACTTAGTCTGGCACTCTATCCCTTCAGTTCCTTCTTCTTTGCTTTCTACCTTATATTAATCATTGTTTCTGTAATGTGTCCAGACCAACACAAGATTAGAAGTGATAAAAGTCCTAGAAGTCCTAGAAAGGGAGCCTTGTCTTTGTATTCATTTCAGATTCACTGGTTGTGGTAATATTCAGTCGCATTCCTGACTGGGGTCTGGCCTGGGAGTAGTGTTTGTGTTTTGTTCCCCATGCAGTCTGTCTCCATATTTGCATAATAATTGCTGGTGTCATCAGCATATCCAGCCCCTCAGACACTAGTATTTCAAATGTAATGCTATACCCATGAGTGATTTTAACTGTAGGCTCAGTTTGTGGGCAGCAAGTTCAGTTTACCAGACCTCTGAAATTAAAGGTGCAGGCACAGTAATTACTAAAGTAATACTGTTCATGCTCTCCCAGTATTAAGTGGGGGGAGGAAGTGTAGGCTACCTTCTTCTTATATGGAATTCCAGTGATTTGAAAAGTTGTCCAAGGAAGCGAATCTAGGGAACTGTGCATAACCAACCAATTCCTTCAGGTAATTATAAAGGCCATATACAGGCCAGGTCTGTCTCTTTTTCTTTATAAAAGCAGGAAAGAAATGTTGGATGTTCTAGAAGGCCCAGTTAACTGCAGGTTTTTAATTCATTTATTTATTTTTATCTTTGTGTATGTCGTGCCATGGCTGTTTGTCATTCTACTGTGTGTGTCTGTTTATGTAGTTTGTCATTCAGTGTTGTATGTCTGTTTATGTAATGTGAGAAAGGCACATAAGTGGCAAAATGAAAAGAAAAAAAAAATTAAAATACAGCAACGGCTGCCCACATTTATTCTGTACTTTCAGTGCACGGTAAGGGCAAAGTAATTCATGCAGCTATATGGGTTTTCCCATAATCATTGGAAGGCAGGTTCTCATTAACCTCTTCATTGCCACTTGTGTCCTGGTATGTTTTTTTTTGTTTTTTTAAAACAGGGTTCTTTTTCTCCTAAGCATTTTATGGAGTAAAAGGGAGAAAGAAAACAAGAAAGGAAAGAGGGAGAGAGATAACCTGACCTGTTGCAGATTTTGTTTTAATCCAGTGCCATCATGCTGCCAGTGATTTGGATCCTGTGCATGGCTGTTACAAAAGCCTATGGAATTTTGACTACAGCTATTGGATAAATGATACCTTTGGCCTTGCAAGATCAGTGTGGATTTAAATAAAAGGAAACAAGACCCCAGCTCTAGATGAAATACAGTAATAACAGAGGGAGACTGAGAGGATACTGAAATGTCAAGTCTGGGTTTCAATAAATAAATAAATAAATAAATTTTTTTTTAAAATGTTGCCTTCTCACCTCGACTTGCCCTAGCTGGAGTAAACGTTTCATGGACATGGACTCCCTTACAGCATAATAAAGATAATGACACCTCCACTCCTGACTTGATGAACAGGAACAAACAATTGAACACAGCTTGGTGGGGTGTACATTTAAATGGGGATACACTCAAGGGCATATGTTGTTGGAAATGGAAAAGGATTTATAATTGTGGTTGTTCAACTGAATCTACTACTTCAGACTGTTGAGGCAACTGATTATAATGGAAATGAGGTATGGAGTGGGGAGAAGGGCTGCAAAGAATCCCAAGAAACAGTATATTAAAGATTAAAGGGTAGCAATAAAACATCACACCATACACTTGGAGCATAAAGGGAATCCCATTATGATACTACATGGGTGGGCAGTTTTGAATAATACAAGTGGGAGACGTGCATATGGCGGTCCAATTTAAGACAAGGAAGTGAGAAGAATGGTTGAGATGTGTTGGGACCTCACTTGGGGTTCTAAATGGATTTGAGTTAACAGGAAATTCAACAGTTAAGTGAACAACAGTCTTATGGGAATCTGAAGTGTTACATGAGAGGTTTGGTGTAGTGCCTGCAGGAAAACAGTGCAAGGTTACTCACAAACCTGCTCTATTTTGACTATACATATGCAGCCAGGCACCTGGACTTCTTTATGTTCTGAATAGTGTTTTAAGGCAGGAAACCTGAACTGGGCCTAATGGTGGTGTTGCTCTCTTTAGATTGCTGCTGTGTTGTGCTTTATCCTATTCTTTGTGTTATAGATCACCTCAACAGGCTCATGCTCGCATTTACACCGCATTGGGATAAACAAGGTTGTAGTGGGGCAAGCCTAATACCCCGGATTGCTTTAACTCCCACGCAACTCTTGATAATTGGACTCATGAAGGTGACTCGAGCTGGGGTATCACTGGTCATCTTTATGCCTGACAACATCTGGAGTGTAAATGGCCTGGCCCCCTAGGATATACTCCTTTATTAAAAAGATGTTGTGTTGGAGGTCAAACAAGGCAGGATGCGTGACTTGGCAAAAATATTGGTCTGTCATGCAGGTAATACAGCCAGCATACAAACAGGCTCACATGTAGTAACATTTATATATACTGGACACATATATAGCTTCATAAAATATATTTACAGGACACATATATGGATTTATAACCAAATATACTTACATAATTGAATGGTAATATTTTAATAAAATGATAGTACTAATAATTGTAACACTTAGTATTATACTTAGTTTATTGGAAATGTGATTTGTAATGTGATTTGAATTAGTATTGAGATTTACAATTATATGTAACAAACCTGGGTACAACCGACTCCCTGGTACACCTTCACTGTCATATGTGTTATATGTGCTGCCATGTAAACTGGCAGCAAAGAGGGGGACTATTATGTATTGATTAGGCAGTTTGGCCATGGTCAGAGACATAAGAAGGATGAAACCTGAACAAATTCAGTTCAGGTAATTTGATGCATAAGCCTCAGGCTGGCACAAATTAAGAAGGTCCATGAGAATAAAGCTGAAAATAACTCACACTCTAGCAGAAGAATATATCTCCAAGGCCACAATAACAACCCCAGATGGTCACTATCTCTAACGAAGAAGGTCTGAAAGAAAAGGGAGGTAGCCTCAGCAGGTCAGACCAGCAATTAACCAGTAGAGAAAAACTCCCCAAAAGCAAAAGCACCTTTAATGGCTCTGCTCCAAGTAATAGAGAAATGAACGGTCAGCTTATTTCTGCACCTGGCATGTTCAAAGAGGGGACCCTGCAACATGTATTCATAATAAATAAAGCCATAAAAGGAAACGCCCGGGGCCTTATCTTTTGTCACTGGCACTTGCAGCTACTAGCATTGCAGTAAGCCTGCATGGGCCTTCGACCCTTACCGTCGCTCTCAAAGATCCAGAGGCTCCTGTCTAGCTATCTGCTGGGCCGTCTCCTCTGAACCAGCTTGTGTCTCAGACCGTGGCCTCTGACACGTAAGATATCCTAGGTTGGGTTACTGGGGTTCTTAACTGGTAACACTGCCATGTCCAGATGTTCTGTGTCTATCCAATAAAATTGAGTTGTACCCACATATTTTGGCTTGTTAATAGGCGACCTTCGATCCCGTTTGGGGTAAACTGAGGTACAGCAAACTCATTTATTTCCTAACAGGTGGACTGGAATGGGCTCAGATTATAGGGTGGCTGCCCCCAACTACCTTTTTGACAGGCCCCTTTGCTAATGGCCTTAGAAGGCTGTGGGAGAGGGGGGCATGATTTCATTGAGGGCCCCAGTACCCTTTTCCTTATATTTTGAGCCCTGCCTGGTGCAGAGAAGATGTAATGGGCCCCGTTGTCCTACCCACACCTCCGCCCCTGTATGAGATACATATCCATTTGACATGTGTTGTGGCCCCTCAGGCTTATGGGCACTGTCCAGCTGCAAAACAGAATCAACAAGTAGAGGGCAGTTGTCTTGTACATTACTTATATTGTAAAACTACATATACATGGTTATACAAAATACCTACAAGGCTACATAGGATATAAATGCCAACAAAAGCCTATAGATTGTATTTACAAAAAGTGAGTATAAATAAACCCCTAACATGCAAAATATGAAGACAATTCAAAACAAATTGACAGAGTTGACATGTTTTGACCAAACAGTGGTCGTCTTCAGAACTCCATAGATATATTCCTGAAAATAGAATGAAATAAATGGGAATAAACCCATACTTCAATTTATATAGTGTACATTTTATCACATAATTAAAATACACAAGATATCATGTAACAAATGTTACCAAATCAACTCCAGTTAAATGGGTAAGGGGGATATAAAACCATTTACCTGAACAAAGGGTAACCCTCAACCACTAAGATGCTTCCACAGTCTCATATGCACCATGGAAAACCACAGAATGCTACAATAAATAATGACAATATCTCATGTTTCTATTAGAATGTATGTAATAAGCCAAACCATAATAAAATAAATATCCCTCACACATACCTCCACACATACATGGAATCAAATTTAATCATACATACTCCAAATGGAAAGCCTCTCTATCACTGCAAAGTAGAATGCTGTAAGAATGGCACCTTTGTGTTTTAAGTATGGGTGGAGAGTGTAAACAAGGTAACTTTAGGTAGATAGAATTTGAAGGTATTTTCCTTCATACTGTTTGGAGAATTGTAAAATCAGTATTAACACCCTTTGGGTGTGCTTGGTGCCTTCCATAATAAGAACTTGACCCCGGTATTGGAGTTAGCAGGATTGCTTTTTATTTTCTCTATGGCACTTCCAGTTTTCACCCAGATAGGATAAACACTACTTTGCAGTGACAGAGAGGCTTTCCAGTTGGGGTATGTATTGTTACATTTTATACCAAGAATGGAGGTATGTGTGAGGGATATTTTATTTTATTATGGTTTGAATTGTCTTCATATTTTGTATGTTAGAGGTTTATTTATACCCACTTTTTGTAAATACATTCTATAGCCCTTTGTTGGCATTTATATCCTATGTATCCTTGTAGGTATTTTGTATAACTATGTATACATAGTTTTACAATATAAGTAATGTACAAGACAACTGCCCACTACTTGTTGATTCTGTTTTGGGTTGGGCTTTGAGGGCATGTTAAGAGTGATCATTGTTTTTCTACTTGTTTTTCTACTTTTTTCCACTGTGCAGCTGTGTCCCTTTGTGTAGCTGCTCTGCATCCCCACTTCTCCCTGGGGGACAACCTCAAAGGGAGAATCTCGAAATTCTAACAAAGAAGAAGACTCTGAACCACATTCTCTCAGTTGCAGATGCCTGGGGCTACAGTCAACCCTTGGATTTGAGCACCACCACCCCCTCTCTAGGGAAAGTTCAGAGCTGGAGGTTGTTCTTGCTGGAGCTGTCCTTTAAATTGAAGGGGATTCCTGAGAAAGTTTGCTAAGGGAGTATTGCTGATAAAAAAGGCAGTGCGTGGGACACACAAAGCCACTTGTGCTGAGTGGGATGGAAGCGATGATCCGCCGGGGGTTTCAGGGCAGGGCCGAGAGGTGGGTGTGCTATTGTGGGAGGGAAGCTGCTCTGTTCTGCTGTGCGGGAAGCGAACAAACATATGCAAGAGACGAGAGAGTTCAGACAGCCCCCCCCCCCCAACAAATAATAGATAATAATGTATGATAATAAGCACCTAAGATCTGGGGCTGGGCTGGGATGCTGCAATCCTGTGGGAGGGGGGCTGCTGGGAGCTTAGTGCTGGTGACTGAAGATCCGGGACTGGGTGGCTGGGCTGTTGCGGGGGAGCCACTTCAGTGAGGGTAAGAGGGGGGCGATGATCTCCAGGTCAGGGTTGTGGGGTTTGTTCATTCACTAAGTTATCTAGATTTCACCTCCCCCTCTCCCCACACTCATATTGAAACCAGCTTTCATGTTATTAGGAATTTATGGTTCTAGGGGTGGAAGCCTGCTCTCATTGAAGTAAATGGCAAAACTCCCATTCACTTAAATGGTGGAGGAATGCTCCCTA
This sequence comes from Sphenodon punctatus, assembly GCA_003113815.1. NCBI lineage: Eukaryota > Metazoa > Chordata > Lepidosauria > Sphenodontia > Sphenodontidae > Sphenodon > Sphenodon punctatus. The sequence goes on along the minus strand of QEPC01000055.1, from coordinate 3,527,274 downwards.
GGCAGAACAGTGTGTGGATGCTTGCATTGCTGCTGTCCAGCCTGTAGTCATTCTGCAAGCAAGTAGATTTCAGTGTCAAGTTTGCCATGAACAAAGAACTGTAAGTTTTAACTGCCTGAAGGAGGCAGCAGTGTTCCAGGATGGATATGAAATGTCATTTGTATTTCCAGAATACTTTATTCCTTAGATTGTTCTAGACTTTCCACAGCTATGGTGCCTACACTGTAGTGTAGACCCTAAAGTAGGCTGCCAATATTCAGGTGGCTAGTAAACACAAAAAATGGAGAAGCATTACTTTTATCTTTTTCCTGCTTGTGGGTCTGCTTTTGAGCCCCATCATTAGTCCCGAATCAGGATTTCTCAGAGCTCATGTGAAAAAGATTGAGAACTACTGACCTAGACTTTAAAAATCTCTTCCCAGGCGTGCAGAACTGTCTCAGCAGTACACACACTTGTATGATCCTGACTCATAAGAATCAGTAGGAACGTTGCCTTTGATCAGGATGGGTTCATCAGGAGTGCAGCCTGAGTAAGGCTCACAGTAGGATCACTGACTGGGACATTCAGATGCCAGGCAGACACTAACTCAGTGGGTGCCTAGTAGACGGCGTCCCTCCTCCCCCCCAAATCTGGGACCAAACAATGCTGATGACTGCGGATTGAGAAAGTAGGACAGATCACACCCCTCCCCCCCACATGTTACTGCGACTCGTTTTAGACTAGAAGCCTACGTATCCCAGCGTGCAATACGCCATGATCCGAGAGGTCTGGGAGGGGAATGGAAACTTTCGGTCCAAGCCGCTTTGACCGAAGGCTAACGATCGCCGCGCGCAACTAGGAACTATTGTACAGAGCACTACTAGTCCCAGCATGCAGCGCTCTGCTTTGAGTCAGGCAGCTCTGAAGGAGATGGCGCGCTGCATGCTGGGACTAGTAGGTTTTCACGCAGCGGAGGCGGGCGTTTAGGAGAAAGCTTCCTTTCATAGGATTGTCGCTTTCAGATGACGCACGGGCAGAAAAGGGAAAGGGAAAGTCTCTCTATTCCCCACGTGTCGCGCTGTGCCAGCGGCTGGTTTTCACACGCTCACCCACCCCCTACCCCCCCACCGGGGAAAGGGGAGTGCACCGGGTTCTAGGAGGGCAGGATGGAGAATCTGCGGCTGAGCCTGGCCGCGCCGCTGCGGCTCGTGGCGCTGAGGAACGAGAAGAGCAGCAGCGAGCTCAGCAGGTTTTTGACCAAGCAGGTGAGCACGCGGGGGGGGACACTACCTCCCCTGCCCCACTTAGAACGAAGAGTGGGACACGGCCCCCCCTGGCTCTGATCTTTCAGCCTCGGTCACTCCCTGCTGGGGGGATTACTCCTTGTCCTCTGACCCTTCCCTGGCCTCTCCCGGTGGGGGTGTTGGGGAGGAGGAGAACATCCTCCAGCTCCCCTCCTCCTCCCCGTCCCCTCCTCCTTGCATACTTCCCACTTCGGCCTTGGTTCGCCTCCCCCGTAGTAAGTGCCTGCAATGGAGAGCAGGGTGAGTCAGGGAAACTTGCGTCCTCTCTAAAATCGCCGCACAAAGTGCACCTCAGCGCAACTTCTATCTGGCCCTGACCCTTCCTTCTCGCCTAAGCAGCATCAGGAATGGGCGGGAAACAAAACATGCAGGTTGTGTTGACTAAATCCGGGATGGGGAACCTTTTCCCTCCTGAAGGCTACTTGAAAAACTAGTACAAGCTTCTTGGGCTTCATAAAAGTTGAGGGTGGGTTTTTTTTATAGGATGTGCTTAGGAAAAGGAAGGCCCAGATCTGTCTGTGTCTCTATCTTTCTGTGCATGTCCTTATCTCTGTGTCCTTATCTCTATGTCCTTTACCTTGAGCGTGGTCTTTCAGTGCTTGGGGTTAGGAACTGGAACAAGGGGCTGGCAGATTCAGGAACTGGAGAATTACCAAATAAAAACTAGTTGTGGGCCATATTTGGCCCAAGGTTCCCCACCACTGTCTAAATTTTCTGTAATGGGGCGGGGCAGGGGAGAAGTGGATAAGGTGGTTTTGGGAAGCTAGGGTTCAAATCCTGACCTACCATGAATTCACTGGGTGGTCTTGGGTAAGTCACAGCTTTTCAGCCTCAGTTCCTCATCTGTAAAATGTAAGTGTGTCTCTCTCTCCCTGTGTTCCCCTCACCCTGTCCATCTTAGACTGTAAGCCCACTGTATATGCCCAGCAGTGCTATAGAAATAATAATAATAATTTCCTCATTCCCCATCCCCATTAAATGGTCCGTTCCTTGCTGTCTGTCAGCTTTTGTTCCCCCTTCATATCCACATATGTCTCCTTTCCTCTATCTCTGACAGCGGTGGGCAAAGTTTCCTAATTCTAAGAGTCTCATCCATTTACCACAATAGGTCCAAAGAGCTGCATGTGGCTCTAGAGCCATAGTTTGCCTACTTTTGATCTATGATAAGACTGAATAAAGAAAAAGATTACTGCTTGGTGCCATTTGTAGCTCTTCTGCTGGGTGAAGCTAGGGGAAAGTCTCTTTAGCTTCTCTATGCTTTAATTTCTCCAGCTTACCTACCTCAAGCAGATGTTGCTATTTAATTTGCTAATAATGTGTGACACATGGGTGCAGCCACATGAGACAGGCAGGGGAGGCTAGGGAAAGTCTCTTTAGCTTCTCTGTGCTTTAATTTCTCCAGCTGTAGAATGGGACTGCTTACCTACCTCAAGCACATGTTGCTATTTAATTTGCTAATAATGTGTGAAACATGGGTGCAGCCACATGAGACAGGCAGGGGAGGCTACCATGTCTTGGGTAGCCTTACCCCTCCTGTGCCCAGTGCTCGCCAGATCACCCCACCCCAGGCCGGGGGGGGGCAACAGTTGACTGCTATGCAAAGTGTCCTTGGAAAAATTCTGAGGATGCGTCGCGGAGCAGCCTTAACCCACATTGGTAAGGCTGCCCAGGGGAGGGCAACTTGTGTGGCTGGGTCCCTTCTGCCTCGCTGCACAGTAGGCTCCATGGCGCAACTGTGAGCTGAGGGTGCTGTTGCCCATCCAATGGTCTTCTCAACTTTCTGCACATGCCCTGCAGTGTGGTTGCAGCGATTGCCCGCCATTGGGCCCTTGCAGTTTATCTGGCTGCAGCCCATGAGATCTTCAGATAGAACAGTGGTTAACAATTTTTTTGGCCTGCGTGACCTCATTTTGAGACCTAAATATAATCCTGTGATGCCACTTGGCAAAAGACATGCAATATATATCAAATAGCAACCAAAATTATGATTCCATCTGCAGATGGAGCAACCCTACTTGGGGTCATGACCCATAGTTTGGGAACCTCTGGGACAGAAGACACTGTAAGATCAGTGCAACTCTTATGCATTACAGTATTTGCTGCCAGTGGCTTCTGTTTTAAACGATTTTCTCATCCTTTATGGCTGTGAGAACCTTCCAAGTTTGAATTAGTGTTGTGATATGCCGGTTTCCTTGTATATGAGCAGGCTATGTTCCCTGCTGGTCAGTCTTGAGCAGAATAGAATGGATAGAATTGAGCAGCCATAGCCCTAATGTGCCACATATAAAACTGAAGGGTGAGAATTCCCAAAGTAAGACACTGCTGTTCTTCATGGTTAAGGACCTGAAAAAAGCAGGTGCGGAGGAATAGGAAGGTGTAAAACATTTCATTTCTGCTACTCTGTCTGACGATGTCGGTGGTTGCTTGTCCGCTATAGTTGATGGTGATAGCCACATCTCCATTTAATTTATTTGATTTTAAGTGTTCTCGTATGACTGCAAACTCTGACTTTTGCAATAAATATTTTTCCACACGTGAGACATCCAATGTCAGATTGACCTAAGCAGCATTCTTTCTGTGGTTTCCTTTTGGCTCCCTCTACTTATCTGGATACAGTTTGCATCAAGCTTTGCTGTGCCATCATGAATAATCTTTTGACATTTTTTGTGGTCATGAGCATCCCACTCCCATGTGTCAGCTGAGATGCCAGGTTTGTTTAGTCTGGTCTTTAGTTGTTGGTTATGCCCAGGCCCACTGTATTCAGGAGAATTTGTTTTTTACAATTTTCAATACGGTGAGTTTCCATCATGCCATTCCATCAGTTGGACATTTAATATCTTAAAAAAATAACTACAAAATACCACACAGACCTCACAGAGGATCTTTTAAGGTATTTATTGCCAGTAGGTCAGTCATGGGCTGCTTCTCTTCAGAAGCTGTGGTCAGGGGCCCCTATGACATCAGAATATGACAGCAGTGACAGCAGTGACAGCATCACACTGGTTATAATAATTCTCTCTCATAAGAGAAATGTTTTCAGCTCGGTGTCCAAGCAGCACAGATAAGCTATGTAAATGCAACATTGCTATGTAAATGCAAAGACTATTTTTCTTAAATTAAGATCTCTCTGGCTTTCAGACTTTACAAGATTGAACTGTTACCTCTCCTGACAAAATGAAGGGCTGAAATAATTTTGAAACAGTGGTTCCAGGAAATCTTGAAGCTGCATATATTAGGCTCAAGCCACTATGCAGCATCTTTCTGTTTTATATTTCTGTAGTGCTACTAGGCATATGCAGCGCTTTAGTCACAGATTTTTGGAGACAAGTTCCTACCCAATGGGCTTATAATCTAAAATAGACATGAATGAGGGGAAACTCAAGGAGAGAGAGAGACACACACACGTTCCCATTTTACAGATGGGAAACTGAGACTGAGAGGTTGTGACTTACCCATGGCTACCCAGTGAGTTCGTGGTAGGTCACTATTTGAACCCTAGCTCTGTTGACAAAGTATTTTGTTGTTTATGCTTCGACTAGTCCACATATTTTTATATACAAGTATATTGTGCTGCTGGACTGTAAAGACTCAAATGTGTGACTTATTTGAAACAAGGAGTTATATCACACAGTGTTTTCTGTAAGCTTCATTTTTATGTTCCTGCATTTCTGATAATAAAAATGAGAACTTTGATATAGTTGTAAGTCCATTCTAGGTCATTAGTGACTGGATGTTGGAAATATAGCTGTGCAATTGTGTAGTTATAGTTACGGTTACATCCCTGTAAAACAGGGAAAAGGATGCTTCATGTTCTGAACTGTAACAGCTAGAGATAAAAAGAAAATAGCAGAACATTTCAAGAAAGCTTGAATTCTTTTGTTACAAGATATTCATGATGCCTCATCCAGCTTACCTTAAAAAAAAAATTGTTAATTGGAACATTTTGACACAGTATGTGATTATTATTTTTTGCAACCCCACTGCATCCATCTTTGGACTTGTTATACCAAAACTTGGTAGATCGCTAAAAGCCATACATATTCTAGGGTAACCTGTTGTCTTTCACCTGATTGCATTTTCCATCTCCCCCATAGCTTGTCAGTTTCATTACTAGCTCAATAATTGGAAAAGTAGCAGTAACTCAGCAGAAATTAAACTGGCCAGTTGTGAGGATTGTGGTGTGAAGTGTGCATGTGTCCTGGACTGCTGGAGTTGAGTAGCCTAGGTTTCTAGGTGCTTTGGTTTAAGTGGGCTTTCTTTCCACCTGCTTGAAGCCATGTACTATATGCTTGCAGCAGCTGAGGAATGTATCAGACCAAGCCCAACAGTGCTCTGTTAGGACAAGGCAAGCAAGGGCAGATTGTAGGAAAGGAATACAAACCTATGGGAATAATGGCAGAAGTGGCAGGGGTGATAATATTGTGGTTTCATGTAAAAGCTTATTTCCTTATGAGGGTATCAAATGTTAGTATAACAGATTGCATATTTTCACATGCAAAAACATTTAAGTGACCTTGAACAAGCCTCGTACTTTTTCTGTTCCTCCATCTCTCCATTTTAAAAGCAGAGTTATAGTTAAAGTTACATCAATGTTTCCCTCTAAAACAGGGGGAAAGGTTGTATCTTCAGTTGGGTTTGTCTGTCATGTATTTGTAAAGTGCAGTGTGTACTTGGATGAACATTGCTATGTAAATGCAAAGACTATTTTTCTTAAATTTCCCTTTTCTTTTTCTCCAGATCTGGACTCCACAGGATCGTCAGTGTATCCTCAATGCCTTAGCACAGTTACTACTGGATAAAGAATGTACTCTTCTGATTGGTCGTCAGCTTCGACCAATCCTGCTGGATTTACTAGAAAGAAATGCTGAAGCCATTAAAGCTGGTGGCCAAATAAACCATGATCTGCATGAAAGGTTATGTGTAGCAATGAGCAAACTTATTGATGTCCATCCTGATGTGCTTCCGTAAGTCACATGATACCTACTTGCATGATGAACAACTTCTCTTTGCACTGGGAGTGCCTTCTAATTAGATGTCATCTTCTGTTCTGAAGAATGACTTGGTTGTTAAATTTCCACTTTATTGCCACTGGTAACAAATAGTTTTTAAACTGAAACTATGGCTTTGGAAGCCCAAGATTTAATAAGAAGACTCGTGTTTTTAAATAAATGTTTGGTAATATCTATAATTTGAGCTATATTTTTCAGTGACTGGAACTAAGTGAAAAGTATCTGACTGTGTGAAAATTGTTTCCTGGCCAAAATTTTCAAACCTATATACTGGAAGTAGACTATAAAGTGCCAAAATAGCCTCCTGCATGCAAATAGTCAGCCAGTACAGTTTCAGCCAGACAGAGTTTACCCCGGTAAAATAAGGAGGTAACAGAAATGGGACTGATGAGTTTGACACTTGTCAAACTTATACACCGCCAACTGAAATAGTGCTATTTCTAATCATAGGTCATGCCTGAGACTACTTCTGGTTATCATTGTGGGAGCAGTTCTTAAATTATGTTAACACTACGTTTATTGTAAAATGAATGAATAAATGTAAATTCTGATAACCGCTGTCTGGATTCAACTTCTTCTATCATTTTTTTTTCTCTTGAAGATTTGCTTTGAGATATTTTAAAGATGCATCCCCAGTATTCCAAAGACTCTTCCTGGAAAGCTCGGATACAAGCACAGTTCGATATGGGCGCAGACGAATGAAGCTACGAGACCTCATGGAGGCAGCCTACAGATTCCTACAAAAAGAGCGGTCAGTATTCCGAGAGCTCTGGGACTGGAGCGCGTGTGTGCCGCTGCTGAGAAGTCACGATACTTTGGTCAGATGGTAAGTTTGAATCTGAAAGCCTTTGTGTTTAAGAGTCATGTTTTAAAAGTGAAATTTTTTTATGGAAATTGAAGAGGAAGGGTAATAAAATCCTGTGACAATACAGAGGAGGAAGGGTAATCTTGTCTTGTGTGCTATTAAAAAAAACCCACAACAAAAAAAACAAACCCCAAACCCTGCCATTTGTTAAAACCAATAAAGTCTTTGAATGATCCATCTTGTAAGTTATAGCACAGCTATTTAAAATGCATGTACAAATTATACAATTGAAACTGAAGTTGCAGGAGTTGGGTGATTTATAGACTATTTTGGGGTGTGATACACAAACTAGTACCCAGGAAGGCTGGGTGTGGGATGAAGGTGCCCCCGGGGCCCTTTCCTCTGATCTCGCTTAGTTAGTCAGCAGGTGGAAGCAACTGAATAGGGCTAAGCATAGGAGCCTAGTTTGGCAGCATGGGGAGTGCACGCAGCCTGACAGCAGGGTCAATCACTCCAACCTCCGCCTGGAAGAAACACTTGCTTGGCTTATGTGACTTAAAGAGAACACACATCCCACCATGCACAGCACTCCCCAGACTTAATGCGAATGTTTGCCGCACCATTAGCCAATGAGAAGTGCCCTCTACCTGTGTTCTATTCTTTTACATGTAGCAACACAGTTCACCTTATTTTTCCCCCTCCTCCCGTGGCATTTTTAAACCTGCTTGCCCCTGTTGGTTTCTGACTATTTTCTGTAAGCTATAGTTCTGTTGGAGCACAGATCTTTGAGAGCAAGGTGCCTTTTTAAAAAAAATTTTTTTTATTCTAAGCTGCTGATTTTAACTGAGTGATAGGATACCTGTTTCTCACCATATGTTTTTAAATCTTACCTGCAAGAAATAGGATGAGCTTATTAGAGCATTAGTTAATTGCGGGAAACATTTACATGGTTTTTACCATGGTAATTTGGAGGGAGACACTTTACCCACAGCCACACCTTCTTGAGGAGGGCTTCTTACATTCATTCTTACAAATCGTAGAGAGTACAGCGTCGCAAGTTTCTGATGTGTGCTCATTAAAACAGAGAATTGCATTTTTGAACCCTGTATTTTGCCCTTGCCACACCTTAAGTTAGTCTGTGCGAAAAGTCTGTGTTCTCTCTCTGCTTAAAAAGAATAATAATAAAAGCATGGTTCTAGGTTTCTGTTGGCACTAAACCAGATGTTCCTGAACTGTGGGTCGGTACCCTAAGTACACCATGATTCCAGTTGATATCCTCTATCCCATGATATATCATATGCTTTTCATGTCTCTGTTGCTGTGTAGGGTCATGAGAATTATATTTTTATTGCAATGGGGAACCACTGCAGTAAGCTGTAGACATGTGTTTTGATTTTTTCTTTTCTATCCTAGTTCACGTTGGCTGTAAAATTGGATAAGCTGTATCTAAATATTTTGTTTTAAAAAGTACAGCTTGTAATGTAGAAGAAATGCAGGCATGCTATTATCCTGCCTATCAGGGTTGGTTTTGCTTTATTCAATATACCATAGCAAAGTCATTTTAAACTAGTGAAATATTTCAATTTTTAGTGTGAATTGAAACAACTTAGCTTTACAAGACTGAGGGGTTGTAAAATGTGAAATATAGAACAAGATAAATGAAAAATATTACAGTAAACTTGACTCTACACATAGTTTAGATTACAAAATTGTTTTGTAACTCACAGAACTGCATTTATTTCAACATCTTATACAACTCAAAAGAAAACCTGTCTTTATGCCAACAAGAATAAGTTGACAGGTTCTTGATACGTAGTTAAAATATATTTGGTGAGATTATTTTTTCTCTCCAACTCCTCTATAACTGGTTTTCTGTTTTGGTGTCCTGGTTTGTGACTGATCTCTGGAAACCTACTTTTATAAAAAATACATTTTGAACAAAATTAATTTTTCAGGTACACTTCAAATTGTCTTGCTTTGGTTACATGCATGAACGATGAACATAGATTGTCTTTTCTTAAGAAGATATTCAAGCGAGATGAACTGATACGTTTCAGAGTTAAGTAAGTTGAAGAACCATTAATTGAAAATGACTTTAAATGATCGTATTCTGCCCACCCTGCTTTCTCTGTATTGGCTGCTTATAGAGTGGTTGGCTGAACTGCTGATTTTCACAACCATGAACAATTTAGGGCCAGGCTATATTTGAGACCTGCTCCTGGAACCTCACCCTGATGCCTGTCAGGCTTTTGTTGTTTAACTTGACTTAAATAACTTAACTTTAACTTAAATCAACAACATGACAATGTAGATATGTTGCTTTGAAGGAGCTTTTTACTGTCTGTTTGTGAAACAAGTATGAAGCTTGCTTTATACTTAATTGGTAAGCACTCTCTTGTGCAACACACTTAGTTCAATGACGTAGAAACATCATCAAGGAAAGAGTTCTAATAAACAAAAATAAAGGTTCAGTTCACCTATGTAAACAAAGTGCTGGTTCCAACATAGAAGAACACTGAAAATATCATAATGCCTCTATATAGAGCTATGGTACGACCACACCTGGAGTATTGTGTGCAGTTCTGGTCTCCCCATCTCAAAAAAGACATAAAAGAACTAGAAAAGGTACAGAGAAGGGCAACAAAAATGATCAAGTGTATGGAATGGCTCCCCTTTGAGGAGAGACTTGATAGGTTGGGGCTCTTCAGCTTGGAGAAGTGACGACAGAGGGGTACGATAGAAGTTTATAAAATCATGAGTAGTGTGGAACATGTAAATAGGGAGTATCCTATTTATTATTATTATTATTATTATTATTATTATTATTAACAAACATTTATATAGCGCCAGCAGTGTACCTGGCACTTTACAAAGTAATAAAATAGACACGGTCCCTGCCCCTAGGGCTTACAATCTGAGAGACAGGAGCTGGGGGAGAGACTTAGGAAGGGGAACAGAGGGAGCGACAAGGGGTCTAACATTCATGAAGATGCGAGGTCTCAAGTGCACGTACTTGGCTTCTCTAAGAGTACTAGAAAAGGGGACGCTTCATGAAATTAACTGGTAGCAGATTTAAAACAAATAAGAGAAAATGTTTTATTTTACTCGGTGCACAATTAACTTGTGGATCTTACACTACTGGCCATGACCGCTTTCTCTGGCAGTATCTAGTTTTAAAAAGGGATTGGATAAATTCTTTGAGGATAGGTCTATTAATGGATATTGGACAAGTAGGTTTTGGGAACATAACCGCTTTACTGTTGGGGGATGGAACAATGGGGAATAGATTGCCCGTTGTAACCTGTTGGGTACTTCTCCCAAGACAGAAAGCTTGGTCACTGTCGGAGACAGGATGCTGGGCTTGATGAACTATTGGTCTGACCTAGTATGGCACTACTTATCTTCTTGTATGCAAGCAGGAGTTTTCTCAGATAGCCTGGTCTTTCCCCAAGGACAGGACAAGGAAGGTCTGTTCTCTATCGCGGCCAGGGCAGTTTGTTGCAAAGACAGGGGAAGGAAGTATAGAACACTATAAACAGCTGAGATAAGTGTCAGGTGCAGCACATTACAATCATCAAAGTAGCTGTGGAGGATTGTGACATTGGCTATCTGTGCTCAGTAACCACCTGCTGTTTGGGGATCCTGCCATTGTGCCTTAAGTTGGTGGACAATTTGGCCTTTGCTGTGGTGAGTTCCTCATGGTGAAAACTGACATAATGCTAGCACTGCTTTAGCGCCGCTTGTTGTAGGACCGTATTGGTGTCCTGTGCAGCTCTGCCACATACATAAGAAATGTTAAAGTGGCGTTAAAGTGGAGCTAGCTTTATTTCTGTTTTTATCCAGTGTGGAATTTGCTCCCCCTGCAGATGTACATCTCAGTTCCTCCCTCCTCACCTTTACAAAGCGTTTGAAGACATTTTTATTTTCTAGGTGCTTTTAGAGAATCCTGCCAGCTTCCTCTAAAACTTTTTTCCCTTTCCCCTCTTCCCTTTCCCCTTCCCCTTTTTAAACTGATTTAACTGGATTTTCGATGGCGTTTAGACTTTTATTCTTTTTTACTATATTTTAATGAGTGTTGTGATGCACCCTGCAAGCTATTTGGCGTGTGTGTGTGTGCATTTTATAAATAAAACTATTCTTAAATGATAAATATTGATGTTGTTTTGATAGCCTGCTGGAAGAGCTACAGATGCAGAATATTGAGAGTGCCCTTGTTTTGGCCAACCCAGACACAGCCCTATGGTACAGAGAGAAAGAGCTGCAGTATACACAAGGGCAGGTTGTATCCTCTGACCTCTCTGCAAATGTTGTAGCAGTATGCGGAGTTGTGCTACCTAGGGAACAACCTGTGTCCAGAGAAGAGGTAAGGAAAGACATGATATTATGACTTGATTAAAATGTGGTGAATGCTGAAGTAGACTTGTCTTTATTCATTTCTTGAGTGATGGCTTGTTTATTTATTTATTTAGTCAATTTATATCCCCCCCCCCCCTTCTGAAAACCGCTTGGGGCGGCTAACAATCTTAAAACATTTAAAAAATACAACCATATAAAATTTAAAACAATCATAATAATTAAACTGGGCTAGGCCACGATAAAACAACAAATAAGGGTAGGAGGAGATTAAAAACCCCTAACCCTGAAAGACTTGCTTCTCAAGTTCCACCTTGTGCTAGGCACTGTAAGTTACTCTGCAGTGGAATGTTAGAACTTCAGAAGAATTCTGCAGTGGAAAGAAGCAGTTGGATAAATACTCATTTTTGTTCCACATGTGTAAAAGGTCATGGCTTTCCTGTTTTTCTGTGATCTCTCCTTCACAAGCTTAAAAACTTGCTCTTTGACTACATGCATCCATGGCTTAGCCAGCAAAGAATCCAAGGCTGGGATGTGTACTTATATGAAAATTCTTTTACCACATCTAAAGATGTACTTCTCTATTCCTGTAGCACCCACCCCAAATTGCTTAAAAAGAAATAATTATAGCTAAACTGAAACTGAGGCTTCAGTTTTCTTTCTATGAGGCAGAAACTGAGAAGCACTTTATATGTTTTAAATCAATAGAAAAAGAATGGAACTTTGATCCAAGGTTTGTTGATGTAAGCTGTATTGAGGCTGGAGCCCTGAATTCTGGGCCAAGCTCAATGGGACTCTTTGGGTCCCACTGGAGTTGGTCCAGCATGCAGCGCTCCAAAGGGTCCTGTTGGATAAGATGAACACATTCTGAAGCAATAGTAAAATAATTACTCGGCTTTGACTATTGCAGCATGACTGAGTTTTGAGAACAAATTAGCTCTTCCAAAAAAGAGAGAGAAAAGCTTTTTAACAAGTGACAGGTTTTTGATGAGTTAAGTCTGTGTCTTAAGCTGTTTGCCCACGTTACACAAAGTAATGTTAATTCCTATCTAACGTTGGTTTGTATAACGTGGGCAAGCAGCCTTCCTCATTTGGGAGGGAAAATATCTTTTAGTCCCACCACGGATGATGGCTGAAAATCTGGCCATGCCACTCACGTGAGTGGAAACTAACACAAAATTTGAATGTGTGTAGTACATTCAGGTTTCATGTTAAACTAACGTGCAATTCCCCTGCTGGAGGAGGGAGGGAATGGGGAGAGGAGGCAACTCCAGGCTCACACCCCCACCCAACCCAGTTTGGCGTGGGGAGGGAAGATTGGGGGACTTGCGTGCTGGCTGTCACTGAAGTGGCTCCAGCAGCACGGCCCGAGCCTGGCACATTGGGGCTTTCCTCTGTGGGTGTGGGCCTGTCACATCATTGGGTCCTGCCCACAGAGGCAGTTACTGACGCATCAGGCTGTACGTCCGGAGCCGCTGCTCCAGTGACCGCCAAGAGGTTTGCTGCTGGGCTGCAGGCTGGGGAGGATGGGGTGCGGGGCGGAAAACCCCTAGCACCTCCCCATTCATCCCAGCCTAGGGAGGAGGAGGACTAGCTACCTGGCTTGAATGTGGCAGGAATCAGTTTCTGGCAATAGATCGTCCCACTTCAAAAAAGACGTGAAAAATCAATGTGGGCATACAACCCACCTTGATGTCATGTAATTTCTATTTTCTTGTGAGATTGAATCTCACGAGAAAACAGTGAACGTGGACAAGCAGCCATAATACTGATAGTTTAGATATGGTTTGTTCAGTTTGCTGTCTAACTAATTTCACTTGGCACATGATCCCAGTTGGAGATACATTCTTTTTCTTTTTTCTTGTTTTCATACTCAGGTTGGCTCATTTTTCAGTTACCTAGTACTAACTTGCTTATTTATAGACACTTGACTGTAGTAACTCTAATTCTATTTCCTACAGGAGAGCAGCTTCAACCATTTTGTGTTGGTTGAATCTACCTGTGCCAGCCTTCAAAACCTTGCTATGGCCGTAGCTTTTCACAATCCAGTGTTGCTTGAAGGGCCAATAGGATGTGGTAAAACGTGTTTAATTGAATACCTTGCAGCTGTTACAGGAAGAACAAAGCCTTCTCATATTCTGAAAGTCCAACTTGGAGATCAAACTGACAGCAAGGTAATGGCAAAAATATTCTCTGCGTAGGGGTAAAAGGGCAAGTTGATCAACTTTTTATATAATTTGTAACACCATTGTTAAATTTGAACTCCCTTTTCAAATAATATGGAGCTTCCATTGTGTATTGAGTTACAAGAAGCCCAAGTTTGTAAAGGAAACAGTGGAAACATTAAACTAGATTTTATATACGGACTGAATTTAATCCGTTCAGTTTCTCAAGTTACTAAATCTTAGGCACCAGCCTGGATACAGGGGTTCTGATTATTGGGTGTTTGTGTGTGTGTTATCACACCATTGTCACAATTGGACCATTACCTTCTGAAAGTCCACATCTCATCTCTCCTGTGCCCTTGTCCAGGTGGTGGTCTGGTTAGGTTGGCCTGCCCCCGGAGGCTAATGATCCAGAGGGTTTCCAGAATTCTCTGGAGGATTTACCTACTGACCTTAGCAGCTACTCGGTTGATGGCCTGGTTGCCTTGTGGAATGACATCTTGACCATGGCCATTGACACGGTTGTACCCAGGTGTCTGCTTCCACCACTGAGTCACCACAGATCCTCCAGGTATATGGAGGACCCGAGGTGGTTGAAGTGGAAGGGTAGGCGGTTAGAGTGCAGGTGACGTTTGACTCGCACTGAAGCCGATCAATTGCAGCATAGATTGTTTTAGAAGGACTATGCCATGGCTGTGATGGCAGCGAAGTATGCTTTTTTTTTCTCTGCTATCATAGTGTCTGCAAAGTCTCGACCGGTAGAGTTGTTCTGGGTGGTGAAGGGCTTATTTGATCTGGTCTGCCTGCACATGGAAATTGAGTCCTCTAATGCCTGCTGTGACACTTTTATTAATTACTTTGCAGACAAAACTGCTTGTATTGACTTGGGTGCTGCCACTTCATTTGCAGAACCGGAATTTGAGGTTATGGAAGCCCGGTCTCGTTCTGTTTGTTTGGATCAGTTTTGATTGGTATCACTCACTGATGATGAGGTGTTTCGGGCAGTGAGGGCAACCAGTAGTGAATTAGATCCTTGCCCATTCTGGTTGGTGAAAGCCAGCTGGGAGACATTAGGGCAGTTGCTGACTGGGATTGTCAGCGCCTCCCTTTTGGGAGGGTAGGGTGTCAGACACCCTTAGAACTGAGATTGTCCAGCAAAGAAACCATCTCTGAATGCTGACTCCCTGGCCAGCTATCTGACTCTCTCTAACCTTCCCTTTTTAGGAAAGGTTATTTAATGGGTGGTTGCCCTATAGCTCCAGGCTCATCTCGATGCTGCCAGATTCTTGGACCCATTTCATTTGGGCTTTCATCCTGGGTATGGTACAGAGACTGCGCTTGTGGCCTTGGTTGATGACCTGTGCGTGGAGATTGACAATGGAAATTCTACCCTGTTGATCTTGTTAGATCTTTTGGTGGTCTTTGATATGGTTGATCACAGGGTGGTGTTGATGCGACCTGGCAGGGGTGCCCAGTACTGCTCTTGAGTGTTTCTGCTCCTTCCTGTCAGAGAGGTCCCAGAGAGTGGTGATGGGTGATTGCTCATGGTCCTCTCGGGACCTCTCCTGCAGGTTTCTATTCTGTCTCCTCCTGTTCAATGTGTATCTGAGGTCATTGGGCAAGGTCATTGTGAGGTTTGGGGCGAGGTGCCATCAGTATGCTGATGACACCCAGCTCTACCTCTCCATCTGATGCAGGCCCTGCAGTCTCTGTGCTTACCCGATGCCTGGCTGCTGTCAGGGACTGGATGAGGGTGAGCCAATTGAAGCTGAAGCTGACAAGGTTGAGGTGATGATGATTGACCGGTGGTGTGACCTAGCGGGAATTAGGATTCCTCTTACTGATGGAGTCTGGCCCCCCTCTGGTCCACCGGGTTTGCAGCCTTAGAGTGTTCTTGGATGTTGCACCTGGATTGCCAGGTGGCGGCGGTGGCCCGGAGTGCTTTTCGCAAACTCCATCTGGTGAGGAGGTTGCAGTCTTCTCTTTCTGATTTCTAATTTGGCCACAGTCACCTATGCTTTCATCACCTTGAGGCTAGATTATTGCAATGCGGTCTACATGAGGCTGCTCTTGATGACTGTTCAGAAGCTGCAGCTGGTGCAGAATGTGGCGGCTCGCCTTCTTTTGAGGATGACGTGCTGAGAGCACATCACACCAGAGCTCGGAAGTCTGCACTGGCTCCCTAAAGCTTCTGGGAACAATTAAAGATGCTGGTTTTGACCTTTAAAGCCCTAAATGGTCTGGGCCCCACATATCTGAAAGACCGCCTGTCCTTGCATCCCCCGCTGCAGCCCTCCTAGTTATTCTTGTTTGTATGACCAGGGCTCGCAGGGAGGTATTCTTAGTTGCTGCCCTGATGCTTTGGAATCCCTTCCCCCCCAGAGGTTCATTTGAGGTTGAGTGTCTTCCGGAGGTGGTGTAAGACTTTTTTTATTTGTGAAAACATTTGGTGGGTGGTGATAAATTGGGGATTGGGATGGTTTTGGAGGTCAGGAATGGGTTGGTGCTATTAAGTGGGGTTGTGGTAGGGTTGGGGAACTTTTTAGAGGTTTTTTTTGTATTTGAATGCTTGTATTCTAATGTTAATGACTTGTAAGCCATCTTGAGCCTCTGGGAAGGGCAGCATAGAAATTTTAAATAAATAAATCACCATAAAAACTAAAAACACCAGTCAGCCCTCCCAAATCTATCCCTGACCATTAAATGTGTGGCTGAATAAAAAGGTCTTACACTGCCTCTGGAAGACATTCAAACTAGAGCTTACGCAAACCTACAAGAGAAAGGAGTTTCAAATCTTTGGAGCAGCCACCGAGAATGCCTCTTTGCAAGCCAGAGTCATATGAAACTGGGTTAATGATTATGTATATTATTTATTCATTTCAATTATTTATACTCAGCCCCTCTTGCCAATGGTGACTTGGGGTGACTTCCAATATAAAATTTCAATATCAAAAATAGCAATATTTTATTTATTTCATTGTTTCTTAATTGCTTCCTCTTGCCCACATGGGCAACTTGGAGCGGATTACAAGAAGTCAATAAAACCAATTCAATAATTTAAAAACACAGAAAACATTATAAAATACTATAAAACATCAGGTGGAACCAACCCCTTCCCCCCCCCCCCCTTTCCCAACACTCACCACCCCCTGTCTTCCCCACCAAAAACCTGGCAGAACAGCCAGGTCTTATGCTGTCTTTGGAAAAGGGGGAGGTCTGGGGCTAGATGTGCCTCCTTTGGGAGGGAGTTCCACAGCTGTGGAGCGGCCACCGAGAACACCCTCCCCATCGTCACCACCTGGGAAACCTGGAGAACTTGGAGTTGGGCACCCCCGTCCGACTGCAGGGACTGCACCACAGCCCGGGGCCTAAGGTGGTCCTGCAGCTAGGCAGGGCTGAAGCCGTTTAGGGCTTTATAGGTCAGTATGAACACCTTGAATCAGGCCCAGAAGACAATAGACAGGCAGTGCAGCAAACAAAGCACTGGTGTAACGTGCTCGTGGTGGTCCGTCCCCGTTAGAAGGACCGCCACATTCTGCACCAGCTACAACTTCCGGACCATCACCAAGGGTAGCCCCATGTAGAGTGCATTGCAATAGTCCAGTCTAGAGGTGATAAAAGCATGGATGATGGTGGCCAAGTCAGAGTCCGAAACATATGACTGTAGCCGTCGCACTAGATGTAACTAGCGAAAGGCGCTCCTTGCCACAGCTGCCACCTGGAAATCCAGGCAGAGCTGCGAGTCAAGAAGCACCCCATGGCTATGGACCTGAGTGGCCAGAGGAGGGTAGACACCATCAATGACGGGCCACCACACCCTCGGCCTTACCCACCAGCATCACCTTCGTCTTGTCAGAGGTGTAAATGAATATAAATATGTATGAATATAAATATAAGCATAACTAAATATAAAAACAACCTATATAAAACAGGTCTNCCCCCCCCCCCCCTTCCCCCCAACCATGACTAACCCATTCCCCCACCCCCCAAATGCCTGATGGAAAAGCCAGGACTTATAGTTTCAATGGAAGGTGAGGCGATCCAGGCGGAGGTGAATCTCTGCTGAGAGGGAATTCCAAAGTGATGGCACAGCTACCGAGAACGCCCTCCGGTCTGTACAAACCTGTTGACAATGTGGGGTTTCCAGGAGGGTGGACCTGGACGACCACAGGGGCCACCCTGGGTCCCAGGGGAAGAGTCGATCTTCCAGGTAAGCAGGGCTCGGGCCGTGAAGAGCTTTAAATGTCAAAACCAACATCTTGCATTGGGCCTGGAAGACAGTAGGCAGCTAGTGCAGTGCTCAGAGCATTGGTTGAAGGTGCTCTCTGCAGCCGGTCCCTGTTAGTAGGCGGGCCGCAGCATTCTGCACCAGCTGCAACTTCCGAACAGTCACCAAGGGCAGCCTCGCGTAGAGTGAATTACAGTAGTCTAGCTTCGAGGTGACGAATGCATGGGTGATTGTGGTGAGATCGGAATCTGAGGCATATGGGCAGAGCCTCTTCACCAGATGTAGTTGGCGTAGGTGTTCCTGGTTATAGCCAACACCTGAGAATCCAGGTGTAACTGGGAATCCAGGAGTACCCCCAGGCTCGGCACAGATGGAACCAAAGGAGGATAAATACCCCCAGTAATGGGTGGGGGGGACACCACCACCTCCTCAGATCGCCACTGCCCCCCATGAGCATCTCCTCTGTCTTATGGGGATTGAGCTTCAGTTCGCTCAACTTCATCCAGTCCACTACAGTTGCCAAACATTATTTATTATATTATTTATTACTGCCATTTTGTACCCCGCCCCTCCTGTAAACAGCTCGGGGCGACTTCCAACAATATAAATACATAAAAACAATATAAAACAATTTAAAATCAACAATAAAAATGTTTAAAACAGGGCCCTGGGAATTAATTAAGTAAAACAGGATAGGGGTGAAAAAACAATAACCCATACCCACCCTCCACCCCCAAAGGCCTGGGCGAACAGCCAGGTTTTACAACACCGCCGGAATGACAATAGGCTTGGGGCCAGGCGAGCTTCCTCCGGAAGGGAGTTCCAAATATGTGGCCCGGCCACCGAGAATGCCCTCTCCATTGTGGCCCCCCGCTTTACGTGGGGAACCTCCAGGAAGGCACTCCTGGTCGACCGCAGGAGCCGCTCTGGGGCACGGAGGGCGAGGCGGTCCCTGAGGTACAAAGGGCCCAGACCGTGAAGGGCCTTATAGATCAACACCAAAACCTTGAACCTGGCTCGGCACGCTATTGGCAGCCAGTGCAGAGTCTGGAGCACTGGTGTAATATGCTCCCGATGACCCGTCCCCGTAAGGAGACGGGCCGCCGCATTCTGCACTAGCTGCAGCCTCCGAACCAGGAACAAGGGAAGCCCCACGTAGAGCGCGTTGCAGTAGTCCAGCCTCAAGGTGACGAAGGCATGGATGAGGGAGGCCAGGTCTGGGCCGGAGACGAACGGCAGGAGCCTACGCACCAGATACAGCTGGCGGAAGGCAGCTTTAGCGACTGCCTCCACCTGCCACTCCAGGCGCAGATCCGCGTCCCGTATCACCCCCAGACTCTGGACCTGCTGAGCTATAGGAGGGCGAACTCCCTCAATCAGGGGGGCCACTACCTCCCTCGCTCTCCCCACCAACATCACCTCCATCGTATCAGGGTTGAACTTCAGTCTGCTCTGCTGCATCCATTCCGCCACGGCCTCCAGACAGTGGGATAGCAATGAGACAGCCGGATCTGGGTCAGTTGAAAAGGAGACAGCGGGACCAGGGTTGGATGAAAATTACAAATACAGCTGGGTGTCGTCAGCATATTGGTGGTGACAAACCCTCCAGCTGCGTACGACCTCCCCTAGTGGCTTTATATACACTTTAACCAAGAGAGAAGACAAAATAGAGCCCTGCAGGACCCCACATGGGAGGCCCCCAACAGTCCCCTAGCACCACCCCTGAGATCTTTGGGCGAGGTAAGAACGGAACCACCGCAGGACAGTCCCGTCCACCCTGCCTAGGTCCCGCAGGCGAGTCACCAACCTCTCATGGTTAAGTGTCAAAAGCCACAGATAGATCTAGGGGTCTTGAAGGCTGGAGCAGGTAGGGATGCTGCCATGCAGTGGGATGCATGGTACACTAGCAGGATTCCTAATCTGTCCCTGGCTAGATCCTCTGGTCCTTCAGCCAAATCAAACACAAGGTAGAGACCTTCTATGCCAGACTCATTCTGTACTGAAAACCTCCAAGCAACCAAACCATCCCTGAAAACAATAGCTATGCCCTCCCCCGACCATCTGTCCTGGGCTGATGCTGGACAGACGACCCAGTCAGAACGAGGTCGTCCAAAACTGGCCCTCGGCACTTGTCCAGCCAGGTCTCTGTCACACACGAGTTTGGCTGCCCACTCCAAGATAGCATCATGAATTGTGGATGACTTGTTGGCTACCGACCTCGTGTTAAACAGCACCAGCAACAAGGCCTGATCCTCTGAGACCTCGATCACCTAGTTATGCATTGTTACGTGGTATTGCACGTACATCCTAGTGAGGTTCAAAGAGATCTGTGTTCCCAATGACCCTATGTCTTGGAGGACACTGAGAATTTTATTTAATGTTCCCCAACAGGGTTGCATGGTACCCCGGATGGCATACAAAAAATTCATAGAACGTTTTAGCAAACCTATACTACTTTATACTCCCATGTATTTGTCAACAATAATGGGTTCATTTGTATGCCACTGGTTCATACCCCCGTTGTACTTTTTTTTTTTTTTTTTTTAAATTGAGGTGATGACTAAAACGTTATTGTGGTACAATTTACCCCGTTAAAATGAATGTGACAATGAAAGCACTACACGTCTATCGTAATGGGGTCATATTCACCCCAAACACAATTTAGCATTTTGTCTGTTTTCATAATATGCCATTTTATGTGTGCACAGAAAAATATCATTACAAGGGCATTGGTGGAGTCATCTGCACCCCAAGTGGATAATTCCACTTACCACAACTTAAAAAATTAACCTACTAGTCTTCTAGGGTCATCTCAATGCTTCCGTTATTTACTATGAATGACCTCTGGCTATTGAAATGGAGACAACTTCACATGCAAACAGCCTATCAGCTACTTATCAGTAGCTGTCAGCTACTGATATCAGTAAAAAGCTATCAGTAGATAGCTAATAACTACTGATACTGTAATGGATAGCTATCTTATTTGCCTATGAATGGTGAGTGTTCTCTAAGAACATTGAGGGAGACAAAGTAATATCTCTTATTGGACCATCTGCTATCATTCTCACCAACAGCAGTTGGTCCAATAAAAGATATATTTCGAACCACTTTGTCTCCCTCTCTGTCACTTGGGACCTACAACGGAACCGCACTCCATCTTTGGATTCTGAGAACATTGGGATGTTTTTCAGGGCAGTATTCACTTATCTTGCTTGCATATGAATACGGAGTGCTAACACCAGGTGGTCCAATAAGAGAGATCACACTATCCTGTCCGCTATTACACTATCCTGTCCACTATTCTGGTCTTGGCTGTGACGTGGCCACATGGGAATGGCAAACTGCGCCTGCTCTTTGGTGCTGGTGGGCCATGGGGCCCATTATCCCATTTTGGGCAGCAGTAGCACATGATGCGTCATCAGCCTTATCCGGCAGATGCACCGCATAGCAGCTGGCTGCCCATGCTGGGGTGGTGCTAGATGAACCTCTGGCATTTGCCAGTTGCATGACCTGCTGCATCGCAGGGCATAGTTGCCCGATGTGGGGTAACACTGCCCAAAGTGGGATAACGTTTCATGTGGCATCGCCCAAAGATACTAGCTGCTGCTAGTTGCAGGTGGTATACTTGAAATTGCTTTTAAATTTGAAAAAAAAAAGGGTTAGACTTAATAATTTTTATAGCACCCCCCACCCCGCCTACATGGCACTTGGCGCGTTCACATGTTACATAAAAGTAAAAACCATGTAAACTTAAAACAAAGTAATTTGAAGTAGTATTACTTTTTTTTTTTTAAATGGGGGAAGGAAAAAGGAAGGACAGAGTCCCTTAAGGGAACCAGCAGTGGATCCTAAAAGCACTTAGAAAATAAATACGTCTTCAGGTGCTTCTTAAAAATAAGGAGGGAGAAAAGAGGACACATATCCGGGGGGAGTGGCTAGAAATTTACACTACCATGTTTCTTAAATTTTACTCCTCATTCTAGAGGAGGCGTGTAAGTAGTTGGCATATCCTATTAAGACGTAGTCAAATCAAACCATAGCAAATAACTGACCTTTAATTATTTTTTAAAAGTGCGCTCATCTGACACTTTTATAAAAGTATAAGTCTATTGGTCATCATCAGATTTTAGCTCTAATCTGTTCTTGTGAATGAAAACAAATGGGAATTAAATCTGTTGGAAATGATTTAATATTTGGAAGATTATTTGATCTGGGTATCTTATAATAATCAGAGTACAATAAACTAGTGTCGATCTTTTTGCAGACTCTGCTAGGTATGTATCGCTGTACAGATGTACCAGGTGATTTTGTGTGGCAACCTGGAACTTTGACGCAAGCTGTCAGTAAAGGCCATTGGATACTCCTAGAGGATATTGACTACGCTCCTTTAGATGTGGTATGCAGTTTTTATTATCTTTTAAAAGCATGACCATAAAATAAATAGCTGATTGTGTAAAGCGCACGACTAGCTGGTTTGGAATGGTAACATAATTCTGCATCTGCATTTATTGGCTAGGAGCTTCAAGTTGCTGGGAGAAGGGTGGAAGTTAACTAGGTAATTTTATTTGCTAAATTTGAGCAGTAAACGTATTCTAATTTCTGTTTTAGAGTTCTGCTTATGTGCCTACTATGTGTGTTAAATTTCTTTTTCTTCCTTGCATCTCTTCTTGCCCCAGTTGGGATAGCATAAACAACCCTATTCATTTACTGGAGTGATTTAATATGTATTAGAGTGGTTTCCCCTTTTATTTGTTCTACAGAAAGGTTTTCTGTCTTTTGCAGTGCAGGATCTTGTGGAAATATGGTTCTGTTCAGATCTCCGTGAAAGTCTGCACAAACTTAAATTCTTTTCATTTTGTGGTCAGTTATCGTTCCAAATTGCTACTCTACAGCATGCTTTATGGGACTATAACTATGCTGCCAGTTTCAGTTAAGAACGTAAGTAGTACCATACTGAGTCAGACCAATGGTCTGTCAAGCCAGCATCTTGACCTCCGACAGTGGCCAATCTCGATCGCATGGGGGAGAACCAACAGTCAAAATGGGTAATCCATTCCCCATTGTTCACTCCCAGCTCCTGACAGTAAGAAGTGCATCCCGTAAGTTACTTGGTTAATAGCCATTAATGGACCTATTCTCCAAGAATTTATCCAGTCCTTTTTTAAACCCAGCTATACTACTGGTCTTGACAACATTCTCTGGCAACAAATTCCATAAGTTAATTGTGTTGAGTGAAAAAGTACTTCCTTTTATTTGTTTTAAATCTGCCGACAGCTAGTTTCATGGAATGTCCCCTAGTTCTAGTACTATTTGAGTGGGTAAATAACCGTTCCCTATCTACTGGTTCCACACCACTCAAGATTTCATAAACCTCTATCCTGTCCCCTCTGTCTTCTCTAAATTGGAAAGACCCAGCGTGTCAAGCCTTTCTTTGTATGGAAGCTGTTCCATACCTGTTATCATTCTCGTTGCCCTTCTCTGTACCTTTTTTTAGTTCAGCTATGTCTTTTTCGAGATGGGGTGACCAGAACTGCACATAATATTCCAGGTGCGGTCGCACCATTGATTTGTATAGAGGCATTAGGACATCCTCCGTTTTATTCTCTAGCTCCCAACATTCTGTTTGCTTTTTCGACTACTGTTGCACACTGGGCTGAGGATTTCAATGTATTGTCTACAATCACCCCCAGATCCTTTTCCTGAGTGGTAACTCCTAGCTTAGTACCCAGCATTGTGTACTCATAGTTTGGATTATTTTTCCCAATGTGCATCACTTTGCACTTGTCCACATTAAATCTCATCTGCCATTTAGATGCCCAGTCTCATAAGATCTTGTTGCAGTTCTTCACAGTCTGCTCATGTTTTAACTACCTTGAATAACTTGGTGTCATCTGCAATTTTGATCACCTCCCTCTTTAACGCCCTTTTCCAGATCATTAATGAATACATTAAACAGCACTGGTCCCAATACAGATCCCTGGGGCACACTACTTTTTACATCTCTCCATTGTGAAAAGCGACCATTCAGTCCTACTCTTTGCTTCCTATGCTTTAACCAGTTACCAATCCATAGTAAGACGCTACCTCCTATCCCATGACTTCTTAATTTTCTCAAGAGTCTTTTATGTGGGACCTTATCAAAAGCTTTCTGGAAATCCAGGTACACTGCCAGTTTAAGAATTTGGTTTGTGGGTTTAAAAGTAAGCTGCAAAACATGTTGTATGAGATTCCACCTGAACAACAAGATTTATACAAGTAATGCAAATTATTTACATAGAAATCTCAGATGCACCTCTTAATTTTTATTTTAAGCTAGAAACAAACCTTGGCGATTGTTTTTTAAGGCACAAGGAGTATATTGAACTAATTTTATATTCTATTTTTTAACTGATTTCTTAAGTGAATTGGAAGTCTTTAGTGTCCTTTATTGGAAAGTAAGTTGGAGTTTTTGGCTTACAGATTTTTGCATTGTTTGCAATTCATGCTTTTCTCAACACTTTTCATTCATATTTGGCAACCTCTTGATCTTTTAAAAATATGCTACTATATGTGCAAGGATGAAAATTTCTTCTCCCGGGGGATCCTCCTGGCTGTCCAGTCAGGATAGTAGGGTAGATCCTGCCGGGAACCACTAGGAGGCAGACAAGCTAGTTTTCTAGACTCCTCCTCCCAGGGATCTATCCTCTAGCTACCAGTTTTGTATCTGCCTGGAAACAGATAGGACGCAGGTTGTCTGTCTCCTGCTGAGACAGACTACTTAAAAAAGAAAAAGAAAAGATCTTCAGCTGCTCCTGGTGCCAGGGGTGGAGGAATTCCTCTCCCTGTTCACCTCCCTTCAGGGAAGGGACTTGGAGCGGAGCCGGGCACCCCCTTCCCACAGGCGCAGGGGTTCCCAAAGAGCGGGAGAGTCAGCCCGAAGGAGGGGCTTTCTTTAGGGGCCATCCCCTCACCCCGCTGAAGCGGAAAACTGGCGAGCGGTAGAGTCACCACGGACAACAAGCGGCAAGTACAGAGCCGTCGGGGCTCCTCCAGCCGGTCTCCCCTCCCCGTTCGCCTCTTATCCCTCCTCCATCCGCTCCGGGCGGAAGATCATTCCCACCTTTGGGGAAAAGCCCCGGCTGCGGCATCCCGGCCCGGTGAGTGCTAGCGTGGAGAGATTCGCTCCCCACCCAAGAAAGAAACCTCCCTCCCCTCCTCCTCCCTTGCTTTCCTCGCAGCCCGAAACGCCGGTGCGGAGGCGCAAACAGGACCTCGGGAGGCCCAGAACTCGAGCCCGCGGCTGCGGCCTGGACTCAGCAAAGCGCCCCGCCCCCACCCACCGCTTTCCCGCGCTGCAAAAAGGGGCAAGTATTCTAAACAAGATGGCACCTAAACGCAGGGCCACCACAGAGCAGGAGGGTATGGAGGAACATCTGTCCTCGTCAGGGAACCCAGACCCCCTTCCTCCCCCAGAGCAAGACCTCCATATGGAGGTACTGAAAGAGATCCTCTTTGAATTAAAGAGAAAAAGGTCACCTTCCCCTCCACCTGGCAGGGAGGAAAGACATTTGAAGGGGGCAGGAAAGGGCAAACAGCCCAAAACAAAAAAGTCACGCAAAGCAGGCAAGATCCTAGAATCCCCAGCTTCCTTGGAATCTGAGATCCAGGAAAAGGTCCTCTCGATTCAGTCTTCAGATGAGGAGGAAATAGGGGCAGAGAAGGAAGGGGAACAGCAAACCCCTTCTCAGAGAGAGCAGTGAGGAGGAGGGGGAAGTGTCTAACCAAGATTCAGACAGTGAGGAGAAGTCAGAGGGGGAGGAGCAAGAACTGGAGGCCTCGTCAGACCCTGACAGGCACTTTCCAACCAAATACAAGGACCAAATCTATTCTCTGGTCTCCAAGGCCCTCCATTTTAAAAGAGAAAAAAGACAGAGGCATCTTCTGAATCCTCAGAGGATGAGGAAGGCAGGGAATACATCCCCAGAGCCAGAGAGAGAGACAGGGGGATGATCCTGGACAGGGCCTATAAACGTAACATCAAGAGGGAATGGCAGCGGCCCAATAAGGGCTCCAGATTACCCAAGGCACAGGGGACTCTCTGTTCCCTATCCAAGAATAAAAACGCACTGCTTTCCATCCCTAAGGTTGATGTGGCGGCTGCCTCGCTAGCCAGAAATTTGATCTTCCCCACAGAAGGGGAATGTTATCCCCGAGACCCAACGGACAAGGGGATCGAATGCAACTTACGAAGGAACTTTGAAGAGGTGGCAACAGTGATAAAAATGGCCACACTAACCTCATATTTTTCAAGGGCCCTGATGACATGGATCAAACGGGCAGGGGACCCAAGAGTATCAGTAAAAATGACCAGAGTTTTATCCACCAGGATTCAACTCGCATACACGTTCGTGGCTGACTCCTTGACAGATATACTACGATGGGCAGCCAGAGCAGCAGCATCGAACGTAGCAGCCCGACGATGACTGTGGCTAAGATCCTGGAAGGGGGACAATACTTCCAAGAATGCACTGGTTGGGGGACCATTCCAGGGACGCAAGCTGTTCGGCATATGCCTCGACAAGGTCCTAGCGGATGCCACGGACAAAACCAAAAAGCAGACGCTGCAAAGTGTAGCAACACAAAGACGTTCCTTTCGACCCTACAACACCAACACATCGGGAGCAGGGGGATCTAGATGACCTTTTTTTCCCCACAGAGGAAATCAACAAAAATACAGACCCCGATGGCAAAGACAGAAGGGTCAAGACAACAGAAGCAAACAACGCCAGACCCCAGGCCGACCCAAGATGGACGCCTGACTGGACCATGGACAGGGAAGAGGACCAACAGAAGCTGGGAGGCAGGCTCCAACGATTCACAAGATAGTGGGTTCAGGCAACCAAGGACAGATGGATCCTGCAAACTTATCAGCCGAGTATACTCAATAGAATTCTCCCGCTCCCCCAGTCAATTCTTCTGCACCTCTCCCGTCTCCAGCAACTGGGCCAAAAGAACGGCCATGCAACAAGAAATCAACAGGCTACACTTCATCGGGTACCGGTCCACGAACAATGACAGGGTTTATACTCCATTCTTTTCCTAGTACCCAAGAAAGACAACAAATGGAGGGCAGTGCTAGACCTCAAGGTCCTGAACAGAGCCATAAAAGTACAAAAATACAAAATGGAAACGTTACAGTCCATTCGAATCGCAATCATGGGGAGAGTGGTTCACCTCCCTAGACCTGAAAGAAGCTTATCTCCACATTCCAATCCTACCAGCTCACTGGCAGTGGCTCCGGTTCAGCTATGCGGGCCAACATTGGCAGTACGCAGCACTACCATTTGGACTAGCAACATCACCGAGAACCTTCACAAAGGTCCTGATAGCGAACCTTCGAATGGAGGGGGTCAAACTACACCCCTATCTGGACGACATCCTGATAAGGTCCCCAACAATCGAATGAGCTCAGAAGGACATAGGCAGGACCGTCAAATATTTACAAGAGCATGGGTTCGTCATCAACTTCAGAAAGAGCCACCTAGAACCGTCACAAACCCTAGAACACCTGGGAGTGGTGTTGGACACCATAAGGTGCAGGCTCTTTCTTTCTCAACAAAGGCAGCAGAAGCTCCTCGAGTTGATACACCGGGTCTCAAAAGCTCGCAAGGCGAAGTTGAAGACCCTGGCGAGTCTGTTGGGAGCCGTGACCTCCTGCTTGGGGATTACACAATGGGCCAGATTTCATGCCAGACCCCTCCAGCGTTTCCTACAACCGTGGCAGGACAACTTAACACAAGGAGAGAACCCATGGATCCGCATAACACCCGGCCTAAAGAAGTCCTTCAGGTGGTGGTTAACCCCACACCCGCTTTGTGGACGGAATGCCACTCGCGGACCCAGAAATGACAACTCTGACGACGGACGCGAGTCTCTATGGTTGGGGGGCTCTCACACAGGGTCTCTCGACGCAAGGGAAGTGGAGTCTGTGGGAGAAGCATCAGCACATAAATTGGTTGGAGCTGAGGGCAATTTATCTGGCATTACGAAGCCTCACTGCTGTGCTACGGGGGAAAAACATCCTAGTGTATACAGACAATATGGTTGCAAAAGCCTACCTGAATCATCAGGGCGGCTCAAGATCGGAGGCGCTACACAGGATTGCTACCACCCTTATCAGGTGGTCAGAGGGCAACTTACAATCAATCAGAGCCCTATGCATCAAAGGACAGGCGAAGGTTCACGCCGACTGGCTCAGCAGGGTAGAACTGAACCAAGGAGAATGGTCACTACACCCAAGAGCATTCCAAGCGATAACAGACCAGTTCGGTCCTCCCGCAGTAGACCTATTCGCATCACCGACCAACAAGAAAACGAACATCTTTGTGTCTCGTCACCCGGACAGCAGGGTGATAGCCTTCGATGCACTCAACATCAGATTGCCTCAGGGACTTCTATGTGCCTTTTCTCCAATATCTCTCATTCAGAGGACTTTAGCAAAAATGCAGACCGAGGGGGCGAAGGTCATTCCGGTGGTCCCGTTCTGGCCGAGGAGACCTTGGTTCACAGACCTGATGAACCTCAGTACAGAACCTCCCCTCAGACTACCGGTCCTCGGGGACCTATTAACCCAGGGTCCAGTACGTTACGACAACCCGATAGTGCTCAAACTGACGGCCTGGAGGTTGAAAGGAGGGCCCTGAAGAAACTAGGGTATTCGAACAAAGTACTGGACACCATGCTATGTTCTCGAAGACCAGCGACCAAGCGAATCTACCAGAGTACCTGGGGTACTTTTGCTAGATGGTGTCACAGTAGGACAATCAACCCTAGCAGTGCAAAAATCAATAACATTTTAGAATTCCTACAGCAAGGCTTAAAGAGAGGATTAAAACCTAATACCCTGCAAAGGCAGGTTGCGGCCATTAATAGTGTATTGGGCACAGTAAGGGGTCTCAGATTATCTGGACATCCCCATATAAAAAGCTTCCTTAGGGCTTCAAGAATCATTTCCTCTCCGGTGGTTCATCGCTTCCCTTCGTGGAGATTGAACCTCCTCCTGGACGCCCTTACCAAGGCACCATTCGAACCTCTACAGGAAGTGTCGTTATACTTCTTATCCTTAAAGGTAGCCTTTCTCATCGGGGTGAGCTCAGCCAGAAAGGTGTCAGAGTTAGGGGCTCTATGCATTGAACTAGCACTATGCTCCTTCAAGGAGTTTTTGGTAGTGCTCAAACTAGACCCGGCCTTTTGCCTTAAGGTGAATTCCCCTTTCCACAGGGAGCAGGAAATTAATCTTCCTTCGTTCTGCCCCAACTCAGGTCACCCGTTGGAGCGTAAATGGCACACTCTAGACGTTAGGAGGGCCTTAAAGACTTACATTATCAGGACTAAGTCATTCAGGAAATCTTCGACCCTGTTTGTTTCATACAGCCCCCAAAGAAGGGGTCTGAAAGCATCCAGGGCACTAATAGCTAAATGGATGATTCTGTGCATCTCGGAGGCCTACAGAGGACTACAGGCAGAATACCACCAAATGGAATCTTTGCTCACTCCCTAAGGAGTGCTGCTACCTCTCAGACGTTTAAAAATGCAGCCTCATATGGAGAGATCTGTCAGGCAGCGGCGTGGTCCTCAGTGCATTCATTTACAAGGCACTACAGGATCCCGTTGCAGGACTCGATGGCGGCGGCTTTTGGGAGATGAGTACTGCAGGCGGTCCTTTCATTAGTGAATAAGAGGTAGTATCGCCTGACTTCTGCCTGTTACTCTGTACGCTCCTTTTCTCCCTCCCTTATATGAAAATGGGATACTGCTTAGAACATCCCTTCTATCCTGACTGGACGGCCAGGAGGATCCCCCGGGAGAAAGGAAAATTGGTTCACTTACCTGTGAATTTTCCTTCTGTGGGGGATCCTCCTGGCCGGCCAGTCCCCACCCGGAGTGGTAAGAACTCTGAGGTGGAGAGTCAATGGGTTTACCTTGACATATCCTTCGCTCGTCATCTCCCTATCAGACGAGCCAGGCTTAAAAGAGAGCTCGGAACAAATAAGAAATAATTTAGAAAGTTTATTCCAGTTACTCAGTTACAATGTTAAGAAGTTGTTTTCTAGCATTACGTAGGATAAGTTTAAAAGGCTTAGACAGCTTGAAAAAACTGGTAGCTAGAGGATAGATCCCTGGGAGGAGGGGTCTAGAAAACTAGCTTGTCTGCCTCCTAGTGGTTCCCGGCAGGATCTACCCTACTATCCTGACTGGCTGGCCAGGAGGATCCCCCGCAGAAGGAAAATTCACAGGTAAGTGAACCAATTTTCCTTTCTATTCTTTGTAACTGCCAAAAGGCAAAACTATTGGCTTGTGTAATGCAATGTAAAACTGTAGGATGCTGTATTTGTCAAGGTGGACAGACACAACTGTTGTATTTTTATTCAAGCTATATTAAAATACCAAAATGTAGTACTGTGCTCCAGTATATGTTTAGCACTTGCTGGAAGCAAAATTAATGAGGTCTCTTCAATGACTTTTCGTTGTTGTCAATGTCACTTTGAGTGAAAATCTTAGAGAAAGCACTTGCAATAGGAACTGCTGTTGATAGTTGACTTTCATTTGTAGGAGTGTTCAGAGTAAGCAGACTAATGACTTAATGGACAAGTGGCACAATCTGATTGGATGGGCTCTTTGTTTGCTTCCCCCTGAAGAAATGAACATAATTTTGTTTTTATTTTAAATAAGTTTGCCTATTTCTAAAACTGATTTGTACCACACTGTGATCTTTCTTCTCCGTTCTAGATCTCTGTGTTGATTCCTCTTATGGAAAACGGAAAACTACTAATTCCTTGTCGTGGTGATAGTTTAGAAGCGGCTCCTGGTTTCCAGTTTTTCGCAACTAGAAGGTAGGCAAAATGGCTAGAGTACAGAACATAACATCAATTTAAACAATGTTTGTAAAAGAAGGTATTAAATTAAGTTTGCAGTAGCACCAGATTGCTATCTTATACATATAGCACTTTGAAAGTTATGCATCTTGAACACCTCAGTATTAGGTTCCTCAGTTTTCTTGGTGGTATATGTAAGTTCATAGTGGTAATGGGCTCTGGCTTTCACGTTATTTTACTTACTTAAACATGTTCCTCACAATAGATATTCTGCTCATGAAGGCTGAGAGTCTATGACTGAATTAATAGAATTATTCCACCCTGTTTTTTGGCATTTATTTTTATGTTTTTGGAGTAGGGAATATAAAATCATCTTTCAAAGATAAAATATCTAGTGTTGTGTTATAGCTGAGTTCGTTAGTTTTTTTGTGTGAATAATTGTAGTTGAAGAATGACCCTAGAACATGTAAAAATCACTTTAAAGAGAATCCTAAATGGAAAAAAGGCATTTGGTGAAATTCTTTTATAAAAAAAGTTAATTTTATTTATATATAAACATTTTTTTATCCCGCCCCTCCTGCCCACAGGGCAGCCCGGGTTGGTGAACAATAATGTAAATGATAAAACAATTTAAAACAATAAAAAACCCACCAGTACAGGGAAAAGAAACCCACCCCCTCCTCTCGCCAAGGGCCTGGCGGAACAGCCAGTTCTTACATAAGCACTGAAATAGCAGGAGAGTGGGGGCCAGCCGAGCCTCCTCCAGGAGTGAGTTCCACAGCACAGGGGCGGCCACTGAAAAAGATCTAACATCGGTGGCCACCCCCCTCGCCGGGGGAACCTCCAAAAAAGCTCCCACGGACCATCTCAAGGGTTGCACGGGCACATGGGGAGTGAGGCGGTCCCACAGATAAGTAGGGCCCAGGCCGTGAAGGACTTTAAAGGTTCGAACCAGCACCTTGAACCTGGCCCGGTGCTTTATAGGCAGTCAGTACAGAGCCCGGAGCACTGGTGTCATGTGCTCCCTGTGGCCCACCCCCATAAGGAGACGGGTCGTGGCATTCTGCACCAGCTGCAGCCTCCGGACCAGCTTCTCGGGCAGCCCCACGTAGAGCGCGTTGCGGTAATCCAGCCTCGAGGTGATGAAGGCATGGATGACAGTGACGAGGTCGGAGTCTGAGAGATATGGCTGAAGCTGCCAGACAAGATGTAACTTCTGAAATGCACTCCCTGCCACAGCTACAACATGAGGTTCCAGGCTGAGCCGTGAATCAAGGAGCACACCCAGACGCCGCACTTGAGAGACCATGGGGTGAACTCCCCCCCCCAACAAGAGGAGATTCAACCACCCCCAGGTCCCCCAAGCCCTCGCCCACCATCACCACCTCCGTCTCGTCATGATTCAATGCAAGTTGCTTCTGGCTAAATAGTCAATGGATTAATTTCATATGGAATCAAGAGTGAGTGAGACCTCCTTTTGAGGAATGGGTAAGAGATGGGACCATAGTGAAGGAAAAGGAGTTTTTGGCTTTGGGATTATGATGTGACTCTTTGGCCTGTGTGAGACATAGCACATTACAACTAGTACTAATTGTATTTTATGAGATGCCAGAATATCCCTATTGTAGAGTATGCTGTTTTTAAGTATTTCAGTGAAGCATCAGGAAATATTCTCAGTAACTCAATGTGGTGTGATTTAGAGTCTTCAGCTATGGTTGCGGTTGGTACCGACAACAAAACAGCCATGCTGCCCTTCTGGACAAGTATTGGAAGAAAATTCGCCTGGATAACATGAGTAAAGAAGAACTCAAAGAAGTAAGTAGGGAAATGTGCACTTATGGAGCCATTGCAGTTGCTCTGTAGTTCACATTATAACCAAGTTACTGGAACAAGTCTGGGCTGTTGTTTGTTTTGTGTTTTTTATTTTTATTTTTATTTTTTTGTTTGCATTCCAAAACGTATGAAATATTTGTCAGATTCAAAATTAATCCATCCATTAGGTTTGAGGCAATTGTATCTCTGCAGAACTTGACTGTAAGTTAGACACAGCTTCCAACAATGACACTTAAAAAATAAAGTTTTCAACTTTAGGGACTATATTTGTGTTTTTGAAGCCGGCAAAAAATATAACCTCAATTTCACTGGTCTCCCTCAGCTGGGTCGAGTGCCAAGGACCAGAATAAGTTAACTAATGTGAAAAATACATTTCCCCCCCCACCCCCAGTTATAAAAAGTGAATAAATTGAGCTTTCATGATGAGACCCTCCCCCAAGGGCATATCTGCTTGTGGGTTAACATACTTAAACTTACACTCTTTATCACGTGTTACTCAAAAAATGCTATAAGGCTCATGGAGATGTATAAAAAGAGGTTTAATTTCAACTGGCCAATACAGCTCTTTGGCTTCCCGGAGTGTTTCAGAAGGAACCAGGAGTAGTACTAGTACCTAGTACTAGGTACTTAGACTTAGGGCTGTTGGAATCTGACTGTTCGGGCCACTGTAATGTCCTGTAGGAGTTGTCATGCAGACACTTCCTGTTAGCCTTCCCTTCAAGCTGGAACCTTGAAACTTGAGTAACTGACTTATGAGTGTATGCCTGGTAACTTATATATAATGTTGTATAAGTGGCAGGGACAGAACAAAAACAATAAAACCTCCTACTTGCTTTGTTTGAGAATTGTTTTTGCCAATTTAATGAAGAACTCTGCAAATGGATATCTGTGTTCCTGCTGTCTAGCCATTATCTGCATGAACCTTTGATTTGCTGCTATCTTTAAAAACATGGAATCAAAACAAGCTGTAAAAATAATAATAAAAAAATATTATTTATCTATGTGTACATTATAGATGTAAACAAAAAATCTTTGCTTTTAGTGTACAAAGGTGATTTTGCCATAAGAAATACCGGAATGAGACAAGTACGTTTTGGCACCCATTTTAAGTGTTGAGGTCTGCTTTATTCTCAGGAATGAGGGGACAGATAATTCTAAACTTTACTTTAATTTCCCCTTGTGTGTTATAGTATAAATTCCCATAAGAAACAGAATATGCTATACTCATCCCCACCTTCTGTCTCCACAGCCAGTATCCTGTATCTGGCAATAGTATGGCTGATTTTTCAGAGTAAAATAAAACCTTCCATAATGGTTCTGTATGTTTGTATGAGACTGTCAGTGGACTATAACGAAGTTTAAAACCTTCCAGCTGATCAGTTGCACAAAGTGTGAGGCCTATAGAACTCTGATTAGAAATTTTTGGTCCTCTTTTAGTGCTATATTTCCTTCCTGGAGTTCTGTAACTCTGTTATTTGAGCATATCATAATAAAACTTAAATGAGCCAGCAATTGGCTTTAAGTTTATACAGTTATGCTTCTCTGTTTCACAGGTTCTTCAGAGCAGGTTCCCCAAACTTGCTGTTGTAACTGACCGTTTATTAGATATCTATATTCAGCTTACTGGAGATAAACATCAAACCTCGGAAAACAGTCTTTATGATTGTGACCAGATAGTTGAAGATGCATTGACCTCAAGAACAGAAAGCAAAAAGCCAAACCTGGAGGGCAGAGAGTTATCTTTGAGGTATTTTAACATAGTTCTCATCTAGGCTTTGTTAATTGCTAATTTGGATCAAACATTGTTAATGGAACAATTGCTGTCTAAGGTAGTTTGTGGTTTTGTGTTTTACTGTATATGTATATATTTTAATGAAGAAAGCTATGAAAATTAATTTCAAAACTATTTCCTTTAAAAAAAATATTTGTTCCCTGTTGCCTCTGGTATTGCAGACAGCATGGGCTGCTCTTGCACTCCTCCAAACAGCTCTACAGCCGGCAGCAGAAGGACCCTATCCCACAGTACAAACCCCAAGTCAGAACTGAAGCTTATACTGTGTGGGGAGAGGATACTTCTACTCCCTGCTGAGCAGAACCACCAGCATAGAGAGGGTGCCAAAAATTGCCTACAATTCCGTCATTTCCCTGCTAAAACATCCTCATCCCCATGGCTAATATTTATTTATGCAGTGTACATGAACTTCATGTGTATTCTTTAAAAACAACAACAACAGAATGCCAAAACCTTTTACTTTGAATTAAAGTAAAAGAGTAGATAGCTATTAGGCAAGCCTGGAAGTTGTGGGCAGAGTTGAATGATAAGAAGGAAGAGATTTACATTACTGTTCAGATGTATCCAGCACCTCATTTTTCTCTCTCATCGTAGAGATTTGTTGAATTGGTGCAACAGGATTTCTCACACCTTTCAGAGTTCTTCCTCAACCGCTGCAGTTAATATTTTTCAAGAGGTACAGTAAGAGTCTTAATCATTTTCTAAAGTTCTTGGCATTAGCCCATAGATTAGTAAAAAAAAAGGAAGTCCAACGAATTAGAAACATTCATCTGCTAAGAACTTCAAGTGTATTACAGAAAGTGTCATGTCTTAAGCAAGCTCTGGTTTAGTAGTGACATGACATTAGGAGATCGCAAGCTAGCAGCATTGTGTTTGGTCTAGACCAGTGGTTTTCATCCTTTTTAGTTGCGGACACCTAGACAATTTCAAATGGAGGCACAAACCCCATTTGGGGTGGTGTGGTTCTTCATAGGCGGTGTGCGCGAGGGACATGACCTTTGCAACTGACAAGTGCTGACCAGAAGTGCTGGGGAGTCTGGACTCAGCAGTGCCCCTGGCTGGGGTGTGTCACTTTCAAAGGGCAGCTGAGCCCTTACCCCCCTTCCCGCCAGCCTATCTGCTGATAGGCGGTGTGCAGGCGAAGTGGCCTTTACAAATGACAAACACCATCATCATAGTAATCTGTGGACACCTTAGACATAGTTTTCAGAACCCCAGGTGTCTGTGGACCACAGGTTGAAAACTACTAGTCTAGACATCTCCTTGGAAAAGGTATATGGATGTGCAATGTGCTGATTGTCTAGCTAATATCCCTGCTGGATTATAGAATGTGGGATGGCACATTACTCCTGAGTGACAAAGTTATTAATTAGAAAGATTATCCTATATCTGTGCCATGTAACCCTTTCTTACCATACTGCCATCATACACTTTGTATACTATTGGGGGGGGACTTCAAAAGTATTTTTGTTTCCCCTTGTTGAGGATTTTAAAGGGATATTTCTCAGTTAATTCCACTACAAAGTAAAATTGAGGCACAGCACTTGCTGAAAACGTTTTTGTAACCCTAGGCATACTAGCACTTTAACTGTGTTTTAAGATCCAGTTTATGGGGAAAGTGTTTCCGTTACTTCTGGGTCCAATCCTGTTGCCCCCCACCCCCCTTTACTTAGTTTTTGGATTGTTAGGTGTCTGATATTCTTGCATGTAGTGCATCTTCTATCCTTGTATGGTTATGAAGAAGGATATAAAGGACGAAGCTGTGCATTAAATTTCCCTGCTTTTTGTGAATGATGGACCTTTTTACATTGTTTAAAATATGTAAATCATGTCACTGTTGGTGTACTTGAATTAGCAATCTTAGCTTTTCAAGGTTAAGTTAATACTGAGGATGCAGGGGAAATATGGTATGGATACTTAGGGAAAAAATTAGAAGTCTTGCAGTGTATGTTTCCGTATGTACTACATATTCAGCCATTACAGGAGCACTGCCTCCCACATGGATGTAGTAATATTCCAGCCGTGTTTTTGAATTACCTAAAGCTTTGCAAATAAATGCAATTTATAGGAAAGTCAGCATAGTTTCTATCTGTACTTCAAAGATGGAGCTATGGTGAAAGGCATCCTGTGGTGGGGAAGCTGTGAAGCAGTCGGGTCCCATAATGCATTCGACATCATGGTGTCCACAGAATCTCAAACCTTTGGAGCATCTGTAGGCCTGAGGGCATATTTAAAAGTTAAAGGGGGTTCAGATATTGGTGAAATATCTCAAGGTATATCAGGCTCATCGTCGTCTTTTTCTCTCCCCCTTCTCTCCTCCCACAAACTACCAGGCATTGGACTGTTTCACAGCTATGCTGTCTAAGCAAGGACATAGACTGAAAATGGCAGAAGTTATTGGAAGCAAATTAAATATTTCCAGGGAAAAGGTATATTGAGAGTGCATTATGTGACCTTTATTTTAAATATTCTAAATTATTCAGTAAATGAAGATCATCTTTCAGTTGAATGGTACCATTTACAGGAAGCTGTCATTTATAGAAATGTCTTTGAGGCAGGGGCCTAAACCATCTTCTTCCAACATACTCATGTCATTCCTCTCTGCCTCTGCTAAACCACCTTCAGTTTTGCCTATGTTCCCATAAACACCCTTTCAAAGGATTGTAGAAAAGCAGATGCGCTCTCCCCCTAGACCAGTGCATTGTGACTTCAGGTATTTTTAAACGAGATGTCACCATGTATGGCCACTCATAAACCACTTATTTGAATGCCTGTGTGAAGGTGACGTGCAGGGATGTGCACTCCCATGACCCACACAGTACTAACTCGTGGCCCCATGTGGAGCACTGCTGAAAAATGCAGAGTAAGCTGTGCGGGGAAGCCAAAAAAGTGTGTGAGGACAAGTGCCCACGCATCCCCTGCCTGTATGAATCGGGGTGCCCACCCATGCCAGCAGACATGTTCGCAGCCGGTTGCCTCTCCTGCCCACAGCCCTCCCGGGAGCTCTCTGGGAAAGGATGCACGTGCGAAATACAACACCACGTTGGCTCGAAGCACAACAACTCCCCCTTGCGACGCATGAGAGAAGAGTCCACACCATGGAGGACGGCAGCTCGGAGAGGACGGTGTGCTTACATCCTCCACCACACGACCCCTGCAGCAGTGATGTTGTATTTCGCACATGGACCAGCCCTCCAGTGGTGGTGTGTTTTTTAAAAACAGCATATGTGCGTGCATGCAAGGGTAGCTTTGGTCCCCATGCATGGTCCTTGGATTGGACCTTAATGTGACAAAAAGAATAATCTTCTTTTAATCGTTCAGTTATGTCTACTTGGGCTTACTTAGACAATTTTCTGATACCAGTCTTTTTTCCCCATGGTTAAACTCCCATCTTTCACAGCCTTTCTAAAGAAGGGCGAACCATTATGATCTTGGTGAGGATATTCACAGCAGGAGATATTTCTACATGTAAACATTCTGCTCGTTGTTAACTTCCTCATTATCTAAATATGGAAACAGAAATCCTAGAGCATTGTCTTGAATATTATATTTTAACAGACATCCATTGGATACCTTTTATACACAACTATATCATACTCAGTACTATAAAATACACAATAAGTCACCAGTCAGGCATAAACGACTACTTGCCAAGCTGGGACTTACAGTGGGGGAGAAGGCTCAGGGCTATGAAAATCTCTATTCGCCAGCTCAAAAGGTGTACTCCATTAGATGAAAGTAGGTGAGCTGACTTTTACAGCCCTTATGCCTCGTGCCAAAAAATTTGAAACCGTGGTCTGTGCTATATCT
The DNA here is from genome assembly GCA_003113815.1 of Sphenodon punctatus. Classification (NCBI taxonomy): domain Eukaryota; kingdom Metazoa; phylum Chordata; class Lepidosauria; order Sphenodontia; family Sphenodontidae; genus Sphenodon; species Sphenodon punctatus. Next base: position 3,489,142 of record QEPC01000055.1, on the reverse strand, counting down.
GTTTTCAGATACGTGTTTATGTAATATACTGCCATGGAGATAAAAATCAATCATCATCTTGCCTTGTACTCTGAGAAATCAATACTTGCCCAAGCAATAAAAAAAGATAATTGGCATACAAATCGGAACTTGGATGTTTCTAAATATGTTTCAAGGGATGCAGCATTTAATGATCATTGTGAAAGATCTTTCTATACCCTCTCGTCCGGTAATTCGGACACTGGGAGCGATCTCCCTAACGACCACTAGGAGGCAGCACAACTTTGCTGGGAGCACGTGGGGAGGAAGGTGCAGAAACATAGAGTGTAATCTTAATATAAAGTAGCATGCAGCTACAGTATACGTTGGGAATAATGATGATGATTTCTTTGCAGGCAGAGTATTATTGTCAACTTTATAAACCAGAAATTGTAATAAAGAATCAGGACATCTCTGTGGGACGAGTGCAGCTCTTGAGGAAGCAAATCCATTCAATTCTTACGCGAAGGTAATGATGACTGTAGTGTACTTTTCCTGTAAAAAAAATAATTACAAAAATGTTTCTGCATGGTATGTATTGTGTGTTACAGAAGAACAAATTGAAAGGCAGCATGTAAAAGCCACATGTTGAGGCAGTCTGACGTCACTTTAAGTCAGGCATGAGGAACCTTTCCCCTTCTATGGGCCGCTTGAAAATTAGTGCAAGCTCCACTGGCTGTTTAAGGGGTATGCTCAGGATGGAAGAAAGAAGAGGATGGTCCAGATTCTGGATCCCTCCCCTGTTGCTGAGCACTTGCCCTCATCCTTTGCTCCCTTTCTCTGAGCTCAGTCTTTCAGTGCTCGAGGGTAGAGATTGTATTCATGGGCCAGATCCAGGAAAGGGGCCATATAAAAAGGTGCCACAGGCTGGATTTACCTCACAGGCCAGCAGCTCCCCCACCTCTGCTTTATGCCAAGGAATATGGCTGTCGATTCTTGTATTTGAATCCTGATCATTCAGCCATGCTAGTGCTGGGATAGTTAAGGTGTAACTCTCCATTATAAAGCTCAAATGTTCTATTCATTAAAAAATCAAAATGATTTATGGGCGACAGCCGGAGGCAGCGTGGAGTTCGGGCGGCGGAACAATGTGGGGGGAATCAGCTGTGCCGGTGAAGTAAGCGGAGGGGCGGAGCCTGGGATGTAAAGGCAGAGCGGGGCTTCAAAAGACTGCGACAGCCGGAGGCAGCATGTGACGGGTGGAGTTCGGGTGGCGGAACAATGTGGGGGGAATCAGCTGTGCCGGTGAAGTAAGCGGAGGGGCGGAGCCTGGGGTGTAAAGGCAGAGCGGGGCTTCAAAAGACTGCGACAGCCGGAGGCGGTGCCGGAGGCAGCGCACCTAAGGGTTGTGCGCGCAAGGGTGTGCCCTTGTGCATGTGGCCTTAGGCGCAGCTGGCGCATAGGTGCCCCATCGCTTGTGTGTGAGACAACTCCCCGGCCTGCAAGTATGGCAGGAAAGCCTGGTGGAAAGAAAAAGAAAGGCCAATCAAGTGTGCTGGCCCTGGCGCAGCCCCCATTGACTCAAAGGTCGCTGGACTCTTTCCCCCTCCTTCGTTCTCAATGCCGGACCCCATCGGTGGTTGTACGGGAGTCAGCTGATCATCTAGCCCTCCAGGAGGCTCCAGTGCCCTTGATTGGTACGGATCCTTCACTTGCTCCTTCCCCGAACCAGAACTGTTTGGTTTCTCCCCAGCCGGCCCACATTTTGAGCTCACTTAATAATGAGGGCTCTAGTGCGTTTCCGGAGGATTTTAATTGTTGTGCACTTTTAGCCAGACAATGCTCCTTGTTAGAATCTTTATCTAGCCAGCTTTCTCAGTCCTTGGGGAGGTAGTGGCGGCTCTTAAAGTCCACCACGAGCAACTGCAAACACTTGCTAAGACCCTGGCAGATTTTATTACCTGTAGACAGTTAGATTTGGATAGGGCAGCCTCCAGCCATCACTCTGGTTCCTTAGCCCCTGCTTTGGGTGACCAAGGGAAGGGCTTATTGGGAGGCCTTTTCCAGCTGGCTGGGCCACCCTCTGAGATGGAGCCCAACCCAGCAATCCCTTTCCCGCCCAAGGTGGTTCCCGTTCCCGGTGCAGTATCCTTTAGGATCCAGCCCCTGCCTGATGGGTTTTTCCCCCCCCTGGAATTTGATTTTTTCCATTGCGCACCATTTGGAGCAGATTTTAGGGTGGGTCCCCTTAGGGGCCATTGTTTCTTTTCAGCCTCTGCCTTATAGGTATACACAACAGCTTATTGTTTTTTTCCAGTCTCCTCATTTTGCCTCTCTAATCCTGTCTCAAGCTGCATTACTTTCATCTTGGGGGGTTCACGTGGGTGAGGCCTTTAGGGATCTGGTTCCATGTTCCAGGACTCCCAAACCTGTCAGTGTCTCTCCTGATGGGGCAGACCGGGTGTGCTCCAGTTTAGTGTTGGACTTATCTGCCTCTAGTGTGGCCCCAGTGGTCCATCAGGATCGGGTATCCCATCCAGAAGAGGCTTCTGAACCTTTCCCAAGGTATTGATCGGGGCAGGAACCTTCTAGCTGAGATTTTTGCTAGCGATGTACTCGAGTCTGGGAGGGTTTCATTAGTTTCTACTGACTCTATTGAGCCTTTTTCTTCAAGATCCCATACGGGAGCTGTCCCGGTCACATCACCTACCCCCGAGTCTGGCTTATCAGCAACTTCGGGGCCATCTTGTGCCCAGAGGGAACTTTCTGCGCCCCCTGTAAGCCCTGACGGCTCCCGTCATTGTACTTGGGGATCAGTCCCATTAGTGGGTGTAGCCCCTAGTTGAGTCGTTCCCCATCAGCCTCAGAGTAGTCGCCAGCCAGATTATGTTAGTCTGTGTGCGTGGAATATAGCGGGTTGGCGATCAAGGTCCATAGATCAATCTTTTTTGAAGTTTTTGGGGGACAAGGATATACTCTGTTTTCTGGAAACATGGAGCCAGGATGTTCCTGAGCTTTCAGGGTTTATGGCTTTCGAGATCCTGGCAGTTTCTCTTGCCAATCGGGGCCACCCATCTGGGGGCCTTGTCTGTTTTATCTCAGTCAGACTGGGGTTTTTGATAGTGGAACTGGTTAAGCTCCCCCCTATTGCTTTGGCGGTGGTGGGTAGATTGGGAAATAGGCTTTGTATCTTGGTTACTGTTTACATCCCCCCCAGCCAATGCCTTAAGTTTTCAGGCTGAATTTTGGGATAAATTGGAGGATCTTATCCGATCCTTACAGGATAAATATCCCACGGCTTTTTTTGTATTGGCAGGGGATTTTAATGCTCGTTTGGGCAATGATCCTGAGGAGCTCTTGATCCACTGCTCTTTTCTTAGCCCTGGTTCTGCGGTATTACACCGCTCCTCTAGGGACAGGATACTCAATGCCTCTGGGCTTAGATGGCCTGCTCTGTTGGCCAATTCCAACCTACAGATTTTAAACGGAGCTTCTCAGGGGGATGCCGAGAGTAATTTTACGTTTATTTCCCATCAGGGCTGCAGCGTAGTTGATTTCATTGCGGTCTCCCCCAGCTTCCTCCCTTATTTAGCTAGTTTCTTGGTGGGCCAGGAAATCCATAGCGACCACCTTCCGCTCCTTTTGAATTTCCGGTTCCACTTTGAGTGGGTGGGTGAGGATGGCAGGGTTGACTGCAGTGAAGTCGACATAGAACAGAGCAGGCGCCGCTGGTCAGAGGATCTTAGCAGGCGGCTTCGGGAAGTGTTGTTTTCTTCTCCGGGTCGGGCATTCAGGGATGCGGTGGTGGGAATTTCTTCTGACCATGATCTGTCGGCTCAATATCTTGGGCTTATTTCTTTGCTAAGGCCACTCCTGGTTTGTCCCACCAATCAGCTTCAGGGTGGCCGAGGGGCTGCCCGGTGGGGAGCCCCCTGGTATGATCATGAACGCAAAGAAAGGAAGGCTCACCTGAATGCCCTGTTTAGATCTTATAGGAGGCAGAGGGAGGAGAGAATATTGACCGCTTTTTTGAAAACCAAGAAGGCTTATCGGGTTTTGCTCAGGGGGGAAAAAGGCGGCTTGCGTTGCTCAGTTTTGGGATACCTTGCTCTCTGTGGCCAGGGCTAGGGATTCCAGTAAGTTTTGGCAGGTTATAAACTCCTTTTGGGGCAAACCGCGTAATTTCTGTGCAGTATTTATTTCTAGTGGGACTTGGTTGTCCCACTTTCGGACCCTTTTTTTGGTCCGGGAGCCCGAGGAGGATCTCTCAGTGCACTTGGCAGAGCTTCCCGCCTGGCCACCTGCTACGGAGTCTGAGATGGCTGAGCTGCTTCAGTCGCTCAAGCCCGGGAAGGCCCCTGGGTATGATTGTTTGTGTGCTGAGCTCATAAAGTCCCATGTGGACTGGTGGGTCCCTTTCTTGGCAGCCTTTTTTACTCATTTGGACAAGACCAGGGCCTTTCTGGCTGACTGGGGTAGGGCTGTGATTATTCCAGTGTACAAGGGTGGCGATAGGTTAGATCCTGGGAATTACAGACCTGTAAGCTTGCTTAGCATTTTAGCTAAGCTTTACACCAAGCGCCTACTATCTATTTTGAATAATTGGTTGGTGGATTTTCAAGTACTGCATAAGGAGCAGGCGGGGTTTCAGGCGAATAGGTCAACCCTTGACCATTGCCTTGTCCTCTTTCACCTGGCCGAGAAATACATCCAGGCGAATTCAAAACTTTTCGGTGCATTTGTGGACCTGAGAGCTGCCTTTGATTCGGTTGACAGGCCCCTCCTATGGGACAAATTGGCTAGCCTGGCGATCGATCGGAGACTGCTTACTTTGATCCGCTTACTGCACAGGGATTCATCTCTGGCTGTCAGGCACTCCCAGCAGGGGGTATCTTACTTCCTGGCTCCTTATTTTTTCAGGAGTCAGGCAGGGCTGCATACTAGCCTCTACACTTTTCATTGTTTTTTTGAATGACCTGGTACCAGCAATGACTCGGCCTGAATTTTTTCCGCATAAGCTGGCCATGCGTCATCTGGGCTGCTTACTTTATACCGACGACGTGGTTATCTTCTCCCAGACGAAGGTGGGCCTGTGTCGGCAACTACATGCCCTTTTTGACTTTTGCTCCACCAACAAGCTGGTCATAAATTATAAGAAGACCAAAGTCCTGGTGTTTGGGAGGGGGAAAAAGAACTACCACTGGTTCATCGATACGCATCCAATAGCCCAGGTCTTCTCCTATAAATATCTCGGGATTCTTTTCCACTCATCACTTAGTTGGACCCCCCACAGAGAGATGGCTATTAATAAAGTTAAGGGTCCGTTGGTTGCTATTTCCCGACTTTTTAAACATAAAGGTCAGGATAGCTTGGGGGTAGCCCTCAAAATTATGGAGGCCAAAGTATGTGCCCAACTCTTTTATGGTGGAGCTTTATGGGCTGTGGGAGTACGGTCGGTCCTTAACTCCGTGCAGCTTAAAGCCCTTAAATTGCTGTTCCATGTCCCTAATGGGACTCCCTCGGCTGCCTTGAGAGTGGAGTTTGAACAGTTAACCTGGGGTTGGTTAATTTGAAAGCAGGCGGCCTTTCTATGGCTGCGTCTTCACCATGATGTGCATCTAAGGCTTCTGGCTTATATACCCCAGGACCCTTTTGTCTCATCATGGATGAAGCGACTGACTACCCAAATGGCGGCCTGGGGGCTGTCGGTTGTTCATTTGAAAGCCATTCAGCTTAGTCAAGCGCGCAGGGAGTTTGACACTAGGATCTCGGATATCACTCACCAGGAGGACTGGGCTGAGGTGGGTTCTTTTGCCTTCCTGGATCATTATAGGTATATTATGCCCTTGGCCGGCATGAGGGCAGGTTATCTGTCGTCCTCACTCCCAAGGAGGCATCTAACTCTCCTCTTTGGGGCCCGGCTCCATGTGCTTCCCTCCTGTGTGTTGGAGGGGCGGTATGCTGGAACCCCTTTCAGTATGAGATTGTGCCCCTTTGATTTTGTTCAGACAGAGTCAGTTACTCATATCATGTTTGTATGCCATCTTTATGATGTTCCCCGCAACCAATTGCTGGCCGCATATATCGAACGTTTTCCCGGTAGGACCCACTCGGAGCTGCTTTGTATTTTCCTTTCAGACAGCGATATGCCCCGTTTGAGGGCTGTGTCAGCCTTGTTAGTCCAAGCTTTCACCTATAGAGATCGGTTTCTTCATTGTTTGCCCTTGATCCCCGATGCTGCTGCACCTCCCGAGGATGATGGGGGATAAAGAGTTGGTCCTCTGCTTTTCGTTACGTCAATTTAGTTGTGGATTTTACTGTTTTTGTATTAGGTAGAACCCACATCTTGTTTGCTTTGTATCTGTCTGCAAGGACCTGGTGGTCACGCAATAAATTTGAATTTGATTTGATTTGAAATGATTTATGTGGTATTGTGAAAGTTTGCCTAAGAGGGTCTCTAGGGTGAGAGGTTGAAGCTCTGAAACTTTCAGCCAAATCCATTGAAACGTGAGAGACAGCTGTTTAGAAAATAGAGGCTGGGGGAGCATTTTAAAAAAAAAAAATCTGATGCGCACAAACTGAATAGCCTTTGGGGTTTTACAGTTACGTTTGAGACGCTGAGAGCCTTTTAGAAGATTCAAGTGTGGGGCCGAGGGGTGCCTTGGGTTATTTTTTCCCCCTTTAAATTGTTTTATTGTTAAAAGGTCTTAAAGTAGTCACTTTATTGTATGGAAAAGAGAGTTATGCAACGCGTGCACATTTGGTACTAAGAGCCGAGCAGGGAGATGAGGGACTTTCTCCTACCTCTCTTCCCGTTACTCGTTCGGCGGGGCTCAGGGCTCTTGTCTCCTGTGGTTTTGGGGGCATCAGGGGGACAACCACCCCCAGTTGCCTCTGGCCCCCAGCCTGTTTCTGCTTCAGCTGTCTAAGGCCGCCCGCTCGCCTGATTTTTCTCCCCGCTCGGTGTGCTGCTGCTGTCTTACACAGACGCTGTGTGAGGTTTTCAAAAGCTCAGCTCTGGGGCACACACTGCAGCTGCCATTTCCCTTGTGTGGCATGCTGGGAAACGTAGTCCCAGCTAGGATTTTTTTATAATTTTTATTTATAATATTTGTATGCCATCCTCCTGCTAAAAGCATCTTGGGGCAGCTAACAACATAGTAAAGCAGTTTAAAACAGCAATAATATGATTTTTAAACACAATATAAAGACAACATAACCCCCCCCCCCCCACCCAACTCACCCACCCCCTCTCCCTCAGAAAAACACGGCGGAACAGCCAGGTCTTTCATTTTCTCCGGAAAGAAGGGAGGTCGGTAATCAGGTAGACCTCCAACGAGAGGGAGTTCCACAACCGCGGTGCAGCCACCGAGAACACCTTCCTCAAGGTTGACACTCGAGAAATCCAGGGGACCTTGAGGAGGGAGCCCCCGACCGACCACAGGGGCCGATCCAGGACCCGCAGGGTGAGGCGGTCCCACAGGTAGGCGGGGCCCAGGCTGTTCAGGGCTTTAAAGGTCAACACCAACACCTTGAATTGAGCCCGGAAGACTATAAGCAGCCAGTGCAGAGAGCAAAACACTGGTGTAATACGCTCGCGTCGGCCCGTCCCCCTTAGGAAACGAGTCGCCGCATTTTGCACCAGCTGCATCCTCCAAACCAGCACCAAGGGTAGCCCCACGTAGAGTGCGTTACAGTAGTCCAATCTGGAGGTAATAAAAGCATGGACGATCGTGGCTAGGTTGGAGTCCAAGATATATGGGTTGTCAGATAGCTATATTTTTTGCCATAGGTGCAGGCCCTGCAACATGTATTTTTCCTATCTGGCAACCCTAGTCCAACCATGTCACACACAGAAAATGGTTCCTGCAGCGTGCATCTCAGAGCAGGGCCTTTGAAAAGCTCTCACAACATCGGTGTGAGTTGTGTGGAGGAGGAGGCGGCAGCTGCAAAAGCGCCAGTAGGAGGAAGGAAGCCATGCCAGTTCCGCCCTCCCTCCCTCTTAGATCCTCCCCTGACTGGCTTTGCCTGGCCTCTTTTCCCTTGTCTACATACGCTTATTATAAGCATGTTGAAAAAATGCCTTGCCCCTGACACATGCTATGCAGCAGCCTTGTCGTGTTATGTACACTATGTGGAAGCCTTATTCTGTTTCTGTTCAATAGCAGTTCCTACTTAGCTCTGCAGGAGGGATGGAGTCCTTTGCAAACAACACCTTAATTCTTTTGAAGTGTAGCCTGCTGGAAATATTTTGCCTCTTGGGAGCTATGCTTTCTGATTGGCAGAGAGCAATTGGCTAGTCTCCATTCCCTCTGAGATGGTTGAACTGAAATCAGTGGCATATTCGAGTGCACCCACTAAGCTCAGCAGCAGCCATCAGTGGGTTAAGAAGATATCCCACTTGCATTCCATGGGTTTACTGGAATCTATATAGTGCACGCTCACTCTTACCATACTGGTGGCAGGTGAGACTGTAACCAAAGTGATAAAACAGAGGGAAGGGGACAGATAAAGGGAAATGATGAAAGGAAACTCTTTGTTACAGAGGAGATGTAGAAGATGTGCTGTGTAAACCTGTACCATTCTTGGGATTTACTAGAGGGATCCTTAAAGAGTACATTAAGACAAATGCATCTTTTCAATAAGAATCTTCACAACCTCAGTGAGGATTGTTGCCTCAGACTATTCTACTTGTGTAACTGGCCCATTTAATATGTTGGCCTCAGTCTCAAACCACTTACTCCAGTGTAGCCCTACTAAAGGCAGGAGTGACCTGCACTATGATTTGCTTGCTTGGCAGGCGAGAGAAGCCTGTGAAAGTCTTCCAGAGCTACACAATCTCCACCCATTGCTGACCTCAGTGATAGCTACATAATCAGTCAAATCCATTGTCCCTCTTTTCTCCATTGCTACGTTGCTGTCAAAGCAGCTCTGGAGTTTGGGTTACAATTACAGAATTGCCACTCAACAGAGTGCGGAAAAATAAAAAAAACCCCACACACATTGGTAGAGGGGAAGGCAATTACACCACTGCAGTTTTCTAGAGTGGAGGCAGTTTTATTGGCATAAGTATCAGTACATAGTCTCCCTCTGAAAAAGAAGGGACTACTTCTCATTTCTGTGACTACTATTCATTTCTGAGTCTTAATTTAGGACTAACATAAAACTGCTGACAGGGTAAACAATGTCCTATTTACATGTTAAATGTAACATGTAAACCTCCCTGCTTAACACACACACACCTCCCACCACTGTGTACACAAACACGCACAACCACCCACAGCACCCGACAGTCTCTCACACACAACTTCCCAGCACACACACACACACACTTGTCAAATATTCAAGCTGAAGCTATGTAGAAACCTACAAAGAGGGGAAAAAACCCAGACCAGAACCTTTGTAGCAATGAGTTTATCCTTAAATTGAAGTGTGGAGTAACCCAAGAAAAAACAAACATCCATTGGAACAAAGACACACTCACAAACGCAAAGCTTCTTTCATACTATACCCCACAAAAGCCACAGATATGCCCAACAAAAATCCTGATGTTTAGCACAAAAGTTATGTTTGGGGAGAGGGTGCCAGCTTTGCCTTGCCATGTGGTTTGGGGTGCTTTGTTTTACGTTTACACAAGTTAATGCAAATTAGCGGGCTATGCAAATTAAAGGCAGGTTCATGCAAATTATGGGATGGGCAACATGCAGCCCAGTGTTGGGACAAAACCAGATATTCCGGCCCTCAAGATGAATCAAGTTGAACAGCCCTATCACTGCTTCCTATCCCAGGGCTAGAGTCACTTCAGTACATGGTGAGCCTTTGCAAATCAGGAATGTTACTGTTCTGCTGCTTAATGTTCCTAATGCCTCAGCAGGCGGAATTTTCTGTATTGCAAATCCTTTAAAAAAACATGGGAAACTAGATAATAAATTTCTGGCTTATAATAATAGTTAAGGCTCTTGCAAATTTACTCGTGCACTCAAAAAGCTTGGAAATTGCAAGTTAAACCTCCTGCCTTAACTTACGAGCCATGTAACCAGTAAAGATGTTGTACCGTCTCACATATTGTACTTGATTCCAACTTAGGCTCCATGCCCCCACACTTTGCGTTGGTCTTTCAGTCCCAATCCTCTTCCTCTGCAGGTTGGGGGCAACACGGAAACTGGGGAATGGAGGGGGTGAGGGGGCAGCGACAGAGATGGAGGGAGCCCGAGGCTGAGAGAGCAGGGGCTGTGGGTGGGGATTGAGGGGCAGCTAGGCTGTTGCACCAACATGAGCACCCTGCGACACCCTAGCTCCTCAACCACCGTGTTCATGCTGCTGCAACAGGTCCTGCTGACCCTCAGTACCCACTCGCAGTCCCTTTGCCACTGCCCCTAAATGCCCATCCACATCCCCTGACCCCCCAGCCTTGTTCCCCACATCTGCAGCTGCTACTCAGTCCCCACAAGCATCACCTCCAGCCCTTGATCCACCACCCCGAGCTCCCTCGTGCTCTGCTGCTACTTCTCAATCAACACCCGAAGCCCCTGCTCCCCCACCCCAGAGCTCCTCCCCAGCTCTGCTCTGGCCTCTCAGTCAATTCAATTCTTTAATTCTTTATTTGGGCACTGGCTTCCGCCATATCCCCATAACATGTTAATTATGTTTCTTTAATTATGGCCTCTCAGTCAACACCCGTGGTCTCTCCTCATTCACCTGACCATCTCACAGCTCTCCCACCACCTCTCAATCCATACCCACAGCCCTGGTCCCTTCAGCCCTGAGCTGTCCGCAGCTGCTGCTGCTCAGGTCACACCTACAGCCCCTGCTCCCTCAACTCTGCCCCCCAGATCTGCCACTGCCCCTCAATCCCCATCCGTAGCTCCCACTCTTCCAGTCCCAAACTTCTCAGCTCTCCTGTTGCCCCTCACTGCCTGCCTGGAGCCCTGATCTTGCACCCCTAAGTTCCCTCCCCGGTTCTACTGTTGTCCCTCAATCCTCACCCACAGCTCCTGCTCCCAGCCCTGGGCTCCCCCCAGCTCTGCATAGTGTGGAGACATGGAGCCTAAGTTGGAATCAAGCACAATATGTGAGACTGTACAACGTCTTACTGCTTACGTGGCTTGCAAGTTAATGCAGGAACCTTAACTTGCAATTTCCAAGCCGTTTGAGTGCATGAGTGAATTTGCAAGAGCCGTAACTATTATTATAAACAGGAGGTTTTTTAATCCTCTAATTGCTATCATTATATGCAACTGGTCAACAGGATGTCTACATGGCATTTCTGGCAACGCAGGCATGGAAACTCTGTATCTTTTGGGTTACAGTTGATTGTTTTTTGAAACTAGGCCACTCAACTAGGCTAGACAATTTCATGTGGTTACAGTGGTGGTTGTTCCGCCTCAGTGGATGAAGCTTGCTTGGGATGCCACACACTTAATACTGTATTTTGATGGCAGTAACGAAAGAACCGCCTTTGTTATTTTGGCAGGGAGAAGCAGACCTTTGCTGCCACACGCCCATCTTCAGTATTGATTGAACAGCTTGCTGTGTGTGTTCACAAAGGAGAGCCTGTGCTGTTAGTGGGGGAAACAGGGACAGGCAAAACCTCGACTGTGCAATACCTTGCTCGTATAACAGGTACAGTAAAATGCAGTTTTTTTAAAAAAAGAGAGAGAGCTTTTATCAAGCTATTGAAAAGGTCATGAGTGATTCTTTTTTACTTCAAGGATACCATTTGAGGGTTATCAATATGAACCAACAGAGCGACACTTCAGATCTCCTAGGAGGGTGAGTAGTTGACTTCAGTATTAGAATAACTTTTTATGTAAGCATCTTGAAATGTAAACACAAACTGAACGTATAGTTAATAAAATTAAAAAATACACCTATGTAACCTTTTGCTTCATTGCATACATATTATTACCACTAACTTGTACTTGAGCTTAAATATGTTACTCCATAATGCAGAACACTGCATTTAAAAACAAAAAAAAACCTAGCTGTTTTACTTGGTGTAAATAGTTGCTGAAATATCAAGTAATTGGTGGTGGTTGTTTATATAGCACTAGCAATGTACTTGGTGCTGTCCAGTCATAACTTAGACCCTTTTTACATGGGTGGCAAGCAGCCATGAACACCCAGAAATCTGGGTGTTTGCCGCCCGTGTGAACCGCGCTGCGGTTGAGTGGGAGGATGGGCGCATATGCACACTCCCACGCATACCCGTCACCCACCCATGGAGCCATCCGGAAAAACGGAGGAGGCTCTGTGGGTGGAGGTGCGGGGAGGCCAGTGTGTGCCTGTCAGAACCTCCCGCCCACCCAGCGCGCACTGACTGCAGCGCACGTTGACACCCCCCACCCCCCGCACCGTGGCCCCTGTAAAAAAGGCCTTAGAGACAGGTTCCTGCCCTAGAGACAGGTTCCTGCCCAAGTGGACTTACAATGTAGGAAATACAAAAGGAGGGAAGACAAGGGAGAGAAAAAAAGAGAAACAGGGATACATACACAAAGATGAGAAGTCGCCGGTGCATGTGCTTAGCTTAGTTATAGGGGAGAGAAGAACACTGAGTGAAGGATGGAAGAGGAGGCATCAGTTATGGGCCTGGGGGGATTAGGAAGTAGGGAGAACCTGACCCAAGAAATAGGGTTTGCGGAGGCATTTGAAGGTCAGTAGGGAAGGAGCAGAACAAATGCATTCAGGAAGGCTGATAGCAAGGATGAATTGCTCGTTAGAGCAGAACCATTTTACATAAAATTAATTCCTGAGGTGTCGTTTATGTATTCTGTTTCATATATCATTAGATTAAGCAAACAATCTCAATATATAATCTTGTATTTTCTACAGTAAATAATATCTCTGATTCAGCGACACAAACTTTGCCAAGTCTAAATGCAGCAGATGGGAACTAACTCCTTTCTCTTTTGGTCTCCTATAGCTATAAGCCAGTGGATAACAAGCTGATTTGGTTGCCCTTAAGGGAGTCTTTTGAGGAACTTTTCATTCAGACATTTTCTAGGAAACAAAATCAAACTTTCTTGGGCCATATCCAGACATGTTACAGACAGAAACGTTGGCATGATCTGTTGAAACTAATGCAACATATTCACAAATCTGCCATTAACAAGGAGGCAAAAGAAAATGCATCTGGTAAGAATTTAAGCTACATGAGCACCAAACATCAGTAGTTAAAAGTTAAACTACCTTCTAGTTAAAAGCTAGAAGTTAAATTTCTGGGGGATCCTTTCCTTGTAGTCTTCATTCAGCATGTACCAGACTAATTAATTTGGTATGTGCATTTTATTTTCAGTTTTCTTCTAGTTGCTATGAGCATATGAATCAGTAAAAGCCATCTCCTAAAAATGAGGGCATTAGGTTTCTCCCAGATATCTTTGTAAAGAACATTTTGAAGTGTGAGCGTTTAACAAAAATATCTAAATGCAAAGCAATGTGCAAGGAAACCTAAACTTGCAAGGTAATAAAAAAGACTAATTTTATCAAATCATTGCTTTAGGCAACAGCATTTGGTTAAAAACAAATCCTGTTGGAAGAGAAACAGTATTGTGGTTTCACAAAGACATTTAGCAGTGGTCCTCACACCACTTACTCAGTAGTTCTGATTAAATCAGTGGGACTATTCAAAATCAGTGGTTTGAGGGTTTTAATGTATGTTTGTCAAGCCAATTCAGTTTTGTTTATAACTTTGCTAGCAGTGCAGTTCACTTTTTCGTTAAAATTATTTGTTAAATGTCAATATGATAGATGCCATGAACACTTCTTGGTAAACTTCTGAATAAATAGCAAGTTGACTATGCTCATGACGCATGCTGAAGATTCATAGTACCTCTGTATTGGTACAGAAGTGTTGTGTATATTTTTGAAAGATCCCAACTGCAGAATATAAATGCTTTGTTGTTGTTAAAAGTTCAGTCAAGCTCAGTCTTATTTTAAGTTTCTGCTGTGTCAAAATTCAATGTTTGTCTCCGCCATTTGAATGCTAAGTCAAATTTGTATTGCTTGTAGACTCACCATTGAAAGAGAAGTGGGATGAATTTGGTATTAGACTAAGCCATGCCCAGCAACAGATGAAAATGACAGAAAACGCCTTGGTCTTTGCATTTGTAGAGGTATTTGGACTTTTTTTTTATTTTGGTGGGGTAGGAGGTAGATATAGTAAAAGGAAAGTTCAATCAGTGTTAAAGTAACTAGGAGTACTGGAATAATCTCCTTTTGAAAGAAATTTGTGTCTCCTATGGTGGTATGCATTTTGCTTGTGAGACTGGAAAGGGAGAAGGATGGAGGGAAGTAGTTTGCCGGTTGTGGAAAAAAGTATTCTAAAAGGGTGATGGTGAATTATATAGGACCAGCAATTGTGCCTTGTGCTGAGCAGTCATGGTTTGAGAGAGGCTGAAGGTGGCGGTGCAGGCAAGACAAAGGGGCGTGTCAGCAGTGTTCAGGTCGGTGGAGCGGGTGCCAACTTCCCTTCCCCTCATGGATGGAGTTGTGGACTGGTCTGTGGAGGGGGATGCTTTACACTGGCCAGAATCGGGCTGCGGGACATTTCTGCCTCTTCCCCCCCCCCCCCCCCCTTCGTAGAGGTGGGGTTTGAGGAGGGCTATTTCCACACTGTTCCCCATATCATCAGGGGCAGCTGGAGGCGCGTGCCAGAGGGGCACGGTGAAAGGGGCCTGCCCTTTGGCCGTGCCCTTCGCCTGGGCCAGGAGGTTGGGGCAGAAAGGTTTTTGGGATATTGTAATAATGGATGCTGCTTACTGGTAAAGGTGAGGAGGATGCCTCCCCCCAGTGAGATAGGGGTGGGGAGCGACAATATTCCCCTCGTGGCAGCAGGGTAGGGAAGATTGTCTGTAGGGAGTCAATTACCTGGTGTGAATAGGCATTGGCATGAATGGTAATGCCAGTAAGACGCCTGGCCCCTAGCCTATTAATATTCTGGTGAAACTGTAAGACCTGGCTGTTCGCCCAGGCCTTTGGGAGGGAGGGCGAGTAGGGTGGGGTTTTGATTCCCCCACCTAATTTTGGTTTTAGTCTGCCCTGTATTAATTATTTTTATAATATTTATGGCTGTTTTTAAATTCTTTTTATTGTGTTTTATAAAAATTTGTTGGAAGCCGCCCCGAGCTGCGTGGCAGGAGGGGCGGGGTAGAAATTTTATAAATAAATAAATAAATAAGAAAGTGCTCGGGATAATTACAGAAATGTTAGAATATTATATGGAATTTGTGGGGAGGGTAAGAGATTGTTAATGGATTATTGATTTTGTATTTATTTAATGTATTATTGTATTGTACTGGATTCCCCTATGTGCAATAGAGATCCAGGTATTGTTTCTATTTATTGTTGTGAGCCGCCTCGAGCCAACTTTGGTTGGGAGAGTGCGGGTTATAAATGAAAGTTTAAATGAAAATGAAATGAAATATCCTTGCCCCGAGGGCCTTAAAGCCTAAGATAGACAAGGGAAGAGAGGCAAGGGGGAAGGGAACAAGGATATGTTCATGAAGTTTGGTATGTATTATCCGATAACCCAGGGTTAGAAAAGCTTTCTGGGAAAAAACTGAGTAGGATAAATTTGTGTTCTATAGAGATGACTGCCCAGGATTCTGTCAAAGTATCTAGAAATGGCTTTATGCATGAACCTTAAACTTTATTTTAATTGAATTGCAGATTCCCAAATTACAAGTAGTTATTTAAAATGACTATTTCTTATCTTGACAGCATATGCTTAAACTATTTGAGTTGTCTAAATTAAACTGATCTTTCTCTCAAAAAAAACAACAACAACAAAAAAAAAGCTGCAACATGTTCCCCTTGTTTTTAAATTTATCAGTAATGCACAACTCTTGCTAAGAAAGAATATTTTTGCAAGAATATTCACAAATGTGCTAATACCGATCATAGCAAACCTTTAGGTGGAGGGAATTTGTCCTGATCCATACCTGAATGACATCCTGATCAGGACTCCATCTAGAGCGTTGTGGGAACTGGATAGGACTCTCCAGTACCTACAGCGCCACAGTTTGTGGTGAATCTAAAGATGAGTTACCTGGTTCCCATGCAATCAATGGAATACCTGGGGGTGATTTTGGACACCCACAAGCACAAAATATTCATCCCGGAGCAGAGATGAGAGAAACTTTGTCAATTAGGCTTTTGGCGAGGGAGATGGATGAGGCTGGCTTCTATTATTTTCCTGTTGGGTGGTTAGGGTGGGGTTTTATATATTTTACTGCATTTTGATGTGTTGTCCTGCCACCCCCCCCCTCCCCCAATTGTGGGGAGGTTCTGTTTCCTTCTTTTTGTTCCCTGTCTGTGTTCCCCTTTTTGATGTTTTATTGTGTATTTTATATATTTTAAATTGTAAGCTTCCCCGGGCTGCCTTTGGCAGGAGGGGCAGGGTAATTGTCCCAAATAAATAAATAAATTAAACTCATCTTCCAGATTCGGTACTGGTCTCAGTCCAAGCTCAAAACCCTGACGAGTCTGTTAGGCCTCATGATCTCATGTACGCAGTTCCGGACATGGGCCAGATTTCACATGAGGCCACTCCAGGAACAACTTTGGCCTTTCCAGAATCCGCTCTCTCAGGGACTGACTCTTTGGCTTCTGGTTACTCTGTGTCATGGATTCCTTGTTATGATAGCCAAAGCAGAATCGTTTCCAGGAGGGGTCGTTGATGGCAGAACCAGACTGCATTACACTGACAACAGATGCGAGTTCATACGAATGGGAGGGTGCATCTAGGTCAGAAGGCAGTGCAAGGCAGATGGTCCCCCTGGGAGAGAAAACAGCATATCAGTTAGCTTGAACTCAAAGCTGTCTACTTCACAATGATCAAATTGGCCCTGGAGATCATGGGGCATCATATCCTGGTATTTACGGACAATATGGTGGCGAGAAGCTATGTAAGCCACCAAGACAGATCATGCTCGGAGTCACTCCATTGACAAGCAGCCATGTTAATCAGGTGGACAGAGCTCCACCTTAAATCACTGTCAGCATTGCACATCACAGACAGGTGGACTGACTGAGCCGGAAGACAGTGGACCCAGGAGAGTGGTTGCTCAGGAAGACAGCGTTCCAGCTGGTAGTAGATCTGTTTGCATCCAGAGTCAACAAACAGGTGGATAAATACATGACAAGGTTTCCAGATCTGCAAGGACTCTGAACCAGCCTTAGCTGAAGGGCCTGGTCTGTGCCTTCCCTTCATTCGTGTTGATCACCAGGACGTTGGACAGATTTCACGGGCAGTGAGCGCACACACAATACTAGTAGCCTCATGCTGGCCACGAAGACTGTGGTATGCAGATCTGCAGCAATTGAGCATAACTCCTCCTCTGTCCCTGCCTGTACTTCCTGACCTGCTCACACAGGGTCCAGTTCGGTACGAGATGCCAGAGTTACTCAGGCTGACAGCCTGGAGGTTAAGCGAAGAGCTTTGAAGAAGATGGGATAATAGTGTTGGATACTCTCATGTGGTCTCATAAACCATCCACGTAGTGTATTTATAGGTCTGTGTGGAGACTTTTTTTCCAGGGGGTGCGGCCAGAGACAGGTTTGGCCACTCAAGGCTAAGATGAGTTCAGTCTTGACTTCCTCCAGGAAGGGTGGTAGGGGTGGTGGGGATGGTTGTTAGCAAGCGTTTATATAGTGCCAGCAATGTACCTGCTGCTTTACAAAGTAATAGAATAGACACGGTCCCTTCCCTTAGGGCTTACAATCTGAGAACCGGGAGTGGGGAGGCGGAGGGACGAAGGAAAGGGAACAGAGGAGAGACAAGGAGTGTAACATTCACGAGGATGTGAGGTCCCAGGTGCACGTGCTTGGCTTGGTTCCATCGAGAATGATAGCTGGTTGGTCCATGTGGTGAGGATATGAGTACACAGGCCTTGGGTAACGGATTGTACTGGATGGAGGATATCAGCAGGAGTTAGGTGAGGGGAGCAAGGAGTTGGGCAGGGCAGACAAAGGACTTAGGCCTAGTACCCTTGCAAGACAGGTGGTAGCAATGGACAGCATGCTGTCTTGTGTTAAAGGATTGAGGGTGTCATGGCATTCGCATATACGACTATTCTTGAGGGCGTCTGATGCACAACTGGCTGTGAGATTGTTCCAGTTTCCATACCTGGGATCTTAATTTAGTTTCGAAGGCACTCATGGTCATCCATCTTGAACTGATTAGGAAAATTTCTCTGTTTTATTTGTACTTAAAGCTAGTCTTTTTAGTTGGTATTACTTCTGCTTGTAGGATTTTGGAATTGGATGCTTTCTTAATTGATCTGTCCTCCTTGCATTAGAGACAGCTCTGTGGTCCTGCAGTTGGACCCTGCGTTTTGTCTGAAGGTGAACACAGCTTTTCATAAAGAGCAAGAAATTGTGCTGCCATCTTTCTACCCAAAGCCATTGCATCAGCAGGAAAGGAGGTGGCACAAGCTGGATGTGAGGAGAGCAGTAAGGGTGTATGTAGATAGGACTGCTTCGTTCAGGAAATTGTCCTCATTGTTTCAGGCCTACAGCCCTCAGAGGAAGGGTCAGAGAGTGTCTATAAATCCATTATTACTAAGTGGTATAAAAATTGTATAGCTGAGGTGTATAGGGCCATGGATAAGGTTCCCCCTAGAGTCACCCACTCCTTACGCAGTGTGGTGACGACTCAGGCTTTTCATAATTGGGATCCATATGAAGAAATTTGTAGGGTTGCAACCTGGTCATTGGTACACATGTTCACCAGGCATTACAAAATTTAACTCCACTAGAGCTGAAATGAAAAATCTCTGCGAGTGCTGTTTCTGATAGAACAACTTTTTTGCCTTCATTTGTGTGAGGTGGAAATCTACCAACATTTTTGTCATTTTTCGTGATTCCCTGCTATTCTGGGAATTTCTGGTATTTTAAAAAAAATTTCTGTCATTATTTTTCAGTAATGTCTGGTATTGTTGGTAATACTAGAAGCTACTGGAAATAGCAGGAAATCATGGGAAAAGTAAAAAATGTAGATAGATTTCTTCCTTGCTCGTGAAAGGTCGGTATTTTCCAATGGCACTAGAGCACCTGCTCTTCAGGTCTGTCTCCACGCGGCCTTTGGAAGGTGGGTGCTTCAGGCTGTTATGTAACTTCTCTTTTTTGGAAAGTCCGTGCCTTGGTTCAACTGTTAGACAGTTTTGTATTGGAGTTTTATTGCATGCCCTGGGTGTGCTTAAAAGGGACACTGCTTTGCTATGTCCCTATTGTATTGAGCTGGCCATTCAGGAGGATCCCCTGAGAGAGAGGAAAATTGGGTTCTTACCTTGAGAATTTTCCTTCTGCAGGGGTCTTCCTGGATGGCCAGCTACCTGCCCAGGAAAGTGGTTCAGTGAGCTTGCAATAGTTCTCAGGGTTCCTGTTTTAGTAGCTTTCTATTTTGGCTGTGAGGGGGAGCTTAGGCTTTACTAATATCCGGAGTTGCAGGGGCTAGATCCTGTTTGAGCATGTTTCAAAATATTGGAAGTCTGCCTCCTACTGGTTGTGGCGGGGATCTTATTCCTGTTGTATTGAGCTGACCATCCAGGGGGACCCCTACAGAAGGAAAATTCTCAAGGTAAAAACCCAATTTTCCTTTCTGATTTGCATACTAAATGTTGTCAAGGAGAGAGAGGGGTATAGCGAACATTCTTGTGGTGCGGTCTGATAGTCTATTCCTCAATCAATCCACAGACAATAGGGCTTCTTGTATTTTGATTTCAGGACTTCACCAGATGTTCAGTTTTCATATGTCCTTGCATAAATAATTATCATTTTGCCCTGCTTTTAGGGTATTTTAGCACAAGCAGTGAAGAAAGGAGAGTGGATTCTACTGGATGAAATTAATTTGGCTGCAGCAGAAACCTTGGAGTGCCTGAGTGGCTTACTGGAAGGATCATCTGGCTCACTGGTATTGTTAGATAGAGGAGACACAGGTAGTAGTAGTATCTTTAATTATGGTGTGCTTCATTGTCGAACAGTGTCCTTTTTGAATGTATATATTAGACCATTTATAGAGAAAGCAAGAGAGCTTGGATTGCACTGCCACCAAATTCACTAAATTCTCTCTGTTTTTTTAAGTTATAACAAGCTGTTAGCATCTGTGCCAAGAGTGGGGCTTGGAGAAAAAGATATGAGAGAAGCAATCCTAAAAGTAGAGTACTTTTTGCAACATGGATTATATGTGGTGGTAACAGTATTGGCCACTGTAGCGGGGAGCAGGCTCTTGAAGTGACTGGCCCTTTAAGAGGTAGCACCAGTTCTCAATTGGTTTATTACATTGTGCGTTCTCTGAAGGCACCTTAGTTATTAGCTAATGCAGAAGTCTGGTGCTAGATTTTTTTTAAAGTTATACTTCTTACCAAACAGACCTTAGAAACCTTTGAACTAGTGTACTCCCTGTGACATAGAATGGAAAATAATCGTTGAAGAATCTTTTATCTCAGGAGGAATGAAAAATGCTCCATCGTTGGGACTTCTCTCCTTTTAACTGGGAGGGGAAGAACAGTTGTACGTTCACCAAAGCTTCAGAAATGACGATGGATTTTACTATGGTTTCCTGAATTGAGCAGGTCTCTAGCACCTAATAGGCATTTCCACTTTCTGGCCTTCGCATAGTGTTTTTTTCCTGCATGGATGCGTTTGTTTGATAAAGTTCAGCTGTTGGTTGCAGAAGATAGGGTGTTTTTTAAAAAAAATTAAGTACTGTGGAGATATCCTAGTACAGCAAAATGAGCCATACTGGCAGGCTGTCATTTGCCATGACCCCTGCACATAGATACAGGATCATTTCTGCTGTCTTGCTAGGCTGATGAGTCACTGAAGATAGTTCATACTGTCATTATAACACTAGATATCTGGTTGGATAAGCATAAGTTATCTTAAAGTAAGCAGTAAAGTAAGCAATAAATGCCGTGAGTTTACAAGCTGACATTTTGGTTTGTGTGTCTCTTTTTGTGAACAGAAGTGAAACTTATTTCTTTTTAAAAAAAAAATTAATAATCTTAATTTTTTTTAAAAGAACCCCTAGAACGTCATCCTGATTTTCGTTTGTTTGCCTGTATGAATCCAGCAACTGATGTTGGAAAGAGAAATCTACCTCCAGGAATACGGAACAGGTAGAAAATTACTAGTCCACAAAACAGTTAAAAGGTTGATGTTGGTTTGAATCTTGTTTCAGGAGGCTTCTATGTAGTAGAATGCACAAAACTGAGTGGTCCTGATCTGAAAAGTGAGGGTGTAAGATAGCACTTGACAGATCTACTTGCGACAGTCACATGACATGTTACGTTGTGGCAAAGATAAGATGATCTTAATTGCGGAATTGCTAATTAGGTTCTAATCATTTTACTTTTGTAAATCCATTGCAGAGAAGTTGCACAGTTACAAAAGACTTTGGGTCTGATCCAAGGTCCATACATAGACCAAAACTAGAGTTACGCATGCACGGGTGGATCTAGGAAAGCCCCCCAGCTCCTGACTCTGCTGCCACCCATGCGAGGGAGAAGAGCTGGAGTGGCTTCCCTCGTGGTGGCAAGGTCAGGATTCAGGAGACTTTTCTGGAGCCATCTTGCATGCGTAAACTTTATGTGCGAGTGCAACTCTTGTTTTGGTCCACGTGTACACCCAGACCTTGGATTTGGGGCCTTTACCCACAATCCTAAAACTTCGTACAAACCTGTTTATATAGTTTCAGGATTGCTGTTTAAATCTTTCCCATAGAACCACAACTTTGAAAAAGTCAATGGGACTGAGGTGCCTAAATTGTCTTCAAAGTTCAGTCTTTAGACGTATATGTCAAGTAGGCATTTATCTTCATTATTTAATCTTCATTATTATATTTTGCCATATTATTATTTTTTTCTTTGAATTGGAAATTTGTGAAGGGTGAAACTACGGCCCTTCTTAAATGGACTGCAATGGGAGGGGGGATGAGTGTGTGACTGCGGTGGGTGCGCGCCCATTCCCACGGGCGCACGCCCATCTCCACCCATGGAGCATCGGGCATTGGAGCCCATTGCTCCATGGGTGGGTGATGGGTCTAGCGCAAGAGTGCACACGCACCCCCACCCATCCCCTGCAGCATTCTCATGGACGCCTCCACCCTCACTGTGTAGAGATGGGTGGGGGCGTCTAGTGTGAAAAGGGCTTATGAGAGAGTTTTGTCAGTGCACAAGCTGATGATTGTTGATTTAAAATAACAAAAAAATTGAATCTGTTTGGCATAGTAAGAGAATTTTTGATAACTATTTGACTTGCCAATGTCTGCATTAGAGATCTGTCACAAACCTCGTTTTATATAGGAAGAATCATATGCACTTTGCCTTGAAAAATAAATGGAATGCTTTTTTTTAGTTACATATCAACATCTGCTTTAATTTAGTCCATAATTGTATCACAGGTTAATAATTTTTATATTGACAAACTTATTTCCTGTTCATAGTGCATTTTGAGCGATTGAGTTCTGTGTGTAGGCCCAGTGAAATTTCAGACTGTTAATATCAACAACAAACTGACAGTAGAAGTGTTACAGCTTAATCCATTTGCCTCATAGGTTTACTGAACTTTATGTAGATGAACTCCAGAATGAGTGAGATTTACAAATACTTATCATGGATTATCTGAAAGGGTTGAATGTGAACAAGCACACAGTGCAGGGAATCATGAAGTAAGTTGTATTTAAACACTTTGTTTCATAAAGCACTGTTGGAAGAAGCAAACAAAAAACCCTGTATCGAGTAACTTAATACTATAGATATTTTGTTGTTTTGCAGGAGTTTGGGGCACAACTGGAGGTGGTAGCAGAAGCTCCTCAATACCCTCCCCTCAATAATTGTTCCATGGGATGAGTGGGCATCCAGCCTGTCCTTCCTATATCACTTACTGTTGACTAGTAAAGTTGCTTGTGGCAGAGCCCATTGGGACAAGCAAGTGCCTGGTCAGACCTTCCTTCTCTGCAATTTACAGCATTGCCTGCTTGATGCAAAGGGGAAGGGAGAGCTGGCTAGGGTGGCACTAATCCATTCCCTCACTCCTGCACCGGGGGTGCTCAGAATCCTAAAGTAGTGCTCATCCCCATCAAGGCGAGGGGCGGGGAGGGCGTGTGCTCCTTGACAGCCTGGTTCCCAGTGCAGGAGAGGGGTAGAGCCGTGCCACTGGGCCAATCTCCTGACTAATACAAAAGTAGGTTATTTGACATGAGTCATGTTGCTGTCCTTTCCTCTGTCTTCCTCTAGCCGAGCGTCTAGCTTTATTTAGAGCTTCGGGGAAATCATAGGAGTGGAGGTTGTGCAACTCTTCCTACTGGAAATTAAACTCTTTAGAGACACACACAGTTATGCTGGAAACTACTAGCTTGACAATAACTACTTTTTACCTTGTAGCTTCTATTTGTCTGTGAGAAAAGAGTCGGAAACAAAACTGGTGGATGGGACTGGGCATAGACCTCACTACAGCCTTCGTACACTTTGCAGGGCTTTGAGATTTGCATCATCCAATCCTTGTAACAGCCTACAGCGCTCGCTCTATGAGGTGATTTATCTTTTTTACGGCATTATCTGAGTTTGTTCCTAATTTTTTTTTTTCCATTATGAAACCACCTTTTCAAGTAGGCTAGCCATGTTTCTCTAAGAGCATCACATACTAAAAGCACAAAAATGCCTTTTAAAGAGAGACTTTCCCTTCCTTTTCATAATAGGGCTTTTGCTTGAGCTTCCTGACGCAGCTTGACAGAGTTTCTCACCCGATAGTTCAGAAGCTAATTTGCCAGCATATCGTCTCTGGCAACATTAAGAGCCTTCTCAAGCAGGTAGGTAACTTCTGAATATTTTAGGACGGTTAACAATCTGAACACCACAGGAAAAAAAAGTTTTTAAAGAGGATCTCTCATTGCCTCATCTTTACTTGATTTAAAAAAATGTTTAAATGGTTTTCAGTTTTTAAATTATTGGTACCTGGATAAGCGTGAATGTTACTAGGATAGCTAACTTGCTCCCTCTTTTCTGAACAGAATTGAAAGAATAGGAATTTTCATATTCAATCTTTACCAGTTTTTTGCCTCCAGTGATTAACTTGAAATAGTGGAAAAATAGTCTCTCCACCCCAACCTAAAAGTGCAGAGCACACTAGCATGGGAAGGGCAGTGTTCTCAAGGAAGCAGAGGTAACTTCTTTTGCACATTGTGGTTAAGTGTACTTTCCACTGTCATTCATGGTAATTCATTGTAAAGATGTAAATATCTAGGTTGTGATTTGCTGAGAGTACCAAAGTCATTTCCGCAAAAAAATGCAGACATATCTACAACAGCTTTATTTATTTATTTATTTATTTATTTATTTCATGGCATTTTTATGCTGCCCCCTCATGCCTACGGCATCTTGGGGCGGCTAACAACATGATAAAATAATAAAATACATTCAAACCAACATCACTTTAAAAAAATGTAAAAACCCCTAACCCTACCCTCCAATTCCCCACCACACCAATCGCCCCAATTTACCCCTCCCTCCCCCCCTCCCCTCCAAAGGCCTGGGCGAACAACCAAGTCTTGCATGCCCGCCGAAAGGCGAGCAGACCCGGGGCCAGGCGGGCTTCCTTCGGAAGGGAGTTCCACAACCGTGGCCAACCACTGAGAACGCCTTCTCCATGGTGGCCCTCCGCCTTACACGGGGGACCTCCAGATAGGCGCCCCCAGTGGATTGCAGGGTCCGTCCTGAGTCATGGAAGGCGAGACGGTCCCTAAGATAAGAGGGGCCGAGACCGTATAGGGCTTTGTATACCAATACTAACACCTTGAACTTGGCTCGGTATGCTATAGGCAGCCAGTGCAGAGAATGGAGCACTAGTGTAATGTGCTCACGGCGACCTGTCCCCGTAAGGAGACGGACCGCCGCATTCTGCACCAGCTGCAGCCTCCGAACCAATATCAAGGGAAGCCCCACGTAGAACACGTTGCAGTAGTCAAGCCTCAAGGTAACGAAGGCACGGATGAGAGTGGCTAGGTCAGGTCTGGAGATGTATGGGTGCAGCCTCCGCACCATATACAGCTGGTGGGAAGGTGGCTTTAGCCACCGCCTCCACCTGCCGATCCAGGCGGAGGTCCACATCCCAAATCACCCCCAGACTCTGTACCTGGCAACTGGAGGGCAGACCCCCCCAATAGGAGCAGCTGACACCTCCTTCGCCCTCCCTACTACCATCACCTCTGTTTTATCTGGGTTCAGCGTCAGTCTGCTCTGCCTCATCCAATCCGCCACGGCCTCCAAACACTGGGAAAGTATCGAGACGGCAGAACCTGGGTCCGTTGAAAAAGAGGTACAGCTGTGTGTCGTCAGCATATTGGTGACAACACACCCCGAACCGTCTCACGATCTCCCCCAGGGGCTGCATATACACATTAAATAAGTGGAGACAGAATGGAACCCTGCGAAAAAAGGGTTTTTCTAGGTACTTATATGTAGAGTTATAAAGTGGGGTTTTTTGTTTTTGTTTTTTTCTATATTTTTGCCCCTCTCATCACAGGTGACTCGGGTGGCTTACGGCAATGATAAAACATTAAATAGAATAAAACAATTAAACTTTTACAGTCATAAAACAACAATAATAAATAATAATAATAATAATCCAGTCCCAAACCTGGTCTGAATAATGAATAAACAACCCCCCCACAAAGCCCATTTAACACATCCCATCCTCACTCACCCCCCTGCCAAATGCCTGGTGGAAGAGCCAGATGTTACAATGCCAGCTAAAAGTAAGGAGATCCAGAGTGAGGCAGAGCTCCATCAGGAGGGCATTCCACAGTGACTGGGCAGCTGCCGAGAACACCCTCCTGTCTGTTTGGACCTACCAAAAACATGGGACCTCTAGGAGGGTGTCCCCAGCCGACCGCAGGGGCAGGCCCAGGGAGTCAGGTGGTCACTCAGATAAGCGGGACCCAAGCCATGTAGGGCTTTAAAGGTTAAAACCGGCACCTTGAATTGGGCCCGGAAGACAATTGGCAACCAGTGCAGTGCCTGGAGCACTGGTTGGATGTGCGCCCTGCGACCCCTCTCTGTTAGGAGATGGGCCTCTGCATTTTGCACCAGTTGCAGATTCTGAACAGCCACCCCGGGCAGTCCTATTTGGAGTCTAATCTCGAGTTGATGAAAGCATGGATGACAATGGTGAGTTCAGAGTTTGAGACACATGGATGGAGCTTCTTCACCAGATGTAGTTGGCGAACTACACCCTTGGCCACAGCCAACACTTGATGATCAAGGCGCAGCTGTGAATCCAGGAGTACCCCCAAGCTCCGCACTGATGGGGAGCCAGTGGAGGATAGATCCCCGGATAATGGGGGGCTTCTGCCGCCCACCTACATAACCTCTGTCTTGTTGGGGTTGCGTTTCAGTCGGCTTGACAGCCAAACACCAGGAAAGCAACAAGACTACAGGGCCTGAGTTAGTTAAAAAAGAAAGGTACATCTGGTTGTTGTTGGCATACTGATGGCAACAAACCCCCCAGCTGCACACAACCTCCCCAAGCGGCTGCCTATATACATTGAATAGGAGCAGGGACAGAGTAGAACCCTGCAGGACCCCAAACAGGAGGCCCCCAAGGGATGATGAACAGTCCCTTAGTACCACCTGTTGAGATCTGTCTGCTAGGTAGGAACGGAACCACTGTAAAACAGTACTGTCCACCCCTGCCAAGTCCCGCAGGTGAGTTGCCAACAGCTTGTGATTCACTTCATCGAAAGCCACAGTTAGATCTAGTAGAACCAGCAAGGTCTTACGACTCCTATCTAGCTCTATGTGGAGGTAGCCGACTAAGGCCCAAGCACAGTCTCCGTGCCATAACCCGGACAGAAGCCAGACTGCATGAGCTCAAGAAAACAGGTGCAGTCCAAATGGACCTGCAACTGACGAGCCACAACTCATTCAGTAACCTTCCCTAAAAAGGAAGGGGGGTGGTGCGGAACCAGTTCTGTTGGTTCGCCCCTGGACACTTATGGAACCGGAGATGTTCCGGAATGCTCTAGGGGAATTACCTCCCAATCTCGATGACCATTCGCTCGATGACCTTGGAGCTTTTTGAAACACCTTGCTGACTGAGACCACTGACCGAATGGCTCCTAGTTGTCCATTTCCTGGATGTCAACAACACAGATCCCCTTGGTTTACAGAGGATCTTTGGCAGATGAAGCAGGAGGGGTGGTGATTGGAGCGACGGTAGTGCCATACTCATACTGAAGCCGACCGATTGCAGCATAAAGCTAGTTTAAAAGTCTTTGTTGCTGTTGTGTGGGCAGCAAAGGAGGAGTTCTTTGCTACCCTCCTAGCATCTGCGAAGTCACGTCCAGCTGCGCTTTTCTGGGTGGTGCAGAGGCTGGTCAGGCCAGCCTCTCTCTGCTTAGTACTGGAATCTTCCAGAGCTCACCGTGACGTTTGACTTTTTTGCGGATAAAATATCTCGGATCCATCACGATTTCAATGCCGCGCTTACAGCAGGCAGTGAACTTTGCGGTTATGGAAGCCCCACCTGGTCTGATTTTGTGGGATCAATTTCAGTGGGTGTCACCCCACCCCCTGGGGAGATCCACCGTGGGGCTTTAAGCAGCAGGATAGTGGGCAGGTCGAGTGGTGGGTGGGTCTGGGTGTGTGTGGCCAACAACTTGGCCCACCTCAGGACATGGCAGGACAGCTGACAGTGGTCCAACTGGTTTCCCCGTGAGGGGCGCGACTGTCTGACCTGCTCTCTGCATGGGCCCCATAGTGTGGTGGCTGAAATTGCCCACTTTGGGGCATGCAGGGATCAGTCCTGTTGAGGCTTGGGTGGCTGCACCCTCTTTCATCTTCCAAATTGTTATTAGTGAAGCAGATATGACCTTTAAGGGCTTGCCTGCACCATGGCTGTGCTATGGGTTAACTTCAGCCCCACCTAGTACAACTGTGTGATAAAAATCTCCGTGGCTATTTGTTCCCCATACTGGTAGCTAGGTGCACTGCCACTTACCTGAACTGTTGTCAGACCTTGCCCACTCACATCAAGAAAAGAACCACCCTCCTCCCAACGTAATTTCTGCAAGTCACTTTTTTGCTTTAAAGCCCAGGACAGGTAGCTGAGAGACATTAATTCCATTCATGACTTTTCCATAGACACTTCCTTTGAGAACTTGAACAAGTCACCTAACATTTACTCCATTTTGCACTCTCCACCCCATAAAGTGGGCATAGTAAATTAAGCTTAAGTGTTCCTGTGAGGTAGGTACTGTTTGTGAGGTGCTGCTTATGTATGATGCTACAAAAATGCATAGTTGATTGTTGCTGTTAGAAAACAAGAGAAACACATTTCTGTTTCTGTAATATTTCAGCCAATACCAGAGCCCAAAGAAGGACGAGTTATACAGATAGAAGGATACTGGATTTCAGTAGGAGATGAAGAACCTACAATAGATGAAACTTATGTACTCACCTCTTCTGTTAAACTTAATCTTAAAGATCTTGTCAGAGTTGTATCTGCAAGGTATGATAATCTTAGTATTTTCTTTACCTTTGTGTTGTGACAGGAACAATGCAGCATTACATTATGGGTTGGAGTGCAATGAAATTTCTTACTTTTTGTGTATGCGTATTCTCTTGTAAAAATCTTGTCAAATAATAGCAATGCTTATTTAAACTACATGCTAGTCTGAAAAACAATTAAGATATCCAGCCTATTTCCTACAGCCATTTAATAACTGTTTTTAGGTTGGAGACAGCACAATATGTGGTTTGGCCTAGTTTTTATTTCCTAACTTTGACACTGGCTTACTGTGACATTCGGGGCAAGTCACTTAACACATGTGACACAGTTGAAGTGCAATTTTTTGAGTGTCTTCTTACAGACTAAGCAAGGCCGGCGCCAGGCATGTGTGACATGGCCCCGCCGTAGCCGTAGCCCCGCTCCTGGAGCCTGGCCTGTTACTCTGTCGGCGCTCGCCTGAATTCAAAATCCAGGCTGGCCCCGCCCCTGCTGTCGCAGCTGCTAGCCCTAGCAGAATCAGCTCAGCTCAGCTCAGCTGTAGCCCCGTAGTGGAGGGGGTGGAGAGGGGGTGGAGGGGAAGAAAGTCTCTCACCTCACCACTTGCTGCTGGCCCCACATAGGTTTGTGCTTACACGCCCTTCTCTTACTGGCAGATACCAAGCTCGCTAGTTTGAAAAAACCACGTGACGGTCTCGAGCCCCCACAGTATATAAGGTACCTTCCCGCCCAAACCCAACAGTTCTTTCTAACCCTGAGCGTGCAGGAAGAAAATTCCTTGCGGGGTCAGAAGGGTGGGTATTTGTGAGAATGATTGGAGCCATCTCGAAGAACCTTGTTTGCAAGGTAGCAACCTTCTGTTCATCTTAGAGTGGCTCCTCACATTCTCACAAATGGGTTTGCGCTTGCGCGCCCTTCTCTTACCGCCACATACCAAGCTCACTAATTTAAAAAACACGTGACGTTCACGCTCCCCCACACTATATAAGGTACCTTCCCGCCTAAACCCAACCATTCCTTCCAACCCCTAAGGGGATTAGGAAGAAATCCCATGTGGGGTCGGAAGGGTGGGTATTTGTGAGAATGTTCAGAGCCATATCAAAGAACCTTGTTTACAAGGTAGCAGCATTCTGTTCTTCTTTGAGTGGCTCCTCACATTCTCACAAATGGGAGAATACCAAACCTAGATCAAGGCGGTGGGGAAATTTTCTTATAGAATAAAAACATACCTCTGCAAGCAAAAAGTGTGTAAGCTTATTCTGTTTAACTTAATTTAAAAGTTCCTCTTTTTTTAAAACGACAAAACCGTTGTAAGTTAAATAGATTTTTAAGTCTTAATTACAGAATTCGATATAGATACTCCCAGAGAGGTGTCAGATTCAGAATTGAGCTGTAAAGCATAATGCTTAGTGAATATATGCAGGGAACTCCAGGTTGCAGCCCTGCAGATCTCGAAAGGAGAGATGTTGCAAAATGCTGCTGTAGAAGCACCCACACCTCTGAGCGAATGAGCCTTTAAATAAGGCAGGGGTGGACTTCCTACCTGTTCATAGGCAAAGGAGATCAAATGCTATAGTTTGGGATGAAACTTTTTGCCCTAACTTGGGAAGCTTAGGGATAAACGACAGATGGAGAGAGATCTCAGTCCTGTCTGGGAAGACTGAGAAGTAAGGCTCCTTGATAGATATAGCGGCAAGTTCACTCACACCCGTCGAAGGGACGTGATGGCAACCAAAAAGGCAGTCTTCAGAGACATGTGGAACAGGTTAGATTGTTCTGCAGGCTCGAAAGGGTGTGTTGGCAGTTGATCTAGAACAAGGTTCAGATCCCACTGAGAAATGGGGTGTTTGTGAGGGGGAAACAAATTAATTAGTCCCTTAAGAAACTTTTTTACCAGAGGGTGACCAAAAAGGGATTGGGAATTTGGGAGGGCAACACGCTGGGCTACTGCTGAGAGATGCACTCTTATAGAAGAGTGCGCAAGGCCCTTCTCAGCCAGGTCCAACAAGTATTGAAGGACTAGTGGCACGGTTACCTGATCTACTGAGATGGCTCTCCCAGATAACCAATAGGAGAATCTCCTCCATTTGGAATCATATGATCATTTAGTAGATTGTTTCAAATCACTATCCAGCACCAGATTTAATTTAAGAACAATTTGGGATGGACAATTTAAGAACCCACCTGAAGCAGGGTCAATGGTACGCAGTTATTGATCTAAAAGATGCTTATTTTCATGTTAGATTGCATACCTCCTGTAGAAGGTTCTTCTGTTTCACCCATGACTCCATGCATTTTCAGTTTTGTTCATTACCATTTGGACTCTCCTCGGCCCCTCGGGTCTTTACTAAGGTTATGGCCCCAGTCATAGCTTTCCTTCGTAAGCAGGGCATTGCCATTTCCCCCTCCCTAATTGACTGGTTACTAATACCCAAGACACCTTACATGCCAGCCTTTGTTTCACTGTAGCTCTATGCGTAAAGCTGGGACTAACTATAAACGTACAGAAGTCCTGCCTGTCTCCTAAATGTCTTGTTTAAAAAGATATTTGTTCAGTTATTACTATATATGAACACTTTTGCTTGATTATTTTCATTTGTTTTGACTATTACTGCCAAATTCTTGCAAAAAATCTATAATGCCCTGCCCTCCATCTCCTCCTGTTCCCTCCCTGTATTGGGAGGAGGGGAAACTGGGAGAGGGGGCTAGATGAGGGGGTACTTTGGCATGTTGGGGGTGGTTTAAGCAAGGGGGTGGATGGATCTGTGAGACAAGTGGCAAGAGGGTGCTATGTGTGGGAATCTAAGGGGTAAAAAGTGCTGGGACTAAAAAGGGCCCAAGGCATGTGTGTAGATATGGACATTTATGCAAAATATGCACATTTGCATAAATGGGCAGGGCCTAATTATGCAAATTAGGCCCAGCACCAAGACTTCGCACATGGCCCCAGAAACCCTAGGGCTGGTCCTGACTGTAAGCCCCTTAGGGGTAGGGACCTGTCCATAACTATTGAATGTACAATGCCAGGTTCATTGCTAGCGCTATATAAATAATAATTTTCTTTCCGCATGCATATGCAACGTTTTGCTTAGCCGCCCTAATATTCTCCTCCTCCTAACTATTATCTTTGTTATTTTTTGAAGAACTCATCCAGTGTTGATACAAGGAGATACTTCAGTTGGCAAAACTAGCTTAGTTCGCTGGCTGGCTGCTGCTAGTGGAAACCACTGTGTTCGAATTAATAACCATGAGCACACTGACATTCAGGAGTATATTGGCTGTTACACATCAGACATTTCTGGGAAGCTGATATTTAAGGAAGGTAGTGTTCCTTCTATTTTACATGGTCTTTTCTTGTTTTTCTCTCTTTGGTCAGAATTACTACAACTCAAATTTGAGTTCCCGCCACAGACTTACAGTTCCATTGAGAAAATATCTTCATGCAGCTGCTGTGTTGCTTACTGTGTTGATTACATAACTTTTTAAAGGATGCTTTGTTACACGTTGGTTATTTTTCCTGCTGCTTTTGGTCTATTGCTTTGATAAGAGGAGATAGGGAATATGTATAGGTTTAATTTTGCTGCATATTCCACTATAGGTGAACTTTTATATGGAGATAATGAAACACAAGGGTTATTTGCATTGAATTTTTAGATATATATTTTTGTGCAGCTTCCATCAGTTGCTTAAACAGAAGTTTGTCTTTAATTTCCTCCAAGGTGTACTTATTGATGCTATGAGAAAGGGCTACTGGATAATCTTGGATGAGTTGAACTTGGCTCCTACAGATGTCTTAGAGGCACTCAACAGATTGTTAGATGATAACAGAGAACTGTTTATAACTGAAACGCAAGAAACTGTCAGGGCCCACCCACGGTTCATGCTCTTTGCTACACAGAATCCTCCAGGACTCTATGGAGGCAGGAAGGTTTGTGGATGTGTCATTTTGCTTCCCACTATTACTGTGTCAGGCAAAGCTTTCATCCGTTGACAGTATTTCAGTGATGCATGAAAATTCTCTCACATGCAACAGATATGTATGTAACTTTAAGGCTTAGTGAGGGAAGAAGATGGCTTTGTGACTATTCTGTATTAGTGTCTGAAATGGACATAGTGTGTGAGCTTGGATAATTTAATTTACGAATCCTCTTTCTATATCTTAACTACCCAGCTTATAAAATACTGACTCAAGAAGCATCCTAGTATACACTAAAACATATTCATAAATCAAATAGTTGTGTGATTTTAAGTTATCACAACAAAAATATATAGTAACTTTGAATTTATTTAAATAAACAGATTTCTTGTATACGAGACTAAATGCTGTTATGATTTATATGTATTTAAAGGTTTGAAGAAAAGTTCTTCTTTGAGGATCTCTGCAATTCTCTCCTATAGGGAGCCACTTCATGCTCTGCAGGCCATCAGAAACACTTATTGTGTCAGCAGTCTCCAGGGAGATTGCCTGGAACCTTCTAGTTGTACGATTATCACCAGGGCAACATCCTGGTAAACCCCCCCCACCTCCTCCTCCTGCTTTTTGCATGGGCTTTTAGTCTCGCCAGAGGTGGGAGGTAATAAGAAGGAGACGGAGCCTGCCTGTCTCAGTTCCTTCTAACCGCTCTGGCAATCAGAAACAGTCTTCATTTACAAAGTGTCTGTATTCTTTTTCATCTCTGGCTAGTGTTCTAAATCCTGTTTCTAGCCAGCTGGATATTGCCTCACACTCCTGGTGTGAGCGCGGTTAGCGCTCTTTGGGACTCTGCGTCCTCAGCCACTTTCCGTGGTCTTGAATTGCACCACGATGTATAACCCATCCAAGAAGTTGTTTCAAAAGGTGTCTCCCCTGCTTGGCCCCACTCTCCATTTTGGACCAGCACACAAGTTGAGTTGGCTGTTGGGGGAGGCACATGACATGAGGGCATACAAGGCTTGTGCTTTCCTGTCCACAAGAGCTAAGAGAGATGGGCTCCTCTGACTAAGAGAGAGCCTGACGAGGCAAACGCTGTAAGGGGTTGATGCTGGGTCCATCAAGATTCCTTCCTCTTGCACAGACCAGTGGCACCTACAATGCTGATCCGCCCACCCCTACCAACCAGCAAGGACTCCTCCTGGGCCCTGCAGCCAACGGCATCAAAGGCACCACAGTGCCTCCACCAGCTACAGTACCAGTATGCAGCTCTGACTTACCTGTCCGTGAACCTGTGGCTGTCCAAGGTGCTGCAGTCTCCTACCCGGGGCTTAGCCAGCCCCCGACTGAGCTGAAGAAATCCTCAGACAAGTCCTCTGCTTAAAAAAAAAAAAAAAAAAAAAAGGGTAAGAACACCTTCCGCGGTGCAAGAATAGCCTCCTCCTAGCAGAACTCTTAACAGTGGAGACTGTGTTCTCAGATGAGGACTGAGGGTTCTCCCGGATCTCTTCTTACCTATACGAGAACCTTCCCTGGCCCAGCCTCCCAGGACCCCAGACTGGTACTGTTGACACCATGTGGACCGGCTCCATACCTTGCAGAGCAGAGAACTGTCCTGTTCCCGTGGAGCCTACTACAGGGATAGAAGCCTATCCCCCTGTTCCTGCTGTTCACCAAGGAGATGGAGGGAGTTCTCCTTCTACTGGGGTAGGCACCATCTTCACAGGTATAGGTGGTCTTCCAGGGACTACTGCTCCAGATCCCGGAGCAAATCTCCTAACCTCTGATGGATCCATGGCCATTGGCCACCCCCATCGGGACCACTTCTATTTCCTGTGGGGATAATGGCTCACTCCACTAGAGCCATGGGTACCTCATTAGCTAACTTCTGCAGTGTGCCAGTCCTGGACATTTGCAAAACAACAGCGTGATCCTCTTTGTGTACCTTCTCAAAGCACTACTCACTTGATATGGCAGCTCATGCAGACGCCAAAGTCGGGAGGGCTGTTGTTCGATCTCTTTTTGCTTGACTACTCTCTTTGCTGCCTTTCTCTGGTAAGTAGTCATTGCTGATTACTCTCCCATAAGTGAGAATTGCAGAGGTGCTCGAAGAAGAAATGAGGGTTGCTTACCAATAACTCAGTTCTTCTTCGAGAGAGAGCTCTGCGTATTCTCACTACCCACCCATTCTTTCTCTCTGGTTTTGTGTCAGGGGTTGGAACGAACTCAGGCAGGTGGGCTCCATCCTCTTATCACCTCCCTCTTATCACCTCCCACCTCTTGCGACACTAAAAGTCCATGCAGAGACTGGGAGGGGTCTACCAGGATGGATCCCCGATGATATCTAGAAGGTTCAAGGCAATCTACCTGGAAACTGCTGACATAATAAGTGTTTCCGGTGGCCTACTATGGAGTAGTAAGAGGATCCCCATTAGTGAGAACACATGGAGCTCTCTTGAAGAACTGAGTTACTGGTAAGTAACCCTCATTTCTGAATTACCACTCTCGAATATACATTTTAGGTGTTGTCCAGAGCCTTCAGGAATCGATTTGTTGAACTGCATTTTGATGAACTGCCAAGTGCTGAATTGGAAACCATTCTGCATAAGCGTTGCTGTCTACCACCTACTTACTGCAGTAAACTTGTCAAAGCCATGCTAGAGCTGCAGGTATTTGAGGACTCCCTTTTATAATATGGGTAACTTCAGTATAGTTCAGGTCTGTGAGTTAGAATCCAGACTGATTGGGAAGCTGTTCCTGACATTCAGATTTTGTAAACAAGAACTTGATCAGTGGATTATGCTCGGGGACCCATGTTCACTGCATTTTCCCCATTGCCGGAGATCAAATATATAGAGCAAGAAATTGAATGACAAAATGTAGAGATGGTAATAAAGTAAAAACATAAAGCCTGTCATAACATGTAAGAAGCTTCTAAATGTTTTGAATTCCCAACCTTAAAATATAAAGTTAAGTGGCTTCATTTTCTCTTCAAATGGCTTCTTTACGTTCACATATATGGATGGGGGAAATGGTAGTGCCTTATGCAACCTTGTGTTGCAAACGTTTTAAGAGCAGACTCCTTGGTATGCTCCTGTCCCTTTTTCCTCCTCCTTATGGTGGATCCTGTGCTCAAAGTGAGGGTGTATACAAAGGGGGAGGTATCTAACTACCTCACTTCCTTCCAATGGACTTGTACAGATATGTAGGACCTGCTCTTGGGCTTAGCTTAATATAATTTTAAATAAAGTTATAGTGTTTGCTATAGTTTTTTGGTAGTTTTAAGTGTAGCTTAGTATAGTCTGGGATTTTTTGTCCAGTGCCTTAACTCATGGTGCAGTTGGGTAAATAACTAACTAACTAACTTAAAAACAGGCTTCTGGAAATGCGAGGCATGTCAGGCCTTATTTTTGGTCTTGGGGAAGATGCAAATCATGGATTCCTCTTAAATTTTGATTGCATAAAACTCTGTATAGTAAGTAGACAGTATTGAAATATTTTGGGTCTTTACTTAACTTGGTCTAGGCGAACTTAGCTGTATGTCCTATCTGTTCCTTTGACAGTCTTATCGCAGAGGTTCATCAGTGTTTGCAGGGAAGCATGGATTCATTACTCTTCGGGATCTCTTCCGTTGGGCTGAAAGATACAGATTAGCGGAACAGACAGAGAAGGATTATGACTGGCTTCAGCATTTAGCAAATGATGGTAGGTCTTTGCTATTGCTCTGTATACATCCTTTACTTTTTGAGTGTACAAAGGTATAGTTCTAGATCCCAGTTTTTAAACACATTGTCACTGAATAGTGATACTTTGCATTTAGAAGCTGAGCAAACTTTCTGATTTTCTTTCTAGGATTTATGCTTCTGTCTTGCAGAGTCAGGAAGCAGGAGGAAGTGGATGTTGTTCAAAATGTCATTGAAAAACACTTTAAGAGGAGACTCCATCCCCACTCTCTCTTCTCAGAAGAAAGCATCAGAAAGCAATTAGGTAAGTTTGCAAGATTAACTAAGTAGCAAGCTGAACGTATCTGACTGTGGCTACTTAGTTAACACCAATTTTTCTTTGTCGAGCAGCTAACTCATCAGAGTGGATGTCGGTGATGGACAATGAGTTCAGCCACATTGTGTGGACTCAAGGAATGAGGCGACTTGCAGTACTGGTGGGAAGGGCCCTGGAATTTGGTGAACCAATACTGCTGGTGGGAGACACTGGGTAATTGCTCTTTTTATATTAGTATATTGTTGTCTTTGATCTCAGTTGAACACAGTACTCAAACACCTGAATAACCAATTGGAAGTCTGTGGGACTGCTTGTAATGTAGGTAGTTGTAGACTAGGGGCGGGCAAAGTTCCCAAGCCCAAGAGCGACATACCAAATTTTTCGTATCACCGAGAGCTACAAGACGTGTTACGCTGATTCCCCCAATCTCAGGAATGGAACTGTGTAGCTTATTTCCCCCACATCAAAGCTCTCACTCCCTTGCGGTCTGGTGGATTCAGTAAGCCGCTATATGGCACAGGGCATGCTTCCACAGCCCCCATGAGTCTCAAGTGGCTAAAATAGTGGCTCAGCTTTGCTTGCTTTGGAGTGAGCCGCATGGACCCCCCCCCCCTCCAAGCAGCCACTTTTGGTGAGAGCCACAGAACAGGTGCCCAAGAGCTGCATGTGGCTCCCGAGTTGCCATTTGCTCACCTCTGCTATAGACTTAAGCACCTCCTGCATTGGGGGCTTTGTGGATCGGATAAATGACCTTAAATGTTGAGGCAAGCTTGCAACTGTTGTTGTACAGTGTCAATGTTTCGATGTTCTGCTCTGGGCTGTTGGCCAATCCATCTTGTCGGTGACACTGCGCCTTGGCCAGCAGGAGGCAGGAATTGAGAAAGCTGAACTGTGCATGCGCGGGGTCACCCTCTATGAAATTCAGTTTCCTTCCTGCCTCTTTGGTAGCAGGAGCAGTTTCGCCCAGCTCTAGATCTGGGAGTCGTCGTGGACAATTCATTGAAAACATTAGCTCTCATTGCGCAGCAACAATCAAAAAGTCAAATGGAATGTTAGGAATTTTTTGTAAAGGGGGAGAGAATAAAACTGAAACTATCATAATGCTCCTATAAGTCTAGGATGCGACCTTGAATATTGTGTGCCGTTCTGGTCCCCCCATCTCAAAAAAGATATAGTAGAAAAATGGAAATTTGGAAAATGTGCAGAGAAGGGTAACAGAAATTATCAAGGATATGGGAAGTCTTCCATACAAGAGGAGGCTTGCTAAATGGAGCTCTTCAGCTTGGAGTAGAAACGACTAAGCGGGGATATGATAGAAGTTTATAAAATCATGAGTGGCATGGAACAAGTAAATAGGGAGCTGTTATTTACTGTCTCAAATAGTCCTAGAACTAGGGGACACTCCATTAAACTAAGCAGATTTAAAACCAACAAAAGGAAGTACTTTTTCAGTCAATGTAAAATTGACTTGTGGAACTTGTTGCCAGAGGAGGATGTGGGTTTAAAAAAAGATTGGCTACGTCTTTGAAGGATAGGTCCACTAATGACTTTTAGTCAAGTAAGTCCAGGGATACAACCTCTGGATGTTGTGAGCTGGGAGTGAACAGCAGAGAATTGATGACTCCATTATGACCTGTTGGGTCCTTCTCTGAAGTGACCAGGAAGGCCACTGTGGTAGAAAGGATGTTGGACTCAAAGTACCATTGGTCTGACCCAATATGGTGGTACTTATGTTCTTATGGTAGTGTTGCTTCAGTCTTTGAGCTTTCCTCCAGCCTACTTCTGGATAGCAATATTGCTGGTTAGTCTCCTACAATGACTGTGGTCTGCAGAGGCATTTCATAAATGGGAGAGAGATATTAACTACCAGGAAATGGAGGTTTCTGAATGTGTAGCCATTGCAGAATCCGAATGATCAAACCTTCCTTTAAGAGGAATGCCCGCTGGGATGCTTTTGAAGGGAAGGGATGGGAACGGATTACAGGCAAGACTGCAGGGTCGTCATAATAACTGTGTGATAGTACAGCCATTTTAAATGTTGCATCATACTTAAAATTCTATTAATGTAGTTGAATGTTTCACAAGATATGTGGTGACTGACATACATGATGTGGTAAGAGTGCATGAGGTATGAGGTAGCAGCGAGGGAGAAAAATCACTGAGTAGGTTACTTGCAGTAACCATGGCAATCTGATCTGCTTTTACCATTATTGTTAGGGTTTCATTCAACAGGTTGTGTCTCAACCAAACTCATTCTTCACATTAGGTTTTTAGGTTGAATAATATTTAGGTTTTGGAACACAGTGAGATAAATGCCAAATGGCGATTTCTATTAATGGTTCTGCTATGGATTGTAAGCATGCTGTGTGGCTTTTACAGCTTGAATTTACAAAAGGCAATATAAATTTAGGTAACTTAATTTACAAAAAAAATATTGAAGTGAAAGGCCGATTTTTGGCTATCCTGACGTTTTAGGATACTGCCTTCAATGTTCTGCATAGATAGATCACAGCCCCGGTTCTGCTCCACCTCACCCCCAGGTGGGCCCGTCCATCTACAGGTAGGGATGATATTGGGGGGACAGAAGCAGAGCAGACGGTGCTTGCTCCAGCCAAGCTAGTGGTGCTCCTGAACAACCTGGAGCACCACCAGTGGCATGGGCAGGCCAAACCTGGGCACTGTCCCAAGGTGTAGCTGTGGGCCAGCGGCTGACCCGAGGAACACCATAGAATTGGGGCGGCAGCCTACAGTGTCAAGTGATCCCCCTGCAACTCTATGGTGTGTGGGGGGGGGAGGGAGTGCCACATGGGCAGTCTGTTTAAAACAGACCCAAGTGGTACTGGTCGTGGGCAGAAGTGGGAGGTGTACCCTTGGAGCAGCCCCTGGGGTGACCAGCCTGATGTCCATCTAAAAACACCAATTTTCTCGTGCTGGCATTTATCCTAATAAATGTGATCAGTAGTATTGGAGTAGGAATGGGGAAGTGAGATTATTTCCTTTTTAAAATGGGTTGAATTAATTTAAGACTGGTCAAACGTGAATCTCCCAATTCCTTAATATGAATCACCAGTTTAATCTTATTTTCTATATGTACGTTTTTAGTTTGTGCTTTCCTAACAAAAGATGTTTTCTCATTGGCTGGCATAACCATTAAAATATATTCAGGATACAGATAAATGTAGGACACATGCTAGACTGGGTACTACTTTTTACTAATTAGACTATATAAATACACACACTTAAGCAAGTTTATAGCACAAATTATAGTTTGAGGATTCATCATTTCAATGTATTATTGAGTAAAGTGTTTTTAATAGCTTATAAGAAGTTTAGGCCTTAACCTGGTTTGTCATTGAATTAAATTTAAGTTTCAACAGAGATTTTGAAAAATAGAATTTTATACAATTTAAAAAAAAATAAAAAATGTTGTCCACTCAAAGGATAAGTGTTGTTGAATTTGGAGTAAAATCTGACTTTTGGATGGAGAACCCAGCCAGCTTTTTATTAAGGCTGCTGGTGGCTTAACTCACTTTAAGTGCATGTGCCAAAAGTAGAAACACTTTGTTCAATTTATTAAAGTTGGATTAGCTTTGAGAGACATAAATGCATTGGAATAGGGGGAAATATGGTGATATGAGGGAGTGTACTTGAATGGTTCCCTTTCTGAATTGGGCCATAAAGTGGCTGTAGTATCTGTCATTGTAAACAGACTCCATTAATTTTTTGTGTGTCTTATAGGTGTGGCAAAACTACTGTTTGTCAGATATTTGCAGCTTTAGAAAATGAGAAATTATATTCTGTGAACTGCCACTTACATATGGAGACATCTGATTTTCTGGGAGGCCTACGACCAGTCAGACAGAAATCAAAGGACAAGGTCTGTCTCCTGGTGATTTGGGTATCTGATATAATTCAGCTTTTGTGTGAGCATGATGGCAGAGGGTAAGAAATATGTACTGAACTTCTATTTTTCTTCCCATAATGTAGGAGTAATTTGACAGCTCTAGGCTCTTTGAATGGCATGATGGACCTCTTGTTTTAGCAATGAAGGAGAATGGCTTTTTTCTCTTGGATGAGATTTCATTAGCTGATGATTCTGTCTTAGAAAGACTAAACAGGTAGGCATTCCAAGTTGTTTGGTGTTAAATGTTGCTTAGATGCTCATTATTAGAAGCACATGAAAGTTATATTTATCCATGTTATTTCTGTAATTAGACATAACAGCAGTGTTTTTTTTTTAAGCAGGAGTTGCATAACAAAACAAAAAAATCACTTAACAAAACCCCCAGCCTGTATCCCAAAGTTGATCATTTGCTTCAGTTGTTACACCAGTTCACTTAGTTTGAGAATTGGTATCTCTCAAGTGTTGTCTTCAGCTCATTTACCGTAAGGTATAAAGATGACACTTTTTTTTATTTTTGAAGAAAGTTTTTAAGACTCATTTACAATATAAATCTCTTATTGACTAATGATTGCTTATAAACATTCGTTTTGGCAAAGCATCATAAACGTCTCATTTTATATGCTCATGAAGATCTCTGTCAGAAAAGATTGAGTGGAATTTCTAGCTTCCCTTCTAGAATTACTGTATTGAGCTGTCTGAGTTATAAATGAAATTAGACAAGCACTCAGTGTGCAATAATCTTTTATCAATAGCAAGTCCTTCTTTTAAAAGTGACTTCTGAAGAACTTGGGAGAATGGTGTTTAACTATCAACTTGTTAAACCTTTTTATTTTCTTTCTTTTTTTTTTGAAAAAGTGTTCTTGAAACTGAGAAGATGCTGGTGCTTGCAGAAAAAGGTAGTCAAGATGACCAGGATAATGAAGTAGAATTTCTGACTGCAGGAAAGGAATTTCGTATTCTAGCAACAATGAACCCAGGTGGTGACTTTGGGAAAAAAGAGGTAATTTCAGATGGACCACTGAAAACGTAATTTGTACACACTGATCACATTAATTTTATAGAGTCTTATAGGCACGATACAGCATTTATTACAGGCCTCTGCCTAGAAAGTTTTGTATTGCTGTTTTGTCTTTCAGCTGTAAAGGAGATCTAATCTATCTGTATTGTACTACTAATTGTATCCTCTTGACTATATTGTCAACAAAGAAAAGTGC
The DNA here is from genome assembly GCA_003113815.1 of Sphenodon punctatus. Taxonomy (NCBI): domain Eukaryota; kingdom Metazoa; phylum Chordata; class Lepidosauria; order Sphenodontia; family Sphenodontidae; genus Sphenodon; species Sphenodon punctatus. The sequence continues at coordinate 3,447,657 of QEPC01000055.1, read as the reverse complement.
TGATCACACGGTCCTACCTCAGATATTTCAGAACTAAAGATTTCGCAAATGCAGGAGAGGAGTGTGTATGTATGTATTTATATGAAAGCAAGTACTTGCGAGAGAGAAGTTACGAAAAAAGAAAAGCCCATTAGCATTTCAAACATTCTAAAAATGAGTGGGAAAGCAAGTTCCCTTCCAAGTAATTGTATCCTCCATTTGCTCAGTCTTCAGTTCTGACTTCTGACATTCCTGAGGTAAGTGCCCTGTGTGGCCAAAAAAGCTTGCATACTCTCCCCAAGAGAAGTTGATCCAAGATACTATGTGAACTACTTTGCTCGGTCTTCTACTTTTGGGACCAGCATGGCAACCATTCACTTGTCTAATCATTGGGTGCAGCCACACAAGACAGGCTCAGGATGCTGCCGTGCTTTAGGTTGCCTTCCCCTTCCCTGGGCAAATGAGCCATGTGATGCAGTGGCTAGTGTGCCCAGGGCCTGCCAGATGATGCCCTCTTCCATGGGGAGGGCAAGCAGCTGGCTGCTCCGTGATGTGTCATTGGAAACTCTAAGGACGCATCATGGAGCAACCCTGTCCCAACTGGGGTAAAGGTGACCAAGGTGGACTCATGTGGCTGGGCAGTGCAGCCCTGCTTCAGGAAGGGTCCATGGATTGGGTCCACGTTCCTTACCCCGCCTAAAAGCTGATCATGGGGAGCATATACTAGGAAGAGTGTGCACCCTCTTCCCATAACTGCTGCTTTGCAGGAGGGGCGGGGTATAAATTATGGAAATAAATGCCCCCCCCTCCCAGATCAGCTGTTTGTTGGGTGGATCTAGAGAGCGGAGCCTGGGAAGAGCACACACCGTCTTCCCAGACTCCCCTCCTCCGCCACCCCCATCCACCCAAAAAGCAGCTTATTGAGGGGGAAGAGGAGCCCAGAGGGGTGTGTGTGTGAGAGCCTCTTTGGCCCTCTCCTCCTCCCAATCAGCTGCTTGTCGGGGTGGAGAGAGAGGGGCACGCATGTCTGTCCGGGCCCCCCTCCCCATATCAGCTGTTAGGCGGCAGAGGAGTGTGTGTGTTCTTCTGCCCCTCAAACAGCTGCCTAATTGCAGCGGGCCCGATTCTGCACTGTAGCAGAAGCTGGAGCTGCCAGCTCCATGTGACGGGTTCTTTGACCCACCTGGGGTGTGCAACAGCTGCTGATGGCCGCAGAAGAGTGGACCATATGGCCAACTCTCCCCATGGGCCCAAAGTGTGGTGGCAGTGTTTTTCCACCAGGGGTCCACACAGGTTGGCTCCCTGCAACTCATGTGGCTGCACCCATGAACGTTGGATGCTCCAGATGTTCTTCCAGATAAAGGATCACTAGCTTTTGTTCAGTAGTTTTGTTTAAATTGCATACCAAAGTCCTTGTGTGCTAAATAGAGGCATCACCTTTGTGGTCTGTGTATTCTGTAGTGTTTATAATACCATATTATAATGCAGTCCAAGAAAGAAAGTAGTTTAAAGATAGGAGATCCAAGTCATACCTACTTCTTCTTTTTACTAGATTAGTAGATAAGGAGGTTCTTTGAGGATTTCTGTGTTTCTCACTCTTGGGACCCTTCCTGCTCTGCAGGGGACTGGAACAGTCACTTAGGTCAGCAAATTCAAGGTAGATTGCTTGAAATATTCTAAAATGCTTTTGAAGGCTCCCCAGAGGCTTGCATCCTCTGCCCATCCCATCGTTTGTGTGGGCTTTGTTTCATGAGATGCAAGATGAGACAAAAGGCAGGGGGAGGAACCCTCGCCGCCTCAGTTCCTGCCAACCATTTCAGCGATTTGAAGACCTCTTCAATACTTGTTCAAGAGACTGATGAGCTAAAAAGAGAGAGAGAGAGAAAAGTAGTTTAAGAACTATCACCAGAGCTTTGTTTGGGGAGGCTGCCTAACTCCTTGTTTGGGGCTAGCTAGAGATTTCTGGCTGGCTGCTCAGGGCCACACCTCCTCACCGCCTCTCTGATTCGGACTGTTTCCAAGAGTACTGGCTTTAAGTGCTGCCTTCCATGTCCTGCAACTCTGAGTGATCAACACGCTCAGTGCATTGCCTGTCTTTGTGAGGAATACGTACACTGTATCTGGGCCCATCTAACCACATTTTGTGGCCCCTGCCCAGCCTTCAGCCGCTTCTGGAGTTCTGCCCATACCACCTCCTATGGCACTGCCGGTGATACCACCTACAGCACCGACAGTACAGTCCAACATTCTGGCCATGCCTGTTCATCTCCCATTGTCTCAACCAAATCCAGTGGTACAACCAGCTCCTATAGGTGGAGCACTTCTTCAGTTCTTATTGGGACAGTCGGTACCTACACAGATACAACCATCCAGAGAGCCAAATTCTGGAAGCCATACTCCTTCTCCACCTCACCCACTCCTGATGAGGAAGAGACGATATCTTTATAAGGAGCTGCCTAACTGAGTCAGACCAGTGGTCCATCTTAGCCCGGTATTATCACAACCTGACACGACAGCAGGGTTTCAAATCTGGCTCACCAGGTTCTCTGGCAGAGGCCTCAACCAGTCGTGCTGCCTGACACCCTCCAGGATCCCCAACAGAGACCTCACTCAGGCATGCTACCAGAGATCATGAATTGGAGATGCTGGGGATTGAACTTGGAACCGTTTATACATGCAAAACATGCGCTCTACCACCTGACTACGGTGCGCCCCAGACCCAAACCTCTTACCAGCAATCTAGAAAGAGGTTTATGAAGCCAAAAACCTCTACCTCGTCCTTGAGGCATCAGTCAAAGTCAAGGTTTTTAGCGATCCCAGGATTGCGGGAGGAGCTCCCTTCCTTTTGTAACAGATTGTTCTTTTTCTTCTATGAATGGGCCCATTAATGGTCATGATTAATGGAATAGAACATGCACACATATAGAAGGACAATTCCTGCAATGGATAGAAGTAATATATAAATCTCCCAGAGCTAGATTAATAATGGCAGGTCAAACAACAGAAGAATTTCCATTGACCAGGGGCACGCGCCAGGGCTGTCCACTATCCCCCCTGTTATTTAATATAGCTCTGGAGCCTCTGGCCATTGCTATCAGAGCTCAACACCAAATTGCAGGGATTAAAATCCGAGGAAAAGAGTTTAAACTAGCCCTGTACGCAGATGACATGTTGCTCAGCTTGAGAGAGCTACCTAGTTCCATCCCAAAACTGCTGGATATTATTCAACAATTTGGTAAGATATCAGGATACCGAATTAATATAGACAAATCCCAGATGATGTTATTTAATGATGAAAAGCTGACAGTGCAGGAAAAGTTGATAGCAACCCCATTTAAAATACAAAATGAATATATAAAGTATCTGGGGATAAATATACCTAAGAAGTGGAGGGAACTCTATAAATTAAATTTTTTACCACTCCTGGAAGAAATCAAAGCCAAGGAAGAAGAATGGTACAAGTTAAGGGTGTCCTGGATTGGGAGAACCAACTTAATTAAGATGGCTATCCTGCCGAAGCTCCTATATACATCCTTTGCTCTCCCCATAGAGGTCCCTAAAGAATATTTCAACATAATAAATAAAGTGATAGCACGAATTATATGGCAAAGAAAAAAACCAAGGATTAGGCGGGCTATAATGTACACAGGTAAAGAAAAAGGAGGTATGAGTATGCCTGATATTAAACTGTACCATTGGGCATCAGCACTGAGGGGTGTCAAGACCTGGTATCACGACTTAAAAACCCCTAGCTGGAATTTAATAGAAAAAGAGGCAAGTGGCCAACAGAACATGGTCAAAGTCCTTACGGATGGGGAAGAAATTAAGAAAAATAAAATTAAAGATCATCCATTCATATGGTTTGCACTAAAAATCTGGGAAACAACTGTTAAAAAAGCAGACATTTGTACAGATAAGTCTCCGTACACACCTATATTCGGGGAATGGTGTCTCAAAGCAAATATACCATCATCAGTGAAAACGCGATGGGAAAAAAATGACCTGAAATGGGCTTCACACCTGTTTGTGGATCAGAATATACTAACAAAAGACACCATTCAAGACAGGATTGGGCAAAAAGTAGATTTTTTGATCTATGCAAAGATTAAAAGCAAATTTGATAATAGAGTTAATAAAACTCAATATCACAGAGCACCCCATGAATTAGAAAAGGTGTTGTACGGGGACTCATCTCAAACACACATTATATCTAGACTGTACAAAGTAATAAATCGCATAATTAACTTACCTGATGCTGGTTATGTAGCTGCTTGGGAGGAGGACCTGCAAAGAAAAATAGGAGAAGAAGAAATGCAAACAATGTGGTCGGTGATGCACGGGGCGTCCAGATCAATATCAGTTTTAGAGCCGCAAATAAAAACAACTTACAGGATGTATTTTACTCCTCAGAGGCTTCACATTATGAACTCGCAGTATCCTCCATCGTGCTGGCAGGGATGCTCAGAAATAGGCACGTGGCTGCATTGCTGGTGGTCATGTCCGTATATTAACAAATTCTGGACTGAGATCTGGACCTACATTAATAAAATTGCACAAACGACAGTTCCACTAGCACCCGAGACTGCGCTGCTGGGACTCTTTCCAAAATTAAATATAACTAAAGACCGGATCACCGCGTGTCAACAGCTACGATTAGCAGCGATTCATACTATTGTATGTAATTGGAAATCTAAAATAAAACCTTCCATCAAAAAGTGGCAACACAGACTTTGGATGACTTTGACTATGGAGCGAATTCAAGCCGAACTGCAAAGAAAAATGGAGAATTTTTATGCAATCTGGAACAGTATATGGGAAATGATCCAAGCTGATTTCGAGTCAATAGACTCTAATGTATCGTTGTGTCTTAAAAAAATATAACATCAAACATGATAGATGTAAAGGATATATTAGTATAGGGACCGAAGCTGTAACCTAGGTCCCAAGTTATATATTTGTTTTATAATTATAAGTAAGTTTATTTTTTTGAAAGTTAATACTGTATTTATGAATATTATAAAAATAAAAAATATATATACAAAAAAAAAAAAAGAAAATGCACACATACAGGGACCTGTCTCGAATAACCTGAATGTGTTCAATGGCAGGAGTACAATAATAGAGAAAACAGAAGTACAATAACAGCCCAGATTACAGAAATGACCAATACCTTATTGAAGGTGCAATTCAAGCTACATTACAATATCCGAAAGGCACAGGCAGCTTAGGTCACAACTAAAATGCATGGAAAGTTCTGAAAAACCAATAGGATTATGTGAAGTCCTAAATGGCACACCATAAAGGCTGCAGAGAGTTGTACAGAGGGCAAGGAGGCATGCACAGTTTAGGAGAGGGCAGGAAGCATCCACCACATGGCATTCAAAGAAAGAAACACCAAAATATATGGCCAATGCAGGAAAACAGGATTATGTGGAATCCTAACATGCACACCATAAATGCTGCAGTTGGTCCTTCCTACAAACTGAAAGTTCCCAGATCAGTAAAAAAGAGAAAAAATTCAGGGAATAATCCTTGATTCCAAATTTGAAGTAGAGTGGGGGACAAAAGTCAGAGTGGCTAGTGCGGCTATTTCCTCCTTCAAAAATACTAAAGCTACACAAGGCTGTGTGCAAAACACAGTAATTCAACACAATTACTTTTAAACCAAGCAGGAAACTGTTCATTAATGCTCTTTGACAACAAGCAATGTTTGTTGTTCACAAAACTCAGCATTGGCAATGCCGAGCTCACAAGACATTGGCGTTCCCTTTCCCTCTGTCATGGGACAAATCAGAAGCCGCAGAAAGAAAGGACAACTTTCACAATGACACAAACCCACCCCACTCTTGTAAGGAAAGGCTCAAAGAAACCAACAACCCACCTCCAGAGCCAGACCCCCCCCCCCCATTCTAGCCAGCCCACACCCGTACAGAGCCAGCTCCCCATTCTATAGCCATCAGTCCATTTATTCGGACTCAGGGAGCGATCTCCCTCGTGTCCACTAGGAGGCAGCATAGACTTTCCACTGGGCATGCGTAGAGAGAGCACGCCCTCGCTTCCCCAGTCGAAAGTCTGCCTCTGATCCGATAGGATGCGCAGCAGGGGTGTGCCCTCCAGAATTTCTAACCTACTTCTCCTTATGTGAGAGGGAGTCAGTATTTAATAGGCTTCAGCCTCCACAAACTTGAACAGATTGAGTGGCCTCCTGCTCCTTTTTTCTCTCGGTGCCGGCCCTCGGGTACGGCCTGGGTGTTCAGGCGTTTAGGGTTCGGCCTCCGGGTACGACCCTCCAGGACACATACCTAGGATGGCGGAGACCGCCAAAACTTGCAGGGCAGCCGCCCGCCGAGGCACAACACGCTAAGAAGACGCCGCTTCGCCCCGGCGCGAAAGCAAAATCGCGCTGGAAATTCCTGCCCAGGCTGCCGCCCCTGCTCTGCAAACGGAGGAGCTGCGCGGCAATATGGAGGACAGACGGGAAGGATTGGAAATGGAGGAAGAGGAGGAGGAGGCAGACACTTCTGCCTCACAAGTAAGAAGGAAGCATACTATGGAGTCCTTTCAAAGGCTCCAGATGGACGCCCTCAGGTCCTAGTGCACATTGAGGGCAACCAAAAGAGGGCACCAAAATGCAACCCCCCCCCAAACCTTCCTTTAAAGGGGGCTCTAAGAGAGCTGGCAAAGGCAAACACAGGGCAGCCCACAAGTATTCCCTCAAGGACCTCCTCAGGTATTCCTCAGAGAATGAGCAAGGCGAGTACCCCTCAGAGAAAGGCGAGTTATTGGTATCCTCTTCAGAGTTGGAACCTGCCCCGCAACCCCCGCGCAAAAAGTGCAAGGCCCAGGCTCGAGCCAGAACCCCACCTCCCGTGGCTTCCTCCCTCTCAGAGGACTCAGATAATAATGAAGACTATTCCTCGTGGGCAGGGGACCATGACACCCCTGAATGGGAGGAGATCCTGGCAAAGGGCCCCAAGGATGTGGGCAGGGAACTCCCTACTGACTAGGGCCCCAAACTCCTCAGGAGGGCGGAGAGGGTGCTCAGAATCACCCCGAGCACGCAAAAAGAGAGAGAGACTGATTCATCCTCTGACGGCGAGGATTTGGACAGGGAATCTATACCCAGGCTCCATAGTGGCGGCAAAGGGGGTCATCCTGGACCGGGCTTTTGAAAAAATCATTAAGGCCCAATGGAAATAGCCCACTAAAGCAACCAAGCTGTCTACAGTCCAGCAGGCCCTATACTCGTTAACCAAGCAGAGTGATCCCATTTTCAATCCTAAGGTGGACACAGCAGCTGCCTCCTTAGCCTGTCAGTCAGTATTCCCCTCAGCAGAGGATCTTCTCCCGAAGGAGCCCACTGATAAGGGAATAGAAATTGGACTCCGCAAGCATTACGAGGCATTGTCCTATACCTTACAGATGGCCACCACTGCTTGTTATGCCTCCAGAGCCATCATGAAATGGTTCAAGCTGGCAAAAGACGCGAACATTTAGCCTCACTCTCACATAAGCTAGCCACTAATGTCACACTTGCCCACGCCTTTCTCATGGATGCCTCCATGGACATTGTAACCTGGGCAGCCAGGGGGATGGCGGCAAATATAGCAGCACGCCGCCGACTATGGCTCCATTCATGGCATGCGGATACACACGCCAAGAACCTACTGGTAAACAGCAGATTCAGGGGGGGCAAGCTATTTGGCCCGGCGCTGGACAAGGCTCTCTCCAATGCCTCTAACAAAGAAAAGAAGCACTCCCTTAACCAGGTGCAAGCTTTCAAGAGTTTCTTTCGTCCCTTTCAGAGATTCAACCAGGGACCCAAACGGGCCTTCTCCTCGTACAATGCCTGGAGCTCCCAACAGCGCAGCAGAGGACATAGGGGACGCGGAGCTAAACCTAACAGGTCAGCCACGCACTCCACTTATTCCAAACGCCCCAGGTCTCCTTCACGCAAGCAGGAGTCCTGACTCCTTTGTACCCTCCTCCCCCGGCTCCGACCGGCTCGGCAGTGGAGCCAGACCATTTCAGACACCTGGGCCCAACAAACGGTAACAAAAGGATACTCCATCGAATTCAAAACCAAGCCAACAGAGTTCTTCCGCATTTCCCCTCTCTCACGCATCACCAGCAAGCGCGAAGCAATGCGATCTGAAATTGACAGACTGCAGAAGATGGGTGCCATAGAAAGAGTGCCATGGCACGAGAAGGGAAGGGGACTCTATTCGCTCCTCTTTCTTGTGCAGAAGAAAAGCGGAGAATGGAGAGCTGTCCTGGATCTGAAATGCCTCAACAGGTCCATCAGCCTCCAGAAGTTCAAGATGGAAACTTTTGGCCTCCATCACACTAGCGATATTGAAAGATGATTGGCTCTCTTCCTTGGATCTAAAAGACGTGTACCTCCACATCCTCCCGGCTCATTGTCAATGGCTCAGCTTCGCCTACAACAACCAGCATTGGCAATACCGGGCACTCCTCTTCAGCCTGGCCACAGCTCCCAGAACATTTACAAAAATGTTGATCCCCCTCATCACGAACCTCTGGCTCGAGGGCATAGCCATCTTCCCTTATTTAGAAGACATCCTGATTCGGGCAGCGTCTCGGGATCTAGCTCAGGCTCACCTCCAATGCACCATCTCCTACCTGGAGTGCCACGGATTTCAAATCAACTGAGACAAAAGTCACCTGACGCACAGCCAGAAGGTAGAACACCTGGGGGTAATATTTCACACCCGCCTGGACAGGGTATTCATTCCACCCTCTCGGCAACGCAAGATCAGGAACCCCATAACTTCCATATGAATGAAGCCGCAGACTTCCCTCCAAACACTAGCGTCCCTGCTCAGTTGCATGATTTCCTGCATACGACACCTTCAGTGGGCTCAGTTTCACATGCGCAGCCTCCAACAACTGCTTTGCCCCTGGCAAACGCAAATAATCAACAACTGCCTAGTATCTCTCTGTCCCGACCGAGACCCTACAATCCTTCAACTGGTGGGAGGACCCACTCCGCTTCCTACATGGAGTCCCTCTAACAGAACCGCACAAGATCGTACTGACAACGGATGCCAGTCTCTCTGGATGGGGAGCCCACATTGGCAACAACTTCACACAGGGGGTCCGGTCGGCCACAGATGCCATCCACAGCATCAGCTGGTTGGAACTCAAAGCCATTCGACTAGCCCTCCAACAGTTCATCACCCTATTGGAAGGTTGCCATGTGATCATCTTCACAGACAACACCACAGCCATGGCTTACGTCAACCACCAGGGGGGCTCTCAGTCAAAGATGCTGCACAAGGAAGTCTCTCGCTTGATGCGTTGTGCAGAGTCTCACCTACTCTCTCTGTCGGCCCTCCACATAAAGGGCATAGACAATGTCGAAGCAGACTGGTTGAGCTGTCAGACCCTGGATCCAGGAGAATGGGCCCTCAGCTCGACCACATTTCAACTAATCGTCGAGATGTTCGGCACCCCGATCCTTGACCTATTTGCCTCCCCAACCAACTACAAATTGCCCTGCTTTTTCAGCAGGAACCCAAATCCGAAGCCGCCGATGCTCTGACGCCAGTGGCCTCCAGGCCTTCTCTACGCCTTCCCTCCATTCCCCTTCCTCAGCCATGCGATATGCCATTGCAAGTTCCAGCGAGCCACTGTGATATTCGTGGCCCCCTTCTGGCCTCGTCGGCCATGGTTCACAGACTTGCTCACCCTGTCAAACAGGAACCTCCTCACGCTACCTGTCACACAAGACCTGCTGTCACAGGGACCCCTCCTGTATCAGCAACTGGAGTTTCTGAAACTAACAGCATGGCTGTTGAGACCCTAACGCTTCAGGGTCTAGGCTATTCTGACTCTCTGTTATACGCACTCTGCTGATATCGAAGTGAAAGTCCACCCAATGCATATACCAGTGTACTTGGAAGGCCTTTGTGGGTTGGTGCCAGTCTAAGCTTGTTTCCCCACAGTCCCCCTCCGTAGGCCAGGTCCTCCAGTTCTTACAAGAGGGGCTGGACAAAGGTCTACGCCCCAACACTCTATCCAGACAGTTGGCCGCAATTGATAGCACCTTAGGGGCTTCCGGTAGACCATGCCTTTCGACCCATCCTCATGTACACTAGTTCATTAGGGCCGCCAGTCGAATTTCCGCACCTATAGTACACAGGTTCCCTAACAGAAGCCTCAACCTGGTTCTTAAGGCTCTTACGAGGCCCCCGTTTGAACCCCTGAATCGGGTTTCTCTGTTCTTTCAATTAAGGTGGCCTTTCTAATAGCCATCACCTCGGCCAGACGTATATCCGAGATTGGGGCTCTGTCGGCTGGCCCTTCCCTATGCTCCTTCAGGAAGGAATCGATTTGTCTCCGCCTGGATCCTTCCTTCTGAAGGTTTCCTCTCTCTTCCATCTCTCCCAAGATGTGGTCCTGCCCTCCTCCTGCCCTCGGCCCCACCACCCTCTGGAGAAACTGTGACATTCTCTGGACGTACGCAGGACTTTAAAGATGTACCTCCTTCAGACGTTCCTCTAGCCTTCTAGTAAGCTATCATTCCCGGCACAGGGGCAAAAAGGCTTCCAAATCAGTTATTGCCGGCTGGATCTCAACCTGCATAGCTGAAGCATACAAAGCTTCCGGCCTCCAGCCCCCCAATCCTATCCTGGTCCACTCTAACTGGGGAGCAGTTACTAATTCGGCGTTCCATTCCTGGGCCCCGATAGGTGAAATATGCAAGGCAGCCACCTGGAAAAACCTGCATACGTTCACCAGACACTATAAAATTGATCTGCACAAATCCACCGAGGCGGATCCTTAAAGGGGTACTAGGGTCTTGTTAAACCTGGTTGTCCCTCCCCTACCGAATAAATAGTACTGCTCTGTTATCTTCTTGAATCTGAATAAATGGACTGAAGGCTATAGAAAGGGCAATTGGGATTCTTACTTGTGAATTGCCCTTCTGTAGCCTTACAGGGAGTTTATTCGGCCCGCCTGGGCTGTTTTGTTGAGTTCCCCGTAGTTTTGGGGAGGTTTAGTCCCTGTTCCATGGGGATTCGGTTAACATTACTCCTCAAAGTTTCGGGGAAGGTTCTGTGTGTGTTTGTTTCAGCTACGGATACTTCGCCTGTGATACTCCTGGGGAAGCGAGGGCGCACTCTCCCTACGCATGCCCAGTGGAAAGTCTATGCTGCCTCCTAGTGAACCCGAGGGAGATTGCTTCCTGAGTCCGAATAAACTCCCTGTAAGGCTACAGAAGGGCAATTCACAGGTAAGAATCCCAATTGCCCTTTCTATCCACCACCAACCAAATTCCAGCCCCTCCAGAGCCAGACCCCCCACCCCAATCTGAGCGGTGAAGGGGCTGGTCAGTCCGGCCTCTCTCTACCTGGACCTGGAATCTTCCAGTGCTCGCTGTGACATGTTTGTTGACTATTTTGTGGATAAAATAGCTCGTATCCACAACGACTTGGATGCTAGGATTGATGCGGTGGATTTACCCAAAATTATGGAAGCCCCATCTCTGATTTTTGTGGGATCAGTTTCAGCAGGTGTTACCCACTGATGCAGTGGAGATGCTGGTGGCTGTGAGGGCCACAACTTGCGAACTGGACCCGTGCCCATTCTGGCTGGTGAAAGCCAGCCAGGAGATGTTGGGGCCGTTGCTGGCTGGGGTTGTCAATGTCTCCCTTATGGAGAGCAAGGTTGTGGGGTGCCTGAAGGAGGCTGTGTGACCTTTGCTCAAGAAGCCATCCCTTGACATTGACTCCCTTGCCAGTCTCTAACCTCACCTTTTTAGGGAAGATTATTAAACAGGTGGTGGCCCAGCAGCTCCAAGAGTATCTGGGCCGCATTGGCTTTCTTGATCCTTTGCAGTCAAGCTGTCGTCCGGGCTATGGCACTGAGACTGCACTTGTGGCCTTGGTCGATGATCTGTGCTGGAAGTTGTATTGAGGCCAGTCCACTCTTCTGATGTTAGATGTCAGTAGCTTTTGACACGGTTGACCATGAGATGCTGGTGACTCGCCTGTGGGACCGTGCCGGGGTGGGTGGAACTGTTCTTGAATGGTTCCACTTTTTCCTGGCCAGAAGAACTCAACATGTGGTGGTGCAGGATTTTACATCATCCCCTGGTATTTCATGTGTGGAGTTCCACAGGGTTCCATTCGGTTCCCTCTTCTGTTCAACGTGTACATGCAGTCCGTGGGCAAGATCGGGAAAGGGTTTTAAGTTTGATGTCATCAGTATGCTGAAGACACCCAGCTCTACCTCTCATTTGCATTTGACCCAGGTCCCGCAGTCTCTGTGTTTTACCTGGTGTCAGGCTGTGGTGGGGGATTGGATGGGGATGCACCATCTGAAGCTGAATCCCAATAAGGTGGAGATAATGTTGGTGGGAAGGAGCAAGGGATTGGAGGCGCCCATCATTGATGGTGTGTGTCCCTCAGGTTCGGCATCTGGGAGTGCTCTTTGATGTGCAGCTCTGCCTGCCTGCCCAAGTGGTGGCTGTGGTGAGGAGTGCTTTTTATAAGTTATATCTGGTTTGTTGTCTTCAGCAGTATATCTCAGGCTCCGATCTAGCCACCGTCATCTATGCATTCATTACTTCAAGACTGGACTACTGGAACGCACGTGGGGCTACCCTTGGTGATGACCCAGAAACTGCAGCTGATGTAGAATGCAGCGGCCTGCTTCCTGGTGGGGACGGGCCGCTGAGAGCACATAAGATAGTTGATCCGTGCCCTACACTTGTTGTCGGGCCTGATTGAAGGAGTTGGTTTTTACTTTTAAAACCCTATACGGTCTAGGCCTCATGTACCTGTGGTACTGCCTCACCCCTCGTGTCCTGGATTGGCCCCTGCGGTCAGCATGGGGTGCCCTCTTGGAGTCTTCTGGGCAGCAACCTTCGAGAGGGCGCTTTCAGTGGTGGCACCACAGCTGTGGAACTCCCTCCAGGTGGAGATTCGCCTGTCTCCAGATCTTTTCTCCTTCCGCAGACAATGTAAGACCTGGCTATTTTGCCATGCATTTGGTGAGGGAGATGGATAGTGGGTGGGTTTTTTCCTTTTTGGGCGGAGGTAGTGGGTTTTAGTTGGGCCTCTTTTTGTTTGATTTTTAATTGTTTTTATATTGTATTTTTAATATTCTATTATTGTCTTTTGTATGTCGCCCCGAGCTGCCATTTGGCAGGAGGGAGCAGGTTATACATTTTGAATAAATATAAATATTCTGGCACCCCTCACCCAGCCAGTTCTAGCCCCACCATTCTGCCCCCCCCCCCAGCCAATCCCGGCCCCAAGAGCTANNNCCCCCCCCCCCGTTCTGGCATTCCCCCCAATCCCAGCTTCCAGAGTCAGACACCCCCCCCCCCAAAAGGGGCCCTTAAGCTTGGCAAACAGATCTATCGATGGGGTGCCCCAAAGATAGAAGATGTTGCTGGCTCCTAGCTCCTAAGAGAAGTTGCATGTAACAATGCAAAGTTCAGTTGTTTTTTGCAGTAGAACAGTCCGTGCCCCAGGCTCAATATCTGATGCGTTTGCAGTTCCTTGGGACATAGAGTACACGTACACCTTCCTCCTCTTCACAGAGTGATCCACAAAGTGAAAAGGGACAGAGCCCAGTTGATATTACTAGCCCCCAGACAAATGGTTTCAGACCCTATGCAACATAGTGACAGCCGAGCTCTTCCGTGTCAGCCAGACCTGCTCTCCAGACAGAACAGCATGCTTCGACATCATGATGTACAGATGCTACATCTCTATGTCTGGCTAATACTCCCCTAATAGTTATTCTATCCCCTAATGTTGCAGCTGTGGTTGAGAATGCCATAAAATCAGCTACAGGATTATGCTAGAATGCTAAATGGAAGCAATTTATGATGTGGTGTGAAGAACAAGGCCTACCCTTATATTCCTTGGATAGAGACCATGTCCTAACATACATACTCCATCTTAAGAACTCTCAACTTGCCAATTTCTCCATTAAGGTTAATTTAGCAGCAATCTTGGCTCACCTGCACAGTCAAAGTAATGAACTGCTTTTCTGACTTCCACTTACTAAGGCTTTCTGAAAGGGGCTAACACACACCTTCCCACCAGTCATTCAGCCTGTCCCACAATGGAATGTTAACTTGGTTCTTACTTGGTTAGTGGCACCTCCATTTGAACCTCTTGCTACATGCACTAGTGAAAGCCTTACCATTAAGACAGCATTGCTGACAGCTGTCACTTCTGCTAGATGAACTTGTGAATTGGCAGCCCTGTGAGCATCCTCTCCTTAACTCCTGTTCTATAAAGATAAAGTAGATGTACAAACAGATCCATCTCTTGTGGCAAAGATAGTTTCCCCATTTCATGTTAACCAAGCTATTTCCTTACCAGTTTTCTTTCCAAAATGTCATTCTCTACCGGCAGAGCGAATGCTCCACACAATGGACCTAAAAAGGGCCCTATCCTTCTATATCGAATGAACAAAGCTTACAAGAGCATCCAACTCGCTGTTAATTTCTTATGGTGGACACACTGTGGGTGTATGAGTATGCTCGCAAAGAATTTTGAAGTGGATTCTTTAATGTATAAACAGATTTTATGAGGCAGTGAACAAAAGCCCACCAAAAGGCTTCAGGGCCCACTCAACTCATGCCGTATCTACATCACTGGCAAATTTCTGCAGTAATGCCTGCCATTGATATCTGCAAGGAAGTTACTCGTTCCTCGCTTCACACCTTCTCAAAGCATTACTTTCTCGACCTTGCAGCACAATCTCTGGCAGTGGGCAGAGAAGTTCTCCACTTGATGTTTTCAAAGGGATGTGCCTTGCTTCCTCCATCCGGGAAGTGGTTAACTGCTTCTCGCTCTCCCAAGAGAGAATCGCGGAGATCCTCACAAAATGAGGTTTACTTGCCAGTCGCTCAGTTCTTCGAGAGTGCTCTGCATATTCTCACTACCCACCCATCCTTCCCCTCTGACTTGGGAGTTTATCTTGGCTCCGCCATCAAGGGTTGGAAGAAAATGAGGTGGTGAGGGCTTCTCCCCTTTTATCTTATCCAACGAGATAGAAAGCCTGCATGAATGAAGGGATGGGCAGGGGAAGGGAGCTTCTCTGGAGCCCTCGAAAGCATTCTGGAATATTCTAGGCAACGTGCCTGGAAACGGCTGGTGTAAATGAAGTTTCCGCTCCCTTGCGGAGCAAGAAGAGTCCCAAGTGTGAGAAATATGCAGAGCGCTCTCAAAAGAACGGAGTTACTGACAAGTAACCCTAATTTATTGCAGCCTTTGCTGGCAATATCCTAGCTGAAGAGATTGATGTAGTATTGGATTATTATTTTTTTTAAATCTCTCTTTCTAGTATTTCAAACATTTCCAGTTCTGTTCTTTTGACCTCATTACATGGCAGAGTTTTTAAGGCCACCATCATTCATACCCCTGATAGCTTAATAAAATGTCTCAGCCCTAGTAGTGAATAGTAAATTATTTTGGAAAGGAGACCCTTTGGTTTTTTCCTCATATTTTAGATTCATTGTAGATGACGACAAACATTGTTATGTAGTGGAGTAGCTATAATAAAAACACATGGCTAATATTAGTTTTATATTTGTTGTCTGCAGCTTTCTCCTGCTCTGCGTAATAGATTTACGGAAATATGGTGTCCACAAAGCAACAGCCGTGAAGATTTAGTGCAGATTGTGAAGCATAATCTTCATCCAGAAATGACTCTAGACAAAGTTATCCATCAAGGTAAGATTTTTTTTTTTTTATAGGGGGAACTGAATTTCGTATTAGAGGAAAATGAAAGCAATCATGTAAAAGACCAGCAAGTGAGATGTCAGCACAACCACCTCTGGAGAGAGACTGTGTGATAAGATCATTGGCTTCTTTCTTCTTGCTCTGCATGCAAGTGCCATATAACAAATCAGAAATTGATATCAGTAGAGTGCAAAGTTCCTATTCCCCCTTTACAGTATCTTCCATTTTCTTGATGAGCAGAGCATAGGTTCTAAAATAAAGAAACAAGAGTTCCTTTCTTATCTTTACCAACACTTTGGCTGTTGTACTGTAACTCATTGAATTTCTTTAGTAATAAAAGAGCAATTTCCTGACCCACAACCTTCCATCCACATCAGATTTAGCAAAAAGCAAGACCACCAGATTGATATCAGGGGGAGGTACACATTTTCTCTTACATCTTTGACTGACGGGTTCTTTGGAAGGGGAAGTCAGGGGAAGGGAAAACAAGCCTCAAAAGGGACAGTTAATCCACTTGAGATGGTCCTTGCTGGATGTTGGGCCCAGCTGTTAGAAACATCTGCCTCCTTTGAACTGTGACCCACTAGGCATGACCCTCACCCACTGTGTTGAGCCCATACCTTCTGGCCATACCCTGTTCTTTGCACCTCCTACCTCTCTGGCAGGCATGCCCTAAGCCTGCTCCTTGGAGCTGCAGAGAGCAGCCTGCCTTCCTCTGTGCCGGGAAAGCACAGCACCCCTGTTCCCAGAGCCACCTTGGTACCCATTTCCTGGTCTGCGGTTTCCATTCTCCACTTGCCTATCTCCACAGGGCCTCTTCTGTAACAGAGACCTCTAGGCTGTCTGCTCCTCACTGTACATTTCTTGTCTGGCTAGCTATTCATGTAGTTCTGCCCAGCAGCTAGTTTTGGATAGCCTGCTTCTCCCTACAAGTGACTGGGCTCCTGCCTTTTATCTCAAACTCAGCCACATTCTGCTCACTTGACTAGTCCACTTGATTTCCCCTTCTGTTCTAGCCAATTAACCCTAAATTTGGCCCCAGGTGGCCAGTGTCAAAGTGCTGACTAGTTCTGTGAAAGGATTTAATCACAACACCCTGCCATATATCAGGGTTTAGTTTAGCCTGTCCTCTCCAGAAATTGCTTCAGCCACTAAACTGCTAGCAATGGTTTCTTTTGGAGAGAAAAGGAATATATAAGAATCATATGGGGAAATGCTACTGGAAGAGAGATAGGTGAGTGTTCTTGCTTCCCCTTTTTTTTTTTTTTAGCTTTATGGGTGAAAACACAAGTGACAGTGCTGCTGTGGCAACCCTGTCCACATCGTGAGGGGAAGCCGCAGCAGACATGGTCAGGATCAGGTACAGCCACAAATAAATGTTCACACATCTGGGCTGCTGGGAGGGTGGGGAACCGCATGAACGGCTGACTGGCCCCGCCCCTCCGCTGCACCTCATCCCCCCCCTCCTGCCATGATGGGCATCCATCATAGTCTGACAGCCAGTGTGGCGGACCCAATCTGGATCGAGCCACAGTGGGCTATAACAAACATTATAGCCTGCTATAGTCTGCTCTAGCTTGATGGGAAAGATGGTAGCCTGGGCTGTGACCCTGGAGGTCTCTGCAGTCATAGCCTGGGTTAGCCACGAACGCATCTGGGAGAAATCTGGGGCAAACCTCTGACAGGGCCCAACAAATGTGACAGTGGCCCGAGGGCCAAAGTGGGCCACTGTCACATTTGTTAACCCCCTATGTCAGTGGAAGTTGCTCCTTGTGTATTTCTTCAGGAATCAAACTGAAGCAGCACTAGACCAAGTGGGGAAATCCTGCACAGTTATCGGTCGTTTCCTTGCCTGTTTTAAACCCAATTGCCTATTTTACCCCCTTTTTATGAGCACATCAATCATTTGTTGCAGTGTGCATGTTTTTAGTTTCTTTAAACAAAACTGAGTATGTCTAGTTGGTCTTGGATAAGAACAGAAGAAATGCCATACTGAGTCAGACTAATGGTCCATCAAGCCCAGCATCCTGTCTCCGTCAGCAGCCAATCTCGGTCGCATGGGAGAAGTACCAGCAGTCACAATGGGCAATCCATTCCCTGCTGATCACTCCCTACTCCTGACAGTAAGACGTTCCCATCTCGTAATCTACTTGGCTTAATAGTCGTTAATGGACCTATTCTCCAAGAACTTTCCCAGTCCTTTTTTTAAACCCAGCCATTCTACTGGCCCTGACAAACTCCTCTGGCAACAAATTCCATAATTTAACTGTGCGTTGAGTGAAAAAATAGTTTATTTTATTTGTTTTAAATCTGCCACCAGTTAGTTTCATGGAGTGTCCCCTAGTTCTTATACTAGTTGAGAGGATAAATAAATGTTCCCTATCTACTTGTTCCACTCCAGTCATGATTTTATAAACCTCTTATCATATCCCCTCTGTCACCTCTTCTCCAAGCTAAAGAATCCTAACCTTTCAAGCCTCTTTTTGTATGGAAGCTGTCCAAACCCTTGATCATTTTTGTTGCCCTTGTCTGCACCTTTTCAAGTTCTTCTATATCTTTTTTGAGATGGGGTGACCAGAATTGCACACAGTATTCAAGGTGTGGTCGCACCATCGATTTTATATAGGGGCATTACAGTATTTTCAGTGTTGTTCTCTATTCCTTTACAAATAATTCCTAACACTGCTTGTTTTTTTTTACTGCTGCCGCACATTGAGCTGAGAATTTCAATGTATTGTTCACAATGACTCCAAAGTCCTTTTACCTGAGTGGTTACTCCTAATTTAGAACCCAGGATTGTGTACACATAGTTTGGATTATTATTCCCTATGTGCTTTGCTTTGCATTTGCTGCTTTAAATTTCATCTGCCATTTAGATGCCTAACCACCTAATCTCTCACTTCCAATTCTTCAGTCTGTTTGTGTTTTAACTACCTTGAATAACTTCGGCATCTGCAAATTTGATCACCTCGTTACTCCTTTTTCTAGATCATTGATGAAAATATTAAACAACACCAGCCCTGCAGCACTCCACTATTTACTTCTCTCCATTGTGAAAACTGACCATTTAGTCCTACCCTCTTTTTCCTAGACT
Source organism: Sphenodon punctatus (assembly GCA_003113815.1). Lineage (NCBI taxonomy): Eukaryota > Metazoa > Chordata > Lepidosauria > Sphenodontia > Sphenodontidae > Sphenodon > Sphenodon punctatus. The sequence goes on along the minus strand of QEPC01000055.1, from coordinate 3,428,850 downwards.
TTAACCAGTTACCGATTTCCGTCTTGGATGTCTTCAAAGAGAAATGCTATGAAAATTAATTTTGTAGTGATACTGGATATGTGCTAGAAATGCTATTTGTCCTTGTTTTATAGGGACAGACATAGCTGAGCTCATGATGGACTTCACTGAGTGGCTGACTAATCAAGAGTTTGGGCGTCACTGTATTCTCAGTGTCCGGGATGTCCTAGCGTGGGTTAATTTCATGAATGTCATGTCCGACATGTCATTCTCAGCCTCTTCAGAGGAGTCCAGCCCTATTTACATCTCTCCAGTGACTTCTTTTGTTCATGCTGCATGTCTAGTCTACATCGATGGAATTGGTTCAGGTATGTCCTGAGGTTTTTCTGTTTTTGCAGAAAAGTGGATCTCATGCATTTAGCTGATATCCTTGTGCTTAGTTTGCTTAAAAATAAAGGTGTTCCATTCTAGACTGTGCATAATGCCTATGCCAAACATTGCTCGCTTCTTAGGATATCTTCAGCCTGATATGCTTTCCTTCCCAGTGATACTACCTACAAGGGATCCAACTTGATTGATGCACTAAAGTGAATACAGAGTGCAGAGTTGCACAATTGCTGCCTATTTTTTGTTTGTTTTAAAAAAATATCAGGATTGCAGCATAATTGTTCTATGATGTTAAGTATCTTTATCCCCTCAAGAAATAAACACTACTTAATCTTTGATTTTCAGGGTTATGCTTTCCCAAAATGCCATGGAACTTGTTATCTATTCAGCTGCTCAGTTCGAGCTGCCTTTGTTGAGCTAGGTATCTAGATCATTGCATCTTCTGTACAGATGTTAAAGTCAGCATCTGAGTCATGTTTATGAACTTTGAAATGGACACACTGCCATAGTTCTGAAGCTCAATGTACGTTTGGTTTTCTTTATAATGTAGGTACAACATCTGGCTCAGCTGATGGAGTTGCTTTGGCTCGAGAGAAATGTCTGAAATTCTTATGTGAGAAACTTTCCAGAATTGTGAAACTCACTGATGCTCAGAGGAATGAATTGAAGATTTATGACAGGACCAAGGCAGAAGAATTTATTTGTATGCAGAACTTCCTAGGAATCTATCCATTTTTCATACCAAGAGGCAAGACTATTTTGTCTTATTTGTGAGAGTGGGTGGCTCTTCATCCCATCTTCCAGTGCCACCCCTATTTTTAAGGCACTTAAAAGAAAAACCTAATGGAGTGAAGAAAAACCTAATGCCTTTTTAAAAAAAAAAAAAAAGTATTCTCCTGGGATAAGTATAAAAAATAAGTATTCTCCTTGCAGCCTGGCATGATCCCCGCATAGACCAGTAGGAGGCAGACTATAGTAAAGCTGAGACTGGCTGTGCGTGGAGGGGGTTCTTCCCTCCCACTTGCCAGTTGCTTCTCTGCCTCCGAACAGTTAGGAGGTAGGCTGGGGAGCTCTCTCCCTTTTTGGAATTTGCAGAGCTCCCAGGTTTCTAGATTTTTATTTTATTTTTCTATCATTTACTTTGGTGTTACCTCGTGCCTCTGTTCTTCTCGGCACCTAGGCTCCTCGGGTTCCGTCCCCTCAGGTGTGGAGTCCTGGGAAGGGTGGGCGCGCCAGAGTTCCTTCGGGCGCCCTGCTCGCTTCTCCAGTCCTGCCCCCCTCCTAGCCTGATTGCTGGCTCCTGCTCCCGGGTTGCGTGGCCTCCCGGGGCAGGGAGGCTTCTCCCAGCGCCTCAAGATTTAAAAATGACGGTGTGGCTGCCTTCTGCAGAGCTCTGCTCCTTCTGCCCAGGTGCTTCTCCCGCTGCGGCTGTTGGGTGTTTGGTTTTGACGAGCGCTGCCAGCTTGCCCGCTTTCTTTGCCCCGGACAACCCAGATTTAACCTTCTCGGAGGCGAGAGTCACCATTTTAACTTTTTATTTTGGGGCCCGCATCTGATTTTGTCCTCTCCCTCTGTTGATGGGGAGGGCATTTCACTTCCTGGGCTGCCACTGCTCTGCATTATTTGAGCAATTATTTCAATAATAAATTTTGGTTTGTGTGACCGACTGGACTGCTGACGGGGCCCCTTTACCCAATATGGCACCAGTCACCTGAAGCTCGGGTAATGACCCCAGCTTGGAGGCCCCAGCATCTCTTCCCCCCCCCCCCCCCCCCCCCCCCCCCCCCCCCCCCCCCCGGACCACTCCACTGAGGGCGCTGGCAGGGCTGGCCTTTCTCAGATCAAGTTGTTACAGCTCGAGGCCCTAAAGATTGTCTCTGTGTTAGATTCTCTGCAGCACAGAGGCAAGCCCAGGCCAATAAAATAAAGGGGGAAGAGAATATCATGGCGGACTGGCTCAGCTGCAGGCAGGTGGATCCAGAGGAGAGGTCTCTCTCCTTGACAGCATTTTGTTGGATATGCAACCACTTCGGTCCCCCGATAATCAACCTCTTTGCGTTGAGTCGGAACACCAAGTGTACGAGGTTCTTCTCTCGGTACCGCTCTCCTCAGGTGGAGGCAGTGGATGCTTTGAACACTCAGTGCCCCCAGGGGCTCCTATATGCATTCCCTCCTTTCTCGAATCTCAGCAGTGTGATCACCAAGATCTGTTGGGAACATGCAACAATAATACTTGTAGCTCCCAGGTGGCCACGGCGACCTTGGTTTGCCAATCTTGTAAGTCTATCATGCCCCCGTGGTTCACTGCTTCCCCACCTGGCGATTGAATTTGGTTTTAAGGGCTCTCACTGAACCTCCCTTTGAGCCTTTGCGCTCCATATTGCTCTTCTTCCTTACCATTAAGGTGACCTTTTTAATTACGATCACCTCCGCTAGAAGGGTCTCCGAGCTCGGAGCTCTATCTATTGATCCTTCGCTGTGCGTCTTTAAACCAAATTCAGTCGTCGTTCGCCTGGACCTGGCCTTTGTGCCGAAGGTGAATACTTTGTTCCATAGACAGGAGGAGATCATCCTCCCTTCCTTCTGCCTGAAACCAGTCCACAGGTTGGAAAAGAAGTGGCACACATTGGACCTTCGTAGGGCCTTAAACATTTACATTAAGAGGACAGCCTCCTTTCGGAAGTCTTCAGCCCTTTTACTTGAGTTCACTATTCGAAAAAGGGGCAATAAGGCCTCTTGTCCAGCAATTGGGGGCTGGATTGCGGCATGTATTTCGGAGGCATACAAGGCCTCTGGGGTCGTTCCGCCTCAGTCTATTCCTCCCCACTCCACTGGTGGGGCAGCTGCCTCTGCAACATTCAGTACCAGGGCTCCTTATTCAGAGATTTGTAGAGCAGCCACGTGAGTGACTCCATTCTTTTACCCGACATTATAAGGTGGACTTGATGGCACAGCTGATGCAGCCTTTGGTCGCACGGTCCTTCAGTTGGTCCTTCACTAGCCTTGTTCCCCTGTTTCCCACCCTGCTCGACACTGCTCTGGTAAATTCCAGGCTGCAAGAGCTCCCATTCCCTGCACGTCCCAGGAGAAAGGGCAATTGGTTTACTTACTGGTGAATTGCCCTTCTGGGTAATGTGCAGGACGTGAGCTCGGCCCTCCCGCTGGACGGGGATCAAGGACTTGGGGTTTGTTACAAGTGGTGGTTGGGAACTTGGGGGGTCAACGTTCAGGGTCGGGATTGGAGTCTTCTCCCTCCCTGTCAGCATTCCAGTTGGTTATGGTGTTTTACCATTGTTAAATTTAATATAGTTTTTTTTAGGTGTTCAGTATTTTTTCAGTGTGTTTATAGCTTTGAGAACAACTGGCAAGTGGGAGGGATGAACCCCCTGTACACACGGCCAGTCTCAGCTTTACTATAGCCTGCCTCCTACTGATCTATGCGGGGATCAGCCCAGACTGTAAGAGCTCCCGTCCTGCACATTACCCAGAAGGGCAATTCACCGGTAAGTAAACCAATTGCCCTTTCTCTTAATCCAAAACTAGGAGCACTCTGACATGCTTTAATTGCGACATGAATATTGCACGGTATCACTACAGGGCAAAACCATGAATACACAGGGGAGATAATCTTGAAACCCCACTGAAAATTACAGACCATATGAGAATCAGTTTTGTGAGGACAGCCATTTGGTACCTTAGTTTCTAGAGAGGTGACGGCTCTCTAGAAAATGCGATTCTTGGTATTTGGAATACTTTTAGTTTTTAGTAGTTTTTTTAAAAAAAATGTTTTCTTTTCATCTTAGGCCCTTTTTTCCAGAAGACCAACATTACAGATTATGCTCTAAATGCAGGAACTACAGCAATGAATGCACAAAGGTTATTACGAGCCTTGCAACTTAATAAACCCATTCTTCTGGAAGGGTCACCAGGTGTGGGAAAGACCAGTTTGGTGGCAGCCTTAGCAAAGGCTTCAGGAAATTGCCTTGTTCGAATCAACTTGTCTGAGCAAACGGTAGGCAGAACATTGCCCTCATAATTGCTAAATATGTTTTAGTTTCTAACTTTAAGAGGCGTTAGCAACTGTGTAAGTTAAGATACTCAGTTCGTAAGTGTGTCAAGCTTTTGCATCGTATTTGAGATTTAATAAAGTTGAAATGGAGTGATAGGGAACAGAAATGAGATCATTTGAAAAGAGATCTAGTGTTTTCAGCAACATTGTGCTATGCTAGTCAAGATGCATTGATCTTCATTAAGGCCCTGTGAAAATGGCAGGGTTTTTAAAGCAAATTTATGACAACATCATAGGGAAAGTACAATGTTTTGTGATCCTGTGATGCTGCTGCATATTTGCTTGAAGTTATCACCTATGCAGGTGAGGGAAGGGGAACCTGGAACTGCCAGGCTGACTGATTACAGACTGAACAGAAATTCAGAATTTTTGGAAATATGTGAAATTCTAATTTACACAGGGGCTCTAATTGTAATGTCTCGCTTAAGACTTTCAAAGAAACACTTTAGGGTTTTGGACCAAGGTTCCCATTCATGTGATTTCATTTTCTTTTGTAGAATGCACTAGTTGGTCAGTAAATTGAAAACAAAATATTTTCCAGAACAGTCAGGAAACAGACTAATCAATAAATGGAGAACAGAATATTTTCTATTACTTGTCAGAGCTTTGTGATGTACATATAGTTTTTAAAAAAATAAAACGTGTAAACTTCAGTGCGGTCTTAGCATAGCTCCTTTTGGAAATGATATCCTGTCATTTAGATTGTAAATCTATGCCTCTCTTCTTCTAATCCACCAAGGATGTAACAGATTTGTTTGGGACAGACTTGCCTGTGGAAGGTGGAAAGGGAGGAGAATTTGCCTGGCATGATGGAGCCTTACTTGCAGCATTAAAGGCTGGACATTGGATTGTGCTAGATGAGGTGAATGGAAGTTTGGTACACCTGATGTTGGAAAAACCTGCTGGCTTGTGGACATACAGACTCGGAGCTTCTACCTAACAACAATAATAATAATAATAAAATAGATTTGATGTATTCCCTGCCCTATCCTAAAAAGGGCTCAGGGCAGGACAACATTTTTAAATTTGATGTATTCCCTGCCCTATCCGAAAAAGGGCTCAGGGCAGGACAACATTTTTAAAACATCAATAAAAAAATACATTCCCCACCTCCCAATTCCCCATTCCTCCAACTCTCACTTGGAGGAATTCCCTCCCTTGTCCTCACTTAAGAAACAAACAAACAAAGGAAACCACTCACACACAGAGACTTGAAGCCTTTCTCACAAATGGTAAATTCTTCATGGGGAAATTGGACCAGAGTCGTGTCATGCTGTTTATGAAGTCTTAAAAGCTCTGTGTGAGAGGTTTTCTTTTTTAAACAAACAAATCTTTTTCTCTCAGACTTTAAAAAAACACCAAAAAAAACACCTCAGTGGGCTTGAAACAGTGAGCTTATGTGAAGCATGAAATCATATGGCAATATGAGCTCTTGCAAGTGGAACAGGAAATCATTTGCTGTAGCCTTACTGCTCCAGTATTATAAGTTGGAGCTCAGTTGGGGATAATTATATACAAGTGTGTTTTGGTAGGATGGAAGACAGGAGGAGTTGTCACCTCTCTTGTTAATGCTGAGAGGCACAGAACTACTGTCTTCCCCCTCCTCCCCCCCTCTCCTGAGGATCATTTGTGTTTTTGTTTTGTCTTTTCCCCTTAGCTGAATCTAGCTTCCCAATCTGTATTGGAAGGACTGAATGCCTGTTTTGATCATCGAGCAGAGATTTACATCCCGGAGTTGGGGATGAGTTTTAATGTACAACACAAGAAGACAAAGATCTTTGGATGCCAGAATCCCTACAAGCAGGGGGGTGGAAGGAAAGGTCTGCCCAAGTCCTTTCTTAACAGATTCACGCAGGCAAGTCCATGAGCTCATTTAAAAGACACTCCTGTGATCCTTTTGTGTGTCCTTTCTAATTAAATTTTTTTTTTTTTTTTTTTGAGGGGACATATTTATTTTTACTGTGATAAATCCTCTTTTCTGTAAAATACCTTAATACTTGTATTTTATCGTAACTGGTAAAATAAGTCAAAGATTTATAAAATCAGATAATAATATATGGATGTCCTATAGTCCTACGTAATAATAGTATGTAGGATTATAGGAAAATGTATGTGTTTACGTAAACAGCATTAATGTTGTCATTTACTGACTTGAATACTTGCTTGTACAATCTGTGTTCTCATAACATGGGTTCTGCATGTAATTTCCTGATATTTTTTAAAAGATAAAAGTTCAAAGCCTTCCAGAATGTTGAGCTTCTGCTGACTTGAAAAGAAAACAACAATATCACTTATAGAATCCTAATCCTCCTGAAACTTTTTGACTGGTCAATGTTAGAATGCTGCTCCTATTCGTTGCTAACTACTCGGAACTTAACACATTGCAGATATTTGTGAGTTATGCATCAGTGGTGTTTCACTAAGTCCATAAATGGTAGCGCTTGCTCTTTGCATCTTAAGAGATGCTCTAGAAAGACACCACCTATGAAATTAGCTTCTTTACTCCTTGCATTTCATATGACAGTGGAGCGTCAGTTGATATGCTGCTTTGTACATGTGAAGCAGTAACAAAACAAAAAATAAATCACTTTTAATTTGACCAAATCAGAGTCCTAGAAACACTCCAGGATGCTTCTCAGTGAGGGCTATTTCTCTGGCCTATGAATTGCTGGTCTTTTGTTACATTGATAGGAAAGGTGTCTTTTTTAAAAAGACATTTCAGTTTCTTTTAATGGGAAAAACTGTCTTGCAAGGCCAGCTCTCTCTGTATTCTGCTATTCCCAAGCATTACAGAATAAATCGCTTTCAAAGAGTTTAAATTTGGAAAGTTTCACCCATAGTATAAACTTTAGGAAGTAGTAAGTGTCTGGAAACAGGCTAACCTTTTTAACCATAGTGAGTGAGGGACTCCATGTTCACTGTGCAGGGCAGAATAAATATGCATCATTTGCCAGGAACAGAATAAATATGTGTAATGTACATTTACATCATTATTCAAATTTTGCTTCCTTGCATGCAGTTGTATCCAATACTTAACCATAAAAACCACACACAGTCCCTAAAACACCCGCTCCAATTCCCCAGCATTTTAAATGTCAAATAACCTTCCCACAAAACTCCTCTTCCAACCCCTCAGCCACTTGGAGCAGCTTTTCCCCCGTTCATGTCACAGCACCACCTCCACCACAGATACAGAAACAGCTTCTCTTCCCCTTCTCCCCCTTCACACACTGTCGCCTTTCTTTCTCCCACGTACCCTGGAATTGTAAACACAGAAATAGGTTCAGGCTGTTTGTTCATTGCAGCAGCGCCTTGGGAGAAGGAAAGAGGCTGCAATCTCCTTGCAGTCTGTTGGGCAAGGCTGTCTCTCTCAGTTCAGTGGGGAACAGCAAGGAGGAAATAAAGGAGTGGGAAGCTCTCATGCTGCGGTGCCCAAAACAAAGCATTAACCAGCTGTGCTGGGGAACAAAGAGGAGACTTCAGGAAGATTTAAAGGGCTCACCCTTGCACCCTTCATCTATGCTTCAGTCAGTCACTGTGATAAATGGTGCACAGGTCTTTGACTACAGTGATAGCTTCCACGCCTGCTGCAATGAATGTTCAAATTCTGGTGGTTTTTGTGAAGTTTGTGTCCTGCAAGTGCATGCATGTGTGCATCTGTGTATATGAACCCATGCGTACTGGCAGCAGTTCTTTAATACTTTCTTGGTCCTGTAGGTATATGTTGATCCACTCTCAGCTGCAGATATGGAGTTCATTGGGAGCACCTTGTTCCCTGCCATTGACAAAAACGTCATTGCTAAAATGGTTGCTTTCAACAACAAGGTAAATATATCTTACACTTGTATTAATGCAAAAAGCCACTTGAAGGAGAAGAGGGTGGAGAGTGTTGGGAAGAGCAGTACTGAGCAGTTGTTGAGAACTCAAATAATGGATGATGGGAGGGAGTAGAGGAACAGAATATAGAGTATGAGGATGAAATACAGAGAATGAGGATGTATGTTAATATTTAGTCATGTTTATATGGCTCATGTCTTTTGACTTTTAAAACTGCTACTGTTAAGTATTGATATTAAATACCTATCTAAAATAGTAATGAATAGAATTTATCAAATGCATCCATTGAGGGATTTTCTTCTATTGGACTTGCTCTAGTAATGAGTGGTGTTACTAGTTAAACCGAAAGGTAGTTAAGTGTGTTTGGCTGAATAGAGTTACAAGTCCTTACAGAATCATAGACTTATAGAGCTGAAAGGGATTTCTTTAGTTGCAAGGGGATTTTTGGGTGGGATGTCATGTTTTTGGGAAGGCAGTCACACATTTTTTATTTTATTTTTTTGCTGTGACCAGTGGGCTTAGTCAGTGCAGTTCAAATTTAATTGTTTCAACCATGGGTCATAATAATAGCATGCAAGGCAGCATGGCCAAAATGGGCTTAGTCTTCAAGCTAGTTGGTTCAAATTATTCAAGCTTTGGGAGTGATGTATTAGGCACATTGGTACCTGAACCTAATTGTCAACTTTTGAGTAGTGTGGGGGTATTTCTTTCATTACGTTGAGACAATAACATGGTCTTTGCACCATTATAGTCTTAAGATAGCACACCTTTAGCAATCAAAAGTTGAACAATAAATTTTGGTTTCTGGAAGCCCAGAGAGGTATACTTTGAAGATATGTTATTTTGCTTCAGGAAGTATGTTGTTTTAGAAAAATTAAGAAAAATGGAAGAGTTTGGGGGATTTTTTTACCTCTCCAGATATAAAACTGGAAAATGAATTTCTGCTTCTAGGCAGAACTCATTATTTAATCTATATTGTAGAGTGCTGTGAAGTGATTTAAAAAATCCTAGAAAAGTAAGAATTGGAAGCATATTGAGTAATAGAGGTTTTTAACAGTATGCAGAGTGCTTTCAATGTGTTAAGAGAAGAATCAGCTCTAAAAAAATAAAAAGTCTAAAATATCCTTTGCAACAATATATTCAGGGATAATTAAAAATCTAATCTTGGTATATTTTTTAAAAAAAATCCTTTTTTTATCTTTCATTGGCAGACACTCATGGTCTAGTTAGGATTTTTGTATTCTATGCATAAATCTCAACCTTTCAAGCTCACAAAAATTTTTTTTGTTTTTTTAAACTATACAGTGAATATTTAGTTATATCTCGAGATGAGCCAAACCTAGATAAAGCAGCCGTTCTATGGCCCTAGGTCCGTTTCTTCGGACCCAGGGAGCGTTCTCCCTTCCGTCCAGTAGGAGGCAGCACTGACTTTCGACTGGGCATGCGTAGGGAGAGCGCGCCCTCGCTCCCCAGTCGAAAGTCTGCCTCCGGACGGATAGGCAGTGCAGCACGGGGCTCCACTGCCCCACCGACTTTCGTGCTCCCTCTCTGCGCACAGGGGGGGGGGCTTTCGGCTACAAGCGGCGGCTTGGCCGCTCAACTAGGAAAAGAGAAAAAAACCGCAAAAACGCCTCTGCCGGAGCGGCGAGCTCGGCGGTTCCCTCGGCCCGGAGCCGACAGCTTGTACGGCCCGGGGGGCCAGTGAGTGGCGTGCGGCCCCTGCGGGGCACACACGACCCGAGAGCGAGGCGGCGATGCCGGAGACGGGGAAGGCCCGACGAGCGGCTACCAGGCACGCCTCCGCTCAGAAGCCCAGCGCTGGGGCAAGCAGCGACGGCGCGAGGGACCAGCAGGCCCAGGCCCCGGCCCCCGCTGCACTCGCGGAGGAGCCACGTGGCCAAGAGCGCGACGCGGGCGCTGAGGACATGGAGGGGGCAGAATCCTCTGCCCCCTCTCAAGTAAGAGGGGGGTCTGAGGAGTTTCAGAGGCTCCAGATGAGTGCTCTGCAAACAATGATGGGGGTGCTGGCCCGCATTGAAGCGAACCAGCACAAGGCCCATAAGAGGAGGGCCCCTCCCCCCAAGGACACCTTTAAGGGGGCCTCCAGGCATGCCAGCAAGGGCAAGCAGAAGGCAGGCCCGCGAAAGGGGGTCACCAAGAAGGGCCCTTCCCTCCGCGATCTCCTGGGTTCCTCCTCTGGGAGTGAGCAGGACGCGGCCCCCTCGGAGGAGGGGGAGCTGGGGGAATCTTCCTCTGACCAGCTGGACACCCCTCTGCCCCCACCTCGCAAGAGACGCCGGGTGCAGTCCCCGCCGCGTCCGTCCTCATCCTCGGAGGACGTCGGCTCATTAGCGGAGGAGTATTCCTCGGCAGGGGACCAGCAGGAAGCCCCAGAATGGGAGGCTATTCTTAGTGAGGGCCACAAGGAAGTAGGCAGGGAGCTGCCCTCCGAGCAAGGCCCGAAGCTCCTTAAGAGAGCCCAGAGGGTGATGCGCATCACCCCCACGTCCCGTAAGACAGGGGAGTCCGATACCTCTTCTTCTGAGGAGGATTCTGATAGGGAGTACATCCCTAAGCTCTCCAAGGGGCGTAAAGGGGTGGTACTGGACAGGGCTTTTGAGCGACTTATCAGGGCCCAGTGGAGGCAACCCACTAAGGTGGCTAGGCTCTCCAAAACTCAACAGGCCCTCTATGGCTTTACTAAGCACAGCGACCCTATTTTTAAGACCCCTAGGGTGGATGCTGCAGCTGCTTCCCTAGCCCGCCAATCCGTTTTTCTATCCTCGGAGGACCTTCTACCGAAGGATCCTACCGATAAGGGTATCGAGATAGGCCTCCGTAAAAACTATGAGGCCCTGGCCAACACTTTACAGATGGCCGTCACAACAGCTTACACTTCGCGGGCCATAATGAAGTGGTTTAAGCTGTCTCACGACCCTGCCATTTCGGAAACCATGTCGCGCAAGCTGGCCGCGAACGTCACCCTCGCCCATGCATTTTTAATGGACGCGTCGGCTGACATGGTTACCTGGGCGGCTAGGGGAATGGCGGCTAACGTAGCAGCGCGCCGCCGCCTCTGGCTGCGGCCCTGGCGAGCGGATTCGCACGCCAAAAATCTTCTTGTGCACGGGAAGTTTAGGGGCGGTAAACTGTTCGGCCCAGCGCTAGATAAGGCCCTTACTCAAGCGTCGAGTAAGGATAAGAAAACCTCACTCCACCAGGTCCAACCCTTTAAGACCTTTTTTCGCCCCTTCCACAAACCCAATCAGGGCTACAAGCGGCCTTACTCGGCCTACCAACCCTGGTACAATCAGCAGCGAGGCAGGGGGCAGAGGGGGCGTGGGGCCAAACCAGGCAGGTCAGCAGCCCAGGCCAGCTCGTACAAGCGCCCGAGCTCCCCTGCCCGCAGGCAGGACTCATGACTCCTGCAGTTCTTTCTCCCCCGACTCCAGGCGGTTGGGGGGAAGGCTCCTTTGCTTCGCGGAGCAATGGAGCAGAACGGTATCCGATGCCTGGGCCCTTCAAACTGTAACACGGGGGTACGCCATAGAGCTCACGGCCCAGCCCAAACCGTTTTTCCGCCTATCCCCCTGTTCCCGCATCCCCAGCAAACACCAGGCAATGCTATTAGAGCTGCACAGGCTCGAGACTATAGGGGCTATAGAGAGGGTGCCGGGCCACCAAAGGGGTCAGGGCCTGTACTCTCTTCTATTTCTCGTCTTAAAGAAAAGCGGAGAGTGGCGCGCGGTGCTGGACCTCAGGCGCCTGAACAGGTGTGTCAAGCGGCAGAAGTTCAAGATGGAGACGGTGTCGTCCATCTCCCTCGCCATCGCGCAACACGACTGGCTTTGCTCCATCGATTTGAAGGACGCGTACCTGCACGTCCCTATCCTGCCAGCCCACCGTCGCTGGCTCCGCTTTGCGTACCATGCCCAGCACTGGCAGTATCGCGCCCTGCCGTTCGGCCTCGCCTCCGCCCCGCGGACTTTTACGAAGGTCCTGGTCCCCCTAGTGGCAAATCTCCGACTGGAAGGCATCGCGATCTTCCCCTACCTCGACGATTTGTTGATTCGAGCACCATCCCGGGAGCTGGCCTCGCTACATCTCCAGCGCACCATTGTTTACCTCAACGAGCATGGGTTTCAGGTGAATCTGCCCAAGAGCCATATGGAGCCCACCCAGCAGCTCGAACACCTGGGTGTGATTTTCGACACCCGGCTCAACCGGATATTTATTCCGACAGCTCGTCAGGAAAAAATCAAGGGGCTCATAGCTCGCGTGAGGTCACGACCGCAAGCCTCCCTCCAGTCCTTGGCCTCCCTGCTCGGGTCCATGATCGCTTGCACTCGCCACCTGCAGTGGGCACGCTTTCATGCTCGCCCCCTCCAACGGCTTCTCCGTCCGTGGCAGATGGAAATCATAAACAGGGTCCCCAGGGCCTTACCTCTGCCGGGCACCGTCGTTCAATCCTTCCGGTGGTGGGAAGACCCAACCCGCTTTTTGGAGGGCGTACCCCTGATGGAGCCGACCAAGCTGGTTCTGACCACGGATGCCAGCCTGTCCGGGTGGGGGGCGCACGTCGGGTCCGACCGGGCCCAGGGGCGGTGGTCAGCGGGAGAGGCAAACCACAGCATAAACTGGCTGGAGTTGCGGGCCATTCGTCTCGCGTTGCTCAGCTTCCTGTCGATCCTGGAAGGCCGTCATGTAGTGGTGTTCACAGACAACACGAGCGCCATGGCCTATGTGAACCATCAGGGCGGATCGCGCTCAAAGGCCTTGCACAAGGAGGCGTCCCACATCATCAAGTGGGCAGAGCTACATCTGCAGTCCCTGTCAGCCCTCCACATCCAGGGATCGAGGAACGTCGAGGCGGACTGGTTGAGCCGGCAAGAATTGGAGCCGGGGGAATGGTCACTGAGCTCTGCCGCCTTCCAGCTGATCACAGAGACGTTCGGGCAGCCGACGCTGGATCTGTTCGCCTCCTCGGCGAATCGCAAGCTGGCACGCTTTTTCACCAGGCACCCCTGCCACGACGCGGAGGCCACCGATGCCCTCAGTCAAGTGTGGCCGCAAGGTCTCTTGTACGCCTTCCCTCCCTTCCCGCTCATCAGCCGGACGCTCCACAAATGCAAAGCACAGGGGGCCACGGTCATTCTGGTGGCACCATTTTGGCCTCGCCGGCCTTGGTTCCCGGACTTGCTCAGCCTCTCGCAGGGGCACAGCCTCACCCTTCCGGTCTCCCCCGACCTTCTGACACAGGGGCCCGTGGCCTACCACCAGCCGGAGTTCCTGAAGTTGACAGCCTGGCTGTTGAATCCTTAGCCCTGCAGCAGATGGGCTATTCCGACGCTGTCATTCGTACCTTGATAGCGGCCAGGAGAAAATCTACCAGGCGCATATATCAGTGCACCTGGAGGGTATTTGTGGGATGGTGCAGAGCTAGGAGGTTTTCCCCACTATCTCCTTCAATCCCTCAGGTGTTACAGTTCCTCCAGGAGGGTCTGGACAAAGGGCTCCGCCCTAACACACTGAGTAGGCAATTAGCGGCTATAGACAGTGTAGTAGGGGCATCCGGCAAGGACAGGGTTTCTCCCCATCCCCATGTCAGGCAATTCATAAGAGCAGCCAAACGACTCTCACCACCCGTGGTCCACAGGTTCCCTAATTGGAACTTGAACCTGGTGCTCAGGGCTCTTACGGGGCCACCGTTCGAGCCGTTACACCAGGTTTCCTTATTCTTTCTGTCTATCAAGGTGGCGTTCCTGATAGCGATTACCACGTCTAGGAGGGTTTCAGAGCTGGGGGCGCTGTCTATTGACCCGGCCCTCTGTTCCTTCAGGAAGGAGTCTGTGTTACTCCGCCTGGATCCGGCCTTCTTGCCCAAGGTCTCCTCCCCCTTCCATTTGGCACAGGACATAGTCCTGCCCTCATTCTGTCCCCGTCCGCGCCACCCGCTGGAAAAGCAGTGGCATTGCCTAGACGTACGTAGGGCCTTGAAAATTTATATGCTGAGGTCCGCTCCTTTTCGACGCTCATCTAGTCTCCTTGTGAGTTACCACCCACGCCACAGGGGAAAACGGGTATCTAAAACGGTCATAGCAGGCTGGATATCATCCTGCATTTCCGAAGCCTATAAGGCATCAGGGCTACAACCCCCTTGTCCAATTCTAGCACACTCCACTCGGAGTGCGGCCACCAATTCGGCATTTCGCTCCAGAGCCCCCTTAGCAGAAATTTGCAAGGCGGCTACCTGGAAAAGCCTCCATACCTTTACGAGGCATTATAAAATTGACACGCAGCAATCCGCAGAGGCCGCATTCGGTCGGCGGGTTCTCCAAGGGGTCATGGGTACTAGTCAAACTGGGCCCTCCCCTACCGAATAAACACGACTGCTTTGACACCTCCCTGGGTCCGAAGAAACGGACCTAGGGCCATAGAAAGGGCAATTGGGATTCTTACCGGTGAATTGCCCTTCTGTGGCCCTCCAGGGAGTTTATTCGGCCCGCCCGGGCTATATATTTAAGTTTGGTTCCCCTGAACGGGTAAGGGGGGTTCATCCCCTTCCAGGGGCCTTGGTTCAGTTAACCCCGAGGTTTCGGGAAAGGTTTTGTTGTTATTTCAGCTCCAGTCCATCGGCTTGGTTACTCCTGGGGAAGCGAGGGCGCGCTCTCCCTACGCATGCCCAGTCGAAAGTCAGTGCTGCCTCCTACTGGACGGAAGGGAGAACGCTCCCTGGGTCCGAATAAACTCCCTGGAGGGCCACAGAAGGGCAATTCACCGGTAAGAATCCCAATTGCCCTTTCTGCTTAGTGGGCTGACCCTGGTGACAGCAGTAGCAACAGTAGGTGGAGTTTTTAACTCTCCTTCACAGCATTCTCCCCAGGAGATGAGCCAAAGCTAGGGACAGAAACCCAGATCAGTCTTAAGAACATCTTTTTAAAAAAAGCCATACATGAGTAGAATTAAGGTTTTTGAACTGGAATTTTCTTCAGATTGATCAAGAAGTTATGATCGAAAAGAAGTGGGGACATAAAGGAGGACCCTGGGAGTTTAACCTGCGTGATCTTCTCCGCTGGTGTCAGCTGATGCTTGTTGACCAGTCCCCAGGGTGCTATGATCCAGGCCAACATGTATTTTTGATCTATGGCGAAAGAATGAGAACAAGAGCAGACAAAGAGAAGGTAAGCTGTGTTCCCTTCCTCCCTTTCTTTCAACTTCCAGAAATGTGTGTGTGTAAATGTTAAATTGCTTAAATAATATCTGGAGAAATTACTGTTGCCTAAAGTAGTGTGTGAAATAAAAAATAAAAAGTCTGTCAGATATTCCCAGCACGTACATTTTACTGCTTTCTTCTGAAATATCAAGTAACTTAATAGCTGCTAGTATTTAAAAAAAAAAAAAAAAAAAAAAAGGAAGCAAAAAAGATAAAGTAGATGAATGTCTCATTTCACTTGCAACTAGGGAAAGATTAAAACCTGTCAGAGGAGAAAAAAATGTTTGTTTAACTTTATTTATGGTGGGGGGAACAAATCTTTTAACAGATTTTTTAAAAAAGTTTTTTTCTTGTTCCCCACTGTCTCTTTCTTTACAGCATCCCAGCTCTTACTTTTTAACAGCCTGTACTGTCACGATCTCTGTAATATTAATGCCCAATGTTTTTCTAACTATAATGAACTCTTTGTCCCTACGTAATAGTGCCTTTCTTGTGCCATTTTCTGTGCCTAGAACAGTTTTCCTTTTCTAGTGGAACAGACACCTCTATTATTTCTTTTGCTATTGAGCTTCTCCTAGAACTCCACTATTTGAGTTAGGAGTACTACCAAGGTGGCCATTGAAAGGGTCTTCTACTGTTGAACTCTGCCTAGCTTTCCACCACTGTCTGTTTGGTACAATATGGCCCTTGTTACTGCTGCACCATAAACCCCCTTTCTCCCGGGAGATCCTCCTGGACGGCCAGTCAAAACAGCAAGGTAGATCCCTGCCACTACCAGTAGGAGGCAGACTTCCTGATTTTGTGGAGCGTGCCCAGAGGGATCGAGCCTCAGATCTCCAGTTGTTTGTCTGCTGCCACACTGGTAGGAGGCAGGCTAGCTGCCTCCATAGGACACATGGCAAGCAGCCTACAATTAGGAAAAGAAAAAGTTTTAAAAGCCTCCGGGTGCCGGGGGGAGGGGAATTCATCTCCCTGTTCACCCCCCTCCCGAGAGGGGTTTGGAGGATCGGACTGGGTGCTCCCTTCCACATTTGGTGTGGGGGACCCGAAGAGCGGGTTTAGCAGTTCCCTGAGGGGTACTGGCTATAGGTCTCCCCAGATCCTACCCCCGCTAGAGCCTTGGGCGGCCACAGCAAACTGCTCCTGCCGCAGCACAGAGCCCGACAGTGCCGCATCAGCCAGTCCCGGAGCGGACTCGAGCAGGCTGCTTCTAGCCCCCCACCACCACCACTTGGTGTTTTGATGGCGCAGTGGCTCCTTGGCTCATGCAGATCCAGCGTTAGCGTTGCAGCGGCTTGGGAGGCTTCCGGACTGCTCTGCTCTCTTTGCCCCCCGCGGCTTGCAGCCCGGCGCGCAGCTTCAGGACAGGCCCCGACTCGCTTCCCCCCTCCCCAGCCGCGCACAGCGGTGGTGGGAAAGTGAAAGCGGCCACCAAGAGGAGAGTAGTGGTGGTGGCGGCGGCGGCGGCGGCAGCAGACACAGCAGCGGACGCAGCAACTGTAAGCCCCCCGCGTACCCAGCCCAGGATCCTCACATGGGGGTCTTCAGGGAGAGTCTCTCACAGCTAAAGCGGAAGAGATCTCCCCCTAAGCCAAAAAAAGCCTATCCCTACAAGGGCCGCTCCAGGGACGTGGGAGAAGGCAAACTCCCTTTGCCCAAGAAGCCACGCAAGGCTCCTAGACCCCTAGGAGTCCCCTAGTCTCGTCGGGGACGGCCTCAGAGGTGGTGATGTCCATCCAATCCTCTGAAGAGGAGCAAACCCCGAGGGGTAAAAGAAGGGAGAAAAGGTGAAAAGATTCCCCCGTTAGTGGCCAGTGAGGAGGAAGGGGAAGCGTCCGACACTCACACCTCAGACGAGCAACAGGACTCTGAGGTACAGAACAGTTGCTCCTCCCCTGAGGAGGGGGAGAGAGAGGAGCCAGGGATCAAAGCCTCATCAGACCCTGATAGACAGTTTCTTAGCAAATACAGGGACCAGATCTTTGCCCTGGTCATTAAAGCACTTCACCTGCGACGAAAGAAGGATAAGCAGGCCTCCTCGGAGTCCTCGGAGGAGGAAGAAAGAGAGTATATCCCTCGATCTAGAGACGGAGACAGAGGGATGGGTTTAGATAAAGCTTATGAAAAGATTATCAAGAGGGAATGGCAGCTTCCTAATTAAGTGTGCCGAATGAATAAAACTCAGCTAGCCCTATATTCCCTCACTAAAAGCAGAGTCCCTCCTTGACATCCCTAAAGTGGATGCAGCTGCAGCTTCTCTAGCCAGGAAATCTGTTTTCCCAACCGAGGGAGGATGCTTCCCCTGGACCCCACTGACAAGGGGATAGAGTGTAATCTAAGGAGGAACTTTGTGGAAGTAGCCTCAATTATAAAAATGGCCACCGTCCCCTCCTATTTCTCTAGGGCCCTTATGACCTGGATCAAGCAGGCCAGGGACCCTCCGGTCTCTATGAAGATGAAGATCCTTTCCACCAGGATCCAGTTGGCCTATACCTTTTATAGCGAATTCTTCCATGGATATTCTCTGCTGGGCATTATGGGCGGCTGCATCCAATGTAGCAGCCCATCACCACTTCTGGCTCAGGTCCTGGAAAGGTGACAACACATCCAAAAATGCCCTAGTGAGGGGACCTTTCCAAGGGGCTAAACTCTTTGGCGTCTGCCTGGATAAAGTTCTTGCAGACGCTGCAGACAAATCAAAAAAGCAAACTTTGCTAACTGTTGGGTTTGCAAAAAAGCCTTTTCGTCCCTTCAATGCAGCATACCCGGCAGCAGGCAGCTCCAGGCGACCTTTTTACCCACACAGAGGGAACCAGCAAAGATACAGGTCCAGATGGCACAAACAGAAAGGAAATGGTAACACAGCCAAACACACACAGGGCTCTGGACGTCCCAAGATGGACACATGACTGACCAGACAAACTTAGGAGGCAGGCTACAACTGTTTGCGGAGAAATGGCTAACCTCCACCTCAGACGCATGGGTCCTTCAAACCATCCAGAAGGGGTACTCAGTCGAGTTCTCCCATTCCCCCCAGTACTCCTACTGTGCCTCTCCGGTCTCCAGCAATCTGGGAAAACATTCTGCAATGCAGACAGAAATAGACAGGCTCGAACCCATCGGAACCATAGAACCCGTACCATCACACGAAAAGGGGTATGGACTCTATTCCATTCTGTTCCTAGTTCCAAAGAAGTCGGAGGAATGCGAGCAGTCCTCGACCTCAAGATTCTAAACCAGTCCGTCAAAGTTTGGAAATTCAAAATGGAAAGCCTCCAATCCATCGGCATAGCAATCTCGCAGGGTGAGTGGTTGACCTCCCTCGACCTCAAGGAAGCATATTTACACGTCCCCATCCTCCCCTCTCACAGATGGTGGCTCAGGTTCCAATATGCCCGACAACACTGGCAATACGCGGCCCTACCTTTTGGCCTCACTATAATGATTTGATGGGGTGGTTTAACACACACCCCCCATCCCAGGGACCACCCTACCCTCCCACCCAGAGATCGCCTACCTTTTGCGCGCCGGGCGGCGACTGCACGGTGGTCCGGCGGCTTCAGCGCTGGCTGGCTTCAGCACTTGACTAGGCCTTCAGGGGAAACGTTCCCCTTTTGCGCCGCCCGGAGCGCAAAATGTAGGCGATCTCTGGGTGGGGGGGTAGGGTGGTCCCTGGGATTGGGGGGGGGTGTTAAACCACCCCTCACCCCAGGGATCACCCTAGTACCTGCTGGTGCGGGCTTCGGGTCGCCGTTGTCGGCACGGCAGCGGCCCGGAGCCCGCACTAGCAGGGACTTGGGTAAAAAAAATTTCTTTACAAATCCAGGCTGGGCAGGGGGGGTGTCCCCACTTCCACCCACGCAGCCTGGACGAGGGGAGGGGAAATCCCCCCCCCTTTCTTTCTTTTACATTGCGGCCATTCATTTCAATGGCCGCAATGTAAACAAATCCGGCACGGAGGAACCGGCACTGGTACCCCCAATAACCGGATTAATCCGATACTGCTGGTACAGCAAAATACTGGCAGTATTGGATACCAGGGGAACCGAACTTCCCACCCCTACCGAATGTCCTCTTTGCCTGCGTTCATAAAAAAAGAGAGAAACAGTACAGAATTGCTGCCTTATAGTTTTTCTCGCAGGCTGTAGAGATGAACAGGAAGTGAAGTGGGGAGTTGTGCAGAGCTCCATCTTGTCTCCCCATCCTCTTAATGTGTTAATGGAGCCAGGCTGTATTTTCAGGTCCTGGTTGTACTTACCAGATTTGTCCTGTTAAGGGAGTTGTGTTGCTCATGCTATATGCATCTCTATTCTTGTAACTTTTTGGACAAATTAGTTTGAATGATAGCTTTTATTGGACCAGCTTCT
The DNA here is from genome assembly GCA_003113815.1 of Sphenodon punctatus. NCBI lineage: Eukaryota > Metazoa > Chordata > Lepidosauria > Sphenodontia > Sphenodontidae > Sphenodon > Sphenodon punctatus. The sequence goes on along the minus strand of QEPC01000055.1, from coordinate 3,408,998 downwards.
GCTGATGAGAATGTGCAAGCTTTTGGGCCACACAGGGCCCTTCCTCAGGCATGCAACATAGCCAATCAGAAATATCTAAACTGAGCAAATGTAGGAAAGGTATAGTAGGGAGTCTTAATATAAATGGATTCTCTTGTCCTTTTAGATCTCTACAAATAATAACCTTGAACTGTTAGGGATGTACACAGTAACTCTTTCCTTTTCATTATTCATTTCTTTTTCGTTATTAAAATTTCATTCATTTTCATTATATTTTGTTTAGCCTGTTTTTTGTTTTTACTTTCATTTTTTATTTCCATTGGTTTCAATGGAAAACACATTTTCGGTTGTAACTTTATTTCCCATCTTATTTTGATGAAACTTGGTGGGATTGTACCCCCAATGGAGGGCATTATGTGCCAAATTTCATATGAATGGTTGAAGGGATCCCACTTTATAAGTAGTTGAAATTTTGTGGGGGGAGTAGTGGGGGGAGGAGGGGTTCTCCTCCTCTGAGGAAGAGCCAACCTGGTCCCATAGGGTCTGAGCGACCGAGCATGGCTTTTTTGAGGCAGGGTGCTTTCTTTTTCCTGCTGCCTTAGATTTCCCTTTCCCTCCCTCAGAGGAGGGTAGGGGCACTTGTGGCTCAGCGTTTGTCAAGGGAAGCCACAATTTTATTTAAGGCCTCTAGCTGTGAAAGTTCTACTTCTGAGGCCCGGGGTTCTTACTGTCTCTGCCGACTGCTCTGTGGTCTCGTAGCGGTGAAATGGCGCCATTTCCTGGCACTGAGGAAACGGGCTGTGTTACATTGGTGGCCCGCCAGAGGGAGGCTGCCAGCGCCAGAGCTGTCTGAGTCCTGGCTCTGGATGTGGTTTCCACTCCGGGTGGTCATGGTGGCCCGGTAACAAAGTTAGAAGCGGGTGATAATGCTGCAGGAAGTGCCCGAAGGGACTTCCCCGCACTCATCCTTCCCAGAGCTCTGCGTCAAGCTGGGACGGGCCTCCGGGGGCTGCTACGGTTTCTGCCTTCTGGCTCCTTGCTCCAGTTTTTTTTGGGTGGGGAGCAAGCCTAGGGAGCAGTAGGTAGAATTTATGAGGAAAAAGTTCCTTCTTGGCAAAGAAAAGGGTGCCCAAAATTAAGGAGAACTGCATAGGTGTGTAAACCACACAGATCCACCTCCTATCTAGTGAGAGGCAGAATTCCAACTGGTAAATGGGATGGATGGACCCGCTCTGCACATGACCAGTTGGATACCTGAGATTCTGCCGCCTCCTGGTATAGGCGGGGATCATCCCTACGAATTCCTATTCTGCACACCCTAGCAGAAAGCTTCTATCTCATACCTTTAGGAGCATCTCTGCCAAATATGAAAAGGATCTGATAAAGGGTCCCAAAGTTATAAGCTTGCACAACATCTGGAGAGTATGAGCCTATGCTAGGGATTCTCTTATGTTTGTCATTGTGGTACAAGATGTGTTTGTGATGCCAATTGGCCAGCAGAAATGTCACCCATATATCATTTTGTGCGGTGACCACCACAACTCCTCTCCCTCACTTGTTACTGGGAAGTTGGAAGCATCGGCGTAGGAAAGAGCCAATAAGGCATTCTCTTATGTCCTCTGTCACAGTGCTGCAGGATGTGATTGTAATGACAACTGGCCAGCCTGGACGTGTGAACCATGTTTCCTGATTGCTGGGATGCTTCCCCCTGCCCTCTGTCTTGCTGCCTGAAGTCCTAGTTATGTCATTTCTATGCCTGCCTCAGAGCCACCCCGGATTGGTCCTGGAAAGCTGGAAGCATGCAGTAGGAGAGGCAGTTGTATCTCTGCCCCCGCCAGGGTGTCTTTGAAATGTCAAGTCAGTTGGCCAGAGAATATATCTGTTATCTCTGCTGCTTGGCACAGGCTTCACTCTGGGTAGGCACCCCAGGTGCATGGGGGGGTGTCTGTCAACTTGTAGAGAATGCTCCAGGAGGGGGCAGGGGGATGTTGGGCAGCGCTCCAGATCCATGGGGACTGGATTTATGTAGCTAGCTGAACTCTTGCTGAACTCTTGCTGAACACACAGCCTGCCAGCAAAGTCTGAGAAAATGCTCTGACCAAAGCCGGAACCAACCACAGACAAAGAACAACAGCTTATGCTTGCCTTGAAGCAACTACTGATTGGTCCTCCTGTAAAGGTGGAAGCATGCACTAATTGGCCAGTGAATGTGTCTGTCAGTCTGTTGGGTTGCTCCCCCTCCAGCCGTGCCTGTCTCTGAATGGCACTGCATGTGCGGTTTGCCTAAATAATGAAAGTCTTCAAGAGGGGAATTGCTTATAAAATTTGGGACCCTTGCTCAAATCCTTCTACAATTTGACAAAGATGATCCTTTGATCCTGAAGTTCTGAGAGATACTCTTGCCAGATTTCATGTAACATGGATGGAATATGAAGATGTTACAGCTAGAAGTGCATTTACAAGTAAATTTCTTATCAAGTCAAGTTTTATTAATAATGGCATGTCCAAGGGACTTAGCCTCAAATCCTGTAATACACAAGAATGTTACCTAAACATACAAAAATTAAAACTGATAAGCAAACTTAAATCATTAGCTACCAGATCCCTAATTAAAACATGGATCCCTATTAAGACCCAAGCCCAACAGATGTGTATTCATACAATAAATACAAAATCGACAATACCAAATTACAAGGCCTTGAAATTTAGGAACTTATTTCTAATAATGATAGAAAACAACAGAAACTTAGCCACAGCTTCGGTGACGTCCGAATGTTGGTCTGCCAAAAGAATTATGGTATAAGGACCCTTTATCCAATCCTTCTGACTTTTGGCAGCGATAGTAGTATTGGGGAGAGGTACAATCATGCCAAGTTACATCCAAATCATATGGGGGAGACCGACATTACAGCCAGGAATGCGTATGCAGATTTTTGTAAAATAACAAATTATAACCGCTTATAAAATCGGATTCCTTTATCCAGTCTTTCTGAAATATGGTGCACGCAATGCCCTCCGTTGGGGGTACAATCCTGCCATGTTTAATTAAAATTGGATGACAAAGAAGTTACAGCCCAAAATGTCTTTTCAGGTTTTTCCTATTCATTGATAATAAAAAAACATTTTTTCCCCCATTCTTTCATTATTTTTTCACTTTTGTTATTGAATGGAGAAAATGAAAAATCCTTATTTTGTTTTCGCTATAATAATGAAAATTAAATGGACACCCCTACTACTGGTTATGTGTTGTTGATGCACTCTGTTGAAACAGTTGCTGCACTTCCATTGGTAGATGAAACAAAGGCTTTGAATAAACTGTAAATGAGCTGGTAAAGTGTGTTGCAGTTGCTCAGGTGAAGGTTGCTGTAGAAATAAGATTAGAAGTTAGAACAACTGCATGCTATTAGTACCTTTTTAGGGGATAGTGTATATCTCCCTGGCCTCTTTTACTAAAAGCGATTCAGTGGTTTGACCTCTTCTAATTTTTATTCCCCCCACCCCCGCAATCTACTCTGTATGCTTGTTCTCTGTACGGCTTTTCATGCAGGAACCTTTGTAGTGATCAATGGATATGTTTTCTTTACCTAGCTTCCTGTTTTCTTGTTTTGTTTTTCCTTTTGCTAGAATGGTGGTGTCCCTGTATTGACCCTGGGGATATTTTTGGTTGATCCCTGATCTCTTGTTCTATATGCTTGTGTTTGGCTCGTTATAGCCTGCTGGCTGCTGTGCCCCAAACTCCTAATCTTAACCTACATATTGTCAAAATGTAGACTGGTTAAACTCTTTGTTTGTAGTGTTTGATTTTTATTGGGGTTTTTTGGCTGTCTTTTAGGTAACTTACGTGTTCAAGGACATTTTTGGCCAGAATTCTAATCCATATATGGGATCCAGACATTTTTGCATCACTCCCTATAATGTTCAGGTAAGACAATAAATCAACCACATCTTTAACTGCTTTAAATTGAGCATCTACATTCCTCTCCCTTCCCCCACCAGCAACTTACTTACGTGGTGGGTGGTTGTTTTTTTTTCTTTTTAGGTTGGCTACTCAGTACTCTCCCGTGACAACTATGTTTCTCCTAACAAAAAACTTTCACTTCTACATCATTCTCTGCAACCGCTTGAATCCGTCATGAAATGTGTGAATTTAGGCTGGATGGTAATATTGGTGGGTCCTGCAGCTGTTGGTAAGACCAGCCTTGTTGAACTTCTGGCACATCTGACAGGCCATCGATTAAATGTTATGGCGATGAACAGTTCTATGGATACAACTGAACTCTTAGGTGGCTTTGAACAGGTAAACCTCAATGTGGAGTTGTGAGAGAGCTCTTTATATAACTACTCATTTTCAATAAAGAACCAAATTATTTGTAATGTTGTATATTAAACATGAGATGGCATCTTATTTACTCTCTGGATGTAGTAATAGCTTAATGTTTATTGTAGGTTGACATCATTAGGCCATGGAAACGGCTGCTGGAGAAGGCAGAGAATGCTGTGTGTAAGCTGCTACGGGGCAGTCTCCTCGTCACTGAAATCTGTCCAGATGATGCTGAGGTTGTGTTGCGTGCTTGGAGCAGTTTCATCCTTCATTTTAAACCTAAAACTCTGGGTGAAGCTAATAGAAATATCACAGCTGAACTGGTGAACAAGCTAGAAGGAATACTTGCACTGATCCAGCGACTAAATAACAAAATTAATTCTTATTCAAAGCCAGGTATGTACTGCAGTGATTGCAAACCCAGACGTTTAATGTATAATGTAGGATGGTATGAAAGTTTGTGATAAGGCATATAAAACCAATGGAATATTGAGAATCATTCCTGGTTTTACATTGCTTGCTAGTTAACATTGCTTGCTGTGTAAATATTGTGTCAACATGCGTTTTCTGCCTCAGAACTTAGTGTAGACATCCAGCAATTCAGGAAGTTCTGTGTGGGATGAAACCATACCCCAGATTGAGCTTACTGTAGGAGCAACAAGGTAGAACAAACAAAGGAGAAAGGAACTTCTGGAAAAAAACGATGATAGTCAAACCTCCAGGTTTTGACCAGTTAATTTAATTACTAACTATTTAACGTAACTTCCTCTTCTAGGATTATTATTCCCTTTTATCTATCCTAGGTGTAACGACCACGGATTACAAATCCAGTGGAAAAAGTTTATAGATGGAGCGGGTGGGGTGTTTCCTTTTTTAAAAGGGAAATTCATTCTTAGATTTTTCTGGAATATTTTATTCATTCATTCATCCTAATTTTTACCCTGCCCTTCCCAATTAGGCTCAGGACAGCTTATAAAATATAAAAGCATATAAAGCAGCTTAAAAAAATCCCCTATCCCTCCCCCAACATTTCCCTTAATTCCTCCACGCAGACTCAGGCTGATCTCTAAGGGAAGGGAGTTCCATAATTGTGGGGCAGCCACTGAGAAGATGCTTCTGTGTGCCCTTGTTGTGAAAACGTCATGGGCATATATACCTGTAAGAGGGTGCTCCCATCCGACCTCGGAGACTGTGATGGAACAAGGGAAGAGGTGATCTTTCAGATATCTGGGGGCCAAGCCATGTATATAATGCATGTGGTCATGTTGTAACCTGCCCTGAGAATTAGAGTTGGATAGAAGTCTAAGTTAATAACCTGCCAAACTTTCTTCTCATCCTACAGCCTAGGTTGGTAATCTTTTCAATAAAACATGAGGCTGTATCTGTGTTGGCAGAGTCCTTTTGGAGATTGCCCATGAGAGTGTAGCTGTAGGATTGGGATCGATGTTATATAGTGTTTGATCTTTATGTGGACGAGGTGTGAAATCCAACAGTGACCCATTAGGTCACATAACACAATAGTAATTTGTCATTCTATTTAATATAAAGGGTGTCTTAGTAGTAGAAGCCATGACAAGCAGATTTGTTCGGTTTCAGAATTTTCAAGGCTGGTGGAAGAATTTCGGCATTTCAAGCTGCAGTTTGTTCAGTCTGCAAATAGTAACAGTCATGGCACTTTTGAATGGGTTGATGGAATGTTGGTCAAGTCCCTGCAGTCTGGAGACTGGCTTCTGATGGACAATGCTAACTTCTGCAAGTAAGACTCCAGTAATTTAATTTCTTCTAGAAGTTCTTTTAAGTTGAATCTACTCCCTTTGGTCATTTATTGTTTCTGCAGCTCAGAAACATTAAATCAAATGGCTCACAATATCTCTGTAGCCTGTTCCTAGTAGTGAATAGCTAAAGATGTAACACTTGCTCAGAATGCTTGAGAATAGCCAAAGCCACCTGAAAGAAAATAATTTCTGTTGCTCTTCATTTATGGAGTATTCAATTTTGATTTTAATTGTGTTTAGTTTGAGACTGATACATGATGTGCAACTCAGTGTGTGTTTTCATTTGTGTGTAGTGCTTCAGTGCTGGACCGTTTGAATGCTCTACTGGAACCTGGAGGAGTTCTTACTATGAGTGAAAGAGGAGTAATAGATGGTGTCACCCCGATTATCACCCCTCATCCTAACTTCAGGTGCTCCATCTCCACATTTTTGTGTGCGTGTTTTGTTTTGTTTTGTTTTTTAAGACACCTGCTTTATAGTTCATGATATCAGAGACTGGTAGGAGCTGGGCTTAGTTGGTGGAATGCAGTTCTGCTAATTTTTGTCCGAACAAGTGGCATCCTCCTTTTTTAGTCTGGTATAGAAAGTGTCTGATGAGGAAATGAACAGTCACTTGAGTGGTTTTAATAAGGTGCGATTCTTTATGCATATAAGACAAGACGAGCCTTGTGTATATGTGTGTGTTAGTGCCAGGGTTAAATTAAAGATTGTGGGAGGCCCCATGCACTTTGGGGCCCCCATTGCATGCATGTGCATATTTGCACAAATATCATTACAGACTAATTCACAGCTTCTGAGGAGTCCAATTCTACTGCTATGACAAGCTCGGTAAATACTGCTGTAAGGGGTTTGTGGAGGTCGCGGCATTGTTTCTAATTAGTTTCTAATCCTTCAGAGTTTGTTGTAGCCTCTTAATTAAAAACCTGCTTGTAATTAGCAGAAGCTTATCATACACCACATCCAAAAGGGCAGAGCTTGAACCATGTTTACTAAATTTAAATTCACTTAATATTGGTAGGATTTCCTGCATGGTTGGGTCTCTTCATATGTGTAGTCTGTAGGGAAGTGGGTTGGCTGTGTGGGCTCATAAAAGCTTTTTCTGCCTCTTTAGCACAGAATTACAGAGCTGAAGCTGAGAGTAGTTTATGCAGTTGATCCAAATAACTTTAGAGGGGAGTGCTACTAATAAAGTAGTTTTGCCTCTATATTTATCTACACAAACAAAAACATCTTGAGTTGGAGTTCCTTCTGTGCAATATCATCGGTATTGGTCCTCTTTTAATAAAGAATGCACGTTCCACTCCCTCTCCCCCTTTATATTCAGTACAAGCTCCTTGTCTTTACCTTCAAGGCTCTTCATGACCTTGCTGTCTTTCTGCACTTCGTTTCCTGCCATGTTCCCCACCCAGGAGCTTTGCTCCTTCTCTGCCCCACCTTCACCCACCCACAGGTGTCCTGCTCCTGAACTGTCTTCACCACTTCTCACATGCTGCCCCCTATGCCTGTAAATATTTAATAACAGAGAATGCCTCTTATATAGTGGTGTTCTCTGTCAAGATACAGCAACTGCAGAGTGGTATCTTAAAGATTTTTAATGTTTCTCTTCTGAATATTTTTCAGGCTTTTCCTTTCAATAGATCCTGTTCATGGGGAAATATCCAGAGCCATGAGGAATCGAGGGATTGAGATTTACATTCCTGGAGAGCATGATGGGATTTTAATGGATACTCTGGATGTAAAGTTGCTGCTGCATGGATTGGGTTTATCAGGAGATAGCATATGTGATGCACTCATAGCTGTGCACTCAGAAACTAAACAGGCTATAGCAGGTGAGATGAGCCTTTTAAAAAAATTGACAAGTACTACAGACATTACTATTTTGTTATGGCCCTAAGCTTGACCCTGGAGGTTAATGCTGAGAATACTTTTCTCTATGTAGAAATATTTTGTCCAACTAGACGGGAGCTTTTCAGTGTAACAAGTTTACTTTCATTTCTTCCCCCTCCCTCTGGCTACTCTTCCGTTCGGATAGCTCTCCGCTTTGACCGCCAGGAGGCAGAAGTAAAAGCTTTTTACTGCACATGCGTGGCCTTAGCTACCCTGATCGTGCTCCAGTCTGTCTTCTGCCTTCGGTCCATCAGGAGCAATTTTTTTTGGTGCTCTATCGGGCAGGCGGGGCCAACGGGGCAGCGATATTCCCAGATGTGGTCTTGGGAACTGCTACACAAGCCCCAGCCAGCTCCCTTGCAAGGCGCCTGGGAACGGGGGAAGCTGTGCAGAAAAAAAACTTATTCCGACTGAGGCCGGTCCCCAGTCTCTACCGGCATTCCCCCCCCGTCCCCCCCCCGCCTGAGAACAGATTAAGCGTGGCTGGAATCTGTTCAGTCCGACACCCCATCCCCGATGCCGGGGGACAGCCCCTCCCCCTCGCGCCGGAGAGATGGAAACAGCGACTGAGCAGACACCGGAGCAGGCTCTGTCAGCTAGCGAAGACACGCAAGTAGTGACTATGTCTTCCCCAGCTAATTCTATGAGGAAAATCCTGGAGTCTATAGATAAGCTTTGTGAGCTCCAGTGTCAAGGGAAAAAAAAAGAGATCTTCCTCCAAACCAAAACCTACTAAGAGGGCCCTGAAGGCAGTTAACCAAAGGGCGGGAAAAGCAAAGGGAAAAGCACCATTAGGGGGGCGCCATAGCCCACCTTTTAGCTTCACCTCAGTCCTCTGAGGAGAGCTCTTCTAATGACCAGCACGAGAGACCTAAAGGGCAGTCACAGTTCCCTCTGGGCTCTGACTCTGACTCTGAATCTATTCAGGAGATCTCTGGTTCTGAGGAGGGTGAATATGTAGATCCCTTTCCAGACCCCAAGGAAAAGGACAGGCAATTCCCACCCTCATATAGAGATGAGCTCCTGTGCCAGGTGATCAAAAACTTACAACTAAAAGAAAAACCCTCCAAAGGAGATTCCTTTGACTCCCAGGAGGAAGATCACCGGGATTACAGTCCTTCAGTGCATGGCAAAGATCAGGGGGTCCCCTTGGACAAGGCTTTTGAGAGGCTAGTGTTAGAGGAGTGGAACAAGGCCTACAAAATGAATAAAACTCAGGACTCCTTATATTCCTTCTCCAGAAAGAAGAAACCGCTCTTCAAAAATCCAAAAGTAGATGCAGCTGCCGCCTGGCTGGCCAGGCAAACTGTTTTCCCCACTGAGGGAGACTGTTACCCAAGGGACCCCACTGACAGGCCAGTTAACTCAGCCCTTAGAAGATTCCTAGATTCTTCAACCTCCACCTTAAAAATCAATATTCTGTCCTCGTACATGGCCCGAGCACTACTGTCTTGGATGCAGGAAGCTTAGGACCCGGAGATCTCAGAAAAGAGATCTCAAACGCTCACTTCCCGCATCCTTATGGTCACAGCTCTTACAGTCTCTGCCAGGGAGCTGAAGGGACAACATCTCCCTGAACAAGCCTTCTTGCTCTATGCTCTCCAGGGTACTGAAGACTGGAGAACCAGAGAGACCCAGGTATTTCCACCAGGACGGGGCCCTGAGGATGCTGTGCAGAGGGTGTAGTTGATTGCTTGCTGAGCCCAGAGGGGACAGTTACAATTGGAGGGTTGCCCTGCTAGTCAAGCCTCCATTCCTCCCTCCCACAGGTATTTCCTGAAGGGCGACACCCAAAGGGTGTCGGCTGTTGGTCGGGCCATTTGTCAGCCGTCGTGGCGGTGGCCAGCAACTCTGCCGGCAGAAAAGAGGACTGCCTGTAAGGATCCCTATTATGGAAAGAGGGTGCAAGTGGTCTGGGCCCAGTGTACAAGCAGTTTCGCAGCTTGCCTGCAGTTTATTGCTGGAATCTGGTACTATAGATGGTGAGGGGTGAGCAGAGGAGCTAAAGAGAGTCGGACTGAGTGGCTGAGATATCGTGGTGGCTGTTACCTTACTCCCTTCCTTCTGGGGGCTGAGAGATACTGCAGCTGAGAAGGGACTATCCTCCTCCTCCTCCCTCCCCCCCCCGCTGAGGCACAGGAGTGAGTTAACCAGTCTCCTTTGTGGATAAGAGGGGCCTGACCGCTGCACCATGTTGATAAGCTTCCATACCATCTGACCAGACTCGCCTTCTATCAGATGCAGGACTTTTAGGAACACGCGTGCCTATGCCTTTGTGCGTGCAGCCTTAGGCGCTGGCTAGGAGCGACTAGAGGATTTTGTCAATGTTGTTGTATAGTGTTGTGAATTACCTGGCTCCCGGATTCTATGTTTTGATATTGAGGTTGTTATTGAATGCTATGGTCTAATCAGGTGTAAAGTCTCCTGGCTGGGGTGTGGGATGCTAACGTTTGGAAGGATTTGTTCGGGGGGGCAGGAGGACACTGCCTTAGCATTTACCCTTTGAAGGTTAGTGCCTTACGGAACACTACTGTGGGTTTAGCCCAAAATTTGGTAGATTATTCTATTGGTTGATGACTTTTCAAAAGGGCTATCTCCAGCTATAACTTGTCAGGTTTATTATACTGACAATTAATTACAAAGAATTAATGGTTAGGATCCTGTAATTGAATTGCTTAGAACTAAACTGGGGAACGTGGGCCCTCCTTTTAAGGCAAAATGGAGTTAAGATCACACAACTTACAAGGATCAATTAGTTTGGTGGAAGAAATTGAGAGAGCTGAAAGAGGTTCCAATGGGCTGAGACCCCTACAGTGTTACAGCCAAAACTGACACGTTTTTTTTCTCCTACTCTGGAACTCAGAGAACATGCAGTGAGTAATGAGAGCAGATCTTCTCTGAGATCAGAGGCCCTTTTACCTATCTCAGGGAGAAGTGCTCTCGGGGCACTGCATGGATTCTTTAAAATTTGATTCTCAATTTAGATCATTGAATCAAAAGTTAGAAGATCTGAATGTTAGACTAGAAATAGATCTTGACACAAGATGGAAAGAACTAGAGCTGAAGCTAGAACAATTTAATAACCTCCTTTTTTCAATGAAGGTTTTAGTGGGCGGCTTATGGCTAGAATTTAATACTCTAACCGCAAAATTAAATCCAGCAGATATTAAGATTGCCCAAGGGAGAGATATTTCTACACATACTTGTATGGAGAACAAATTCAGTAAATTATCTAAAAGTACCCAAAGTAGCCCAAGGTTAGTAGAATATTCAGAATTATCCTTCGCTAACCCCTACTTAGGTAGGAATATGGAGGGTTGTAAATTGAGACCAGCAGCTACTCTGTTTGAGAAGGATATTGGGAGTCCTCCGACTGAGGACACAGGAGAGGCTCATAATAAGCAAGTGACTGCCAAAAGAGTTAATCTACTGAATAGGAAGCAGACTTACGATTATGACAGGGAGGTAGATGACCCCAAAGCATGGCCCCAGGACACTAAAGAAAGATTGGCCCCAGCCATGATATTCCATATTAATAAGAAAAAGAGGTTTTGATTTTTGAAATATAAAACTTTGAATGAGTTAAATTTTGTAGTGTATTTCCACACAACTCTGAAGGTGAACCTCAATACTGAGGATAGAAAGGAGTTAAAAGCACTGATAGATAGAGGAAGATTTATGAGATGGGAGGTGATATTTAATTCCATAGATTTAATGAATAAAATTTGCGCAGCCTGATCGATTGAAATCCACTAGAGTATTCATTCAAAGAGTGGAAAACACGCTAGCAAGTACGATCTTTATTTCTGGTATGCCTGCAGGGGCTGATATGGAGGAAACTACACATTTTAACTTTGCGGAACAGGGAGAAAGTAACCCTGAGGGACAGATATTAGATAAGATGGGCTTAACAGGTTCACTTGTATCTCTAGATGAGAATGGGCTAGATAGTGGACAATTAATGGATTCACTGAATATAACAGTTTTGGATGGAGAAGTAATGGAGGCTGGTAGTTTTTTATCAGATAATTCTCAACTTAATCGTACCGTTGTATATAGAGCAAGCTCTCCCCTAGCCCAAAAATCGCAAGAGGCTTTGGAGGAGGTTAAGAACGATTACTTGTTAGAACAGACTCGCACCTTACAGCATAACACGCTAAATTTGGAACCAAGATTAGTGCCATGACAATCAGTCATCCAATATACTCGGCCTTTCCTGGAATATTGAGGGACTTAAGACAGAACTTGTGGATGAAGAATGGAAGGAATTTATAACACCCTATGACATAGTAAGTCTACAAGAAACTTGGATGTCGTCAGCTGAAGGGGATAGATTTTTCACTTTTGTTGCCCCTGGTATTAGAAAAGAAAAAAAAGGGTGACTATCGGGGGGGTAGCTATTCTATTATCTACCAAGTTAAATGCGATGGTTAAGTCCATTCCTGTAGTATTTAAGAACTGTTTAGTCTTAGACATAAAGTCACAGATTGTGGGTGACTATGTAATAATTAATATTTATGTCATTATTGAAAATGAAAATTCTTTTATGTGCATCCACATGGCCGATACATCCATACATATAAAACATATATCATATAATAAGAATATCATATATCTTACATTACGTGTATCCCCTACCCCGAATCACAAGTCAAGTTACATGGGGGGGGGGAGGAGGGGGAGAAGGAGAGCAATTTTAGATGCACGGCAGCACATCTCTCAGCAAAGATGGCCACCTGTTTAGTCCGGTGGGAATCCTGGTCACCGAGAAGGAACACAAGCTGTCTGCTTATCTTCCAACCCTCCCCCGTACCTATGCCCGACCAAAGCCCAGGGCGAAGATGGTCATACAGGGGGCACCGCAAGAGATAATGGTCAAGCTCCTCTAATTTCCTTCCCACATGGGCATCTCCTCTTCTCCAGTGGAGTCCCCTGAAATCTCCCTAAGAGGACAGCTGTCTTTAACGTATGTAGCCTGAGAGTGCTGAAGCTATATTTCAGGCCGGGATCCATATAGGAATATAAATACGAAGCTCCTGTCCAGGGGGGCATAATATATTTATAGAATGGTGCCAGCCTAGACACTGAGGTCGCAGCCCTAAGCTGTTGTCTATCCATGTCCAAAATGCGTGACTTTACTAGCCCTATGACTTGTCTACTAGTGGCATTCTGGAAAAAAGGTTCAGAGAAACCCAGCCGCGCCAACTGGCTAAGCACCCCCAAACACCAGGGGTCGCGCCCCACTTCCTCGGTGGCTTTTTCGACCCAAGTGCGCTCAAGAAGGGAACTTTCTAGCGCATCATGCAATTTAGCCCAGAATACCAGAAGTCTCATATCCACTAGAGCTGCCAAGGCGGGGCAGCCTATCTCTGTCAATACAGTGGGCATACTTGTAGACTGAGGGTATCTAAGTATTCTCCTCCAAAATTGGGTAATAAGAGGCTGGAGAAGCCGTAGCACACCAACATCCATTCCCCAAACATGCGACCCATACAGGAGGCGTGACAGCACCTTTGCCTCAAAGATCCGTCGGGCCACCTTAACTGATGTCTGACCATGCGAGTAAAAGAAACGTGTAATGTCCACAGCCTCCGAACATACTACTTCCCTGGTAGCTGGAGCCTGGGGTTGCCAGGAACAGGTCTCTGCCATCCTAACCCCAAGATAGTATCGGACCTGTTCTAGGTGGCGCCCCCGAAGGGACCAGCAATACTCCTTATGTCGAGCACCAACCACCATGATCTTTGTTTTCTCATAGTTTATTTTAAGATGTTTCAAATTACACCTATCCTCAAAATCTTGCAATGCTCTAAGGAGCCCCACCCTTGAGAGAGAGAGAAGAACCGCATAATCCATTAATATTTATATTCCTCCGGAATCATCAACATATCATGAGCCACACATATGGGAACACCTAAATGCCTTGGTTAGCTCCATGGAGCAATTGTATCCTAATAGCCAGGTTCTTCTTATGGGAGATTTTAACGCAAGAGTAGCCAATTTAGATGCTGATATGTTAGATTCCCATTTGCAATCCTACCTGCAGATTCCTACGTGGAAGTCTTTGGATGTAATTGTGAATAATCATGGGTAATAACTATTGGAGTTAATTATAGAGCATGAGCTGATTATTATTAATGGGTGCATTCCTTCAGATCTCTTTGGGGATTATACTTTTGACTCTAACATAGGAGTGAGTGCTATTGACTTTATACTTACCCCCTGGGTCAGCTTTTCTAGTATTTAAAGATCTTAGGATTTTGAGCAGGCAGGAGGGAAGTCATTACCCAATCTCTCCAGAGTTAGTAAGGCTGACTGGTAGAATTCAATCTTCCCCTCTCCGCTGCATTATAGTCTCTACAAGGATGCCATCTAAATGGACTCCCACGATTGCTAATGAGCTGACGTTTTTGCTCCTTTCCCCAAACAGGATGAGATTTTGTGGAACTCTGTTAAGTACAGATGATAACACTGACTTTCTCTCCAGCTTTACAGATTTTCTGGACCAGTTAGGTCCACTTCTTAGTAAATCTTTCTCTATACAGACATCTAGATCAAGATCTTGTACATTCTTGATCATACCAACCTCCAGTATACAGACTAAAATAGCCTTGATCAAGTATAGAAAGAATTGGCACAGGTGTTGTTTAGAACAAGATTGGAGTATTTATGTTGAGAAAAGGAGAGAATACTTTAAATTGCTGAGGGCTAAGAGGAAACTTTAAGAGCTCTCGGATCTGGGCCAAAATACAAGCTACTGCTAGTCTCCAAGATTCAGCTAAATTTTGGAAACTGATTAATAATGGAATCATAAGCAAGTTGGAAGCAGAGAATCTCAGATTGTAGAAGATCAATGGGTCTCATATTACACAACAATGTTTCAGAATTCAGAGATATTAATTTCTCCTTTGGATAATAGTATGCCAGGTGAGGAAATTAAGAGTGAGGATGATGGCCCTCGGATCTCTGTAATTACCGAAAATGATATGCTTGAAGCTATTGGTAAATTGAAACCAGGTAAAGCACCAGGAGTAGACAGTATCCCCCCGGAATTATTTTTACATTTTTCCTTTTGGTGGGCGCCATTGCTTGCAAAATTGTTCATAATAATAAATAGTACAAACAATATCCCAAAGGACTGGAAGATCGTGGTAA
This sequence comes from Sphenodon punctatus, assembly GCA_003113815.1. Taxonomy (NCBI): domain Eukaryota; kingdom Metazoa; phylum Chordata; class Lepidosauria; order Sphenodontia; family Sphenodontidae; genus Sphenodon; species Sphenodon punctatus. The sequence continues at coordinate 3,393,881 of QEPC01000055.1, read as the reverse complement.
TTATTCCAGTATTTAAGAAAGGAGACCCTAGAGATCCAGTGTGTTATAGGCCAATAAGTCTCCTGCCAATAATTAGTAAACTGTATGCGAGAACGCTTCTTGAGGCATTAGAACAATGGGTTTGCTTACATTGTAAGATATGTGAAGAACAAGCAGGCTTTTCTCGTGGGAAATTTACAATTGATAATTGCTTTATACTGATGCATTTAATAGACAAGTATGTCCATATTAGGAATGGTAAACTTCATGTTGCATTCATCGATTTAGCGAAAGCTTTTGATTTGGTACCTAGGGAATTGCTTTGACATAAACTTTGGAAAATGGGAATACCTAGCCAGCTGTTAGATTTAATAATAAACCTACACGAAGATACAAGGGCAGTCTTCAGATTGGATTGTAGAGGCAACTACGTGTTCCTTTCCTCAAAACCAGGGAGTCAGACAAGGCTGACTTTTGGCTCCAATATTATTTAATCTTTTCATAAATGACCTTGTTCACGTAATTTCTGATGCCAATTCCACTCTTCCTCAGATAAAGGAAAGAGGGTTATCGATTCTCCTATACGCTGATGATATCGTCCTATTTTTCCAAACCAAACAAGGATTGCAACAGTGTTTGGATTCCTTGCAAGGTTACTGCTTAAGGAACTCCCTAAAAGTTAACAGTAAATCCAAAGTATTGTGCTTTGGTACAAATCAACCCAGATACAAATGGTTCCTGGGTTCACAGGAGTTGCTTTTGACATCTAATTATACTTACCTAGGGTTAAAATTTGCATCAAGATCTTGGAGGTCTAATAATGAGAACCTAGTAGCAAAGGTAAGGCAATCAGTGGGAGGCTTGCTGAGACCGATGGCGCCTGTAGAGCAATTGTTAAATATTTTTGCATTGAGTGTTCTCCCACAGCTATTGTACGGAGGAGAAATAACAGCTTCTGATTGCAATGGCAAGCTAGAGACCCCCTCAGAATCATTTTCTGCAGAGTATTTTGGGAGTATCAAGAGCAACTCCTTTGGCAATGTTGAGAGCAGAAACAGGATCTATTTCAGTACTTTCTCATTTAAACATTAGAACAATGCGTTTTTGGCTTAAGCTGGCGCAAGGGAAAACTTCCCCTTTAGTGAAAGGGTGCTACCATGAGCAAAAAAGCCATCAGGGGGCGGCACAGTATAATTGGCTGAATTATATTTAAAAACTGGCAGCAGAATTGGCGTTCCAAGTTGATAAAGGAGGTCTCCCAAATGGTAATATTACTAAGGGAGAAATCCGCCTGTGGGCTATGAGACTAGCCCAAAAGAAAGATATGGAGGCAATTCAGAAAAATAAGATTGCCCCTATAATCCCCTAGTTAAGCATTCAGTTTCATTAGAAAGCTATTTAGTACTAATTCATGAGTTTAAATTGAGGAGAATGATGACGCTCTTCTGATTTTGAAATGATTGAGACTGCGATAGTGAGGGGCCGGAGAGAGCGAATCCCATATAGCAACAGGATCTGTCAATGCAGCATGCAGGAATTAGAATCTTATGCATGTAATATTTGATTGCCCTCTATATGAAGATCTCAGACTTGTTTGGATAGACACTATCTTTGAGGATAATCCTCTTCCAACTGAAATTAAGATGAACAAGCTGCTCATAACATCTGACATTCCCTCAATTAAAGCAATTGCCTTTTCCCGGGGGATCCTCCTGGCTGTCCAGTCAGGACAGTAGGGTAGATCCCGCCGGTTACCACTAGGAGGCAGACAACCAATTTTTCAGACCCCTATCCTCAGGGATCTATCCTTCACTTCCCATTCTTGTGTCTGCCTTGACACTGCTAGGAAGCAGGCTGACTGTCTCCCATTGAGACAGTTTGGAAAACAGAACACAACTTCAAAGCAAGTATTTGCAAGCTCCGGGTGCCAGGGGAAGAGCAATTCCTCCTCCTTTTCACCTCCCTTCCTTGAAGGGATTTGGGAGCACTGCCGGGCACCCCATTCCCTGAGGGCGCAGGGATACCCGAGGAGCGGAGGCTTGCTTAGGGGCCATCCCCACACCCCGCTGGAGCGGAGAGGGACAGGTGCAGCAGACCTTGCCTCAGCAGAGACTGGATCGGACAAGGAGCAGCAAGTAACCCGTCCCCAGGAGCGGCCCCGTCAGATCCTCCCTCTCCCTGCTCCTCCCCATCCACCAGGCGGAGAGCCTCTATTCCCTCCAGCTGCGGCATCCCGGCTCAGGTAGCTCCGGCACGGAGCGACACAGCTCCGCTTTCCGAGAGGCAAACCCTCCCACTCCCGCCTGTTAGGCGTTCGAGCGGCAGCGCGGAGCTAGAATCCCTCGTCTGGATAGGACTAAATCCACGCCGGCAATCAAGCCAGCGGCGCCTCAGTGGCCCAAGACTTGGCCTGCCCCTCCCCCTCCGGACCCTCACAGCCAGAAAAAGGCGTGGAAAAAAAAAAAATGCGCAGGGCCACGATGGAGCAGGCCGAGGCAGAGGAACAATCTGCCTCAGGGAGCCCCACTCGCATCCCTCCTCCGATCCAAGATCTGCACATGGAGGTGTTAAAAGAAATCCTCTCTGAACTGAAGAGGAAAAGGTCCCCCCTCCCTCCCAAGGAAGAGCGGACTGTGCCTTTAAGGGGTGTTTGAAGGGGGCAGGGAAGGGAAAGCACCCCAGGGCCAAGAATCCACTTCCTCCTCAGACTCAGAACCCCCAGAGGAGGTGCTGTCTGTCCAGTCCTCGGAAGAGGACAGTGTTGGGGATAGGAGGAGAAAAAGAAAGTGCAGGCCACTTCGCAAAGAAACCAGCGAACAGGAGGGGGAGGTGTCTGATCAAGCCTCAGCCAGTGAGGAGAGATCAGGAGAAGAGGAGGAGCAGGGGTTTGATGCCTCGTCAGACCCGGATAGGCACTTCCTGAACAAATATAGGGACCAAATATATGACTTGGTCACAAAGGCCCTCCACCTAAAGGAGAAGAAGGACAAGGAAGCATCATCAGAGTCCTCTGAAGAGGAAGAAGGGAGAGAATACATTCCCCGAGCTCAAGATAGGGATGGGGTATGGTCTTAGACAAGGCCTAGGAACGCATTATTAAAAGAGAATGGCAAAGACCCAATAAGGGTTCCAGATTGTCAAAGGCCCAGATGGCTCTTTATTCCCTATCTAAAGAATGCCCTGCTTGCCACACCTAAGGTGGACGCAGCAGCTGCCTCTCTGGCCAGGAACTCAATCTTCCCCACCAAGGGGGAGTGTTACTCCCGAGACCCAACAGACAAGGGGATCGAATGCAACCTCAGGAGAAACTTTGAGGAAATCTCAGCCATCATAAAGATGGCCACACTAACCTTCTATTTTTCCAGGGCCTTAATGACATGGATCAAGCGAGCAGGGGATCCAAGGGTATCTTCGAAAATGACCAGAGTTCTTTCAACCAGAATACAGCTCGCTTACGCCTTCGTAGCTGACTCTTCAGACATGCTTCGCTGGGCATCCAGGGAAGCCTCATTCAATGTGGCAGCAAGAAGGCACCTGTGGCTGAGGTCTTGGAAAGGGGACAACACTTCCAAGAATGCTCTGGTTGGGGGCCCGTTCCAGGGCCATAAGCTTTTTGGGGTCTGCCTCGATAAAATCCTGGCGGACGCCACCAATAAAAGCAAGAAACAGACTCTACAGAGTGTGGGAGCCCAAAAGCTTTCCTTTTGCCCCTACAATACATCCTCCGCAGGCTCCGGAGGGTCCAGATGTTCATTCTTCCCACACAGGGGAAACCAACAGAGATACAGATCTCGGCGTCAAAGACAAAAGGGCCACAATCTAAACAAACCGCAGCAGAACCCAGGCCGCCCCAAGTTGGATGCATGACTGGGACGCAGGCACTGGAGGGAAAACTGGGGGGCAGACTTCAACGATTCGGAGATCAGTGGAAACAAGCTACCACGGACGCTTGGGTCATCCAAACCATACTACAGGGGTACACAATAGAATTCTCCCATTTCCCCCCGACAGTTCTTCTGTGCCTCTCCAATCTCCAACAACCATGCCAAACAGACAGTGATGCAAATGGAAATCTCCAGACTATTGTCCATCGGAGCCATCGAACCCATCCCACACCACGGGCAGGGGCTCTACTCCATTCTCTTCCTGGTGCCAAAAAAGTCAGACGAATGGAGAGTGGTCCTGGACCTAAAGATCCTGAACCGGGTCGTCAAGGTTCAAAAATTCAGAATGGAGACATTGCAATCCATTCGCATAGCAATCATGAAGGGAGAGTGGCTCACATCACTCTACCTGAAGGAGGCGTACTTTCATGTACCCATTCTACCAGTTCATCGACAGTGGCTCAGGTTCAGTTATGCTGATCAACATTGGCAGTATACGGTGCTGCCGTTCGGCCTGGCGACCTCATCGAGAACATTTACCAAGATCCTAGTAGCGCTCGTAGCGAACCTAAGAAAGGAGCGGATCAAGCTGCACCCCTACTTGGACGACATCTTGATACGATCTCCAAGCTACGAACAGGCTCAGAGGGACATACACAAGACTAGCACATACTTACAAGATCACGGGTTCGTGGTCAACATCAAGAAGAGCCATCTCGCTCCCTCTCAGACTTTAGAGCATCTAGGAGTGGTGTTGAACACCAAAATTTGCAGACTCTTCCTATCGCAGCAGAGAGAGCGGAAACTCATCAGGCTGATCCAACAGACCTTGAAAGGTCCTTTGCAGACCTCCTGCCTAGGGAATCATGCAATGGGCCAGATTTCATGCCAGACCCCTCCAACGTTTCCTGCGCCCTTGACAAGACACCATAATGCAGGGGGAAAACCCATGGGTCCTGTTAACAGACGACCTGAAGAAGTCCTTCAAATGGTGATTAATGCCAGCCCGATTCTTCACCGGGATACCCCTAGTGGATCCAGAGATGACAACCCTAACAAGGGACGCAAGTCTACTCGGTTGGGGAGCACATACCCAGAGCGTATCGACGCAAGGGAGATGGATGTCGTGGAAAAAGGAGCATCATATCAACTGGCTGCAGTTGAGGGCGGTCTACATGGCGCTTCGGGGCCTGGCCCCGACTCTGCGAGGGAACGAGATCCTCGTTTACATGGACAACATGGTAGCAAAGGCCTATCTGAACCATCAAGGCGGATCAAGGTCAGAAGCGCTCCACCAGATGGTGGCGTCTACGCTCATCAGGTGGGCGGAGAGGAACTTATGATCCATCAGGGCTCTGCACATCAAAGGGCAAACGAACGCCCACGCCGACTGGCTCAGCAGAGCGGATCTGGATCAAGGAGAATGGTCTCTACACCAGAGGGCGTTCCAAACAATAATCAGTCGGTTCGGCACTCCCACAGTGGACCTATTTGCATCCCCACTCAATGCAAAAGTGCACATCTTTGTGTTTCGTCACCCAGACAGCAGAGCAATATCCTTTGTCGCCTGAATATCAAGTGGCCTCAGAGCCGTCTGTATGTCTTCCCTCCATTGCCTCTCATGCAGAGAACTATAACAAAGATAAAGAACGAGGGTGCAGAGGTCATCCTGGTGACCCCCTTTTGGCCACGGAGGCCATGGTTTGCAGATCTGCTAGACCTCAGCGCAGAGCCTCCCCTCAGGCTACCGGACCTACCAGACCTATTGACTCATGGTCCAATTCGGCACAACAATTCAGCATCGCTCAGAGTGACAGCCTGGAGGTTGAGAGGAGGGCCTTAAAAAAAATTAGGATATTCTAGCCAGGTTCTAAAAACGATGCTACAGTCTAGATACCCGGCAACCAAATGAATTTATCAGAGCACCTGGGCTACGTTTGCTAGGTGGTGCGAGAGTAGGACAGTCAGGCCAGACAGGGCTCAGATTAGTAGTATCCTGGAATTCCTACAACAGGGCTTAGAGAGGGGCCTAAAACCCAACATGCTACAGAGGCAAGTAGCAGCGCTTAATAGCGTGCTAGGCACAGTAAAGGGTCACCGACTATCCTGCCACCCCCATATAAAATGTTTCCTCAGGCAGCCAGGATTATCTCTCCTCCAGTGGTTCATCGCTTCCCTTCTTGGAGCGTGAACCTTCTCCTCGGGGCTCTCACCAGGATCCCCTTTGAGCCTTTGAGGGAGGTTTCTCTATACTACTTGTCCATTAAGCTAGCGTTCCTCATAGGAATTACATCTGCCAGAAGGGTGTCAGAATTGGGGGCTCTGACCATCGATCCAGCTCTTTGCTCCTTCAAGGAGTCATCAGTTGTACTCAGGTTGGATCCGGCCTTTACCCCTAAGGTGGATTCTCCGTTCCACATGGAGCAAGAAATTAATCTCCCTTCTTTCTGCCCCAACCCAGGTCACCCGTTAGAACAGACCTGGCACATGTTAGACGTGAGTAGAGCCCTAAGGATCTACCTACTCAGGACTAAGGCATTTAGAAAAACTTGAGCCCTTTTCGTTTCTTACAATCCGCAAAGAAAGGGTTTGAAAGCTTCCAAAGCCTTAATAGCCAAATGGATGACACTCTGTATTTCAGAAGCATACAGCGCGACAGGTAAAATCCCTCCTGAAGGGATATTCGCACATTCCCTTAGGGGCGCTGCGACCTCTCAAGCTTTCAGAAATGCAGCCTCTTATGGGGAGATCTGTCGAGCAGCGACGTGGTCCTCGGTGCATTCCTTTACTAGGCACTATAGAATTCCATTGTAGGACTCGATGGATTCGGCCTTCGGGAGGAGACTCCTCCAAGCTGCTCTCTAAACAGACACACCGTCGAGGGGACTACTAGTTTTTCTGCTGTTTGTGCTCTCTCCTCCGGTGTCCTCCCATAGTTTTGGACTGCGGTACTGCTTGGGTACGTCCCTACTGTCCTGACTGGACAGCCAGGAGGATCCCCTGGGAGAAAGGAAAATTGGTTCACTTACCTCTGAATTTTTCTTCTGCGGGGGACCCTCCTGGCTGTCCAGTCCCCACCCGGAGTGTTAATAACTCTGGGGTGTCAGAGCAGGGCATGGCAACCCTGCCTCCTAATTTTCTTTGACTGTCTAGTTAGTTAGTGGAACTGGAGTAAGGGGAAAGAGAGAGTTAGATTAAGTTCGCATTCAGTTCTCTAGTTCAGAGCATTAGAAAGTTGAGATATCGTAGGATAAGGTTAGCGTAACAGTCAAACAGGTTAATAAGGCTTGGTAAGACTGGGAAGTGAAGGATAGATCCCTGGGGCTAGGGGTCTGAAAAATTGGTTGTCTGCCTCCTAGTGGTAACCAGCGGGATCTACCCTACTGTCCTGACTGGCCGGCCAGGAGGATCCCCCGCAGAAGGAAAATTCAGAGATAAGTGAACCAATTTTCCTTTCTATCTTATGAAGGTTGAAAAAAGACAGCCTATGTTTATAAGGCACAGTGACAGCTGATTCTTTACTGGTTTAGTAAACATATTAATATGTATTTTTTGATACTTACATGGAAACATCACTCCCACGGGAGGGCGGAGAATAAGATTGAAGCAATGTAGGACATACGTTGCAATGGCAGCCAATTAGTATAATACTGGATACTTACCTAAGTGTAGAAAAGATGAACTATCTATATAGGACTTATATGATGCTGATTTGGAGTTCTCCCTCTGTTTTTGAGGGAATGAATTGTAATATAGATATTTACTGGTGGGAGCTATTCCATGTTTTTTTATGCCGATAAATTTGCACTCCTTTCTTAATTGTATTTTATTTTATTGTATTTTTTTAACATTGTTTTAAAATTGTTATAGCATAATATGCTGACACAAATAAATGAAATGGGTTGGTCTCTGGATCTGAAGGAGGTGTACCTGCATGTTCCAGTCTGGCCACCCCACAGGAGATGGCTCAGATTCTGTTACCAGGAATCGCACTGGCAGTTCAGCGCCCTTCCCTTTGGCCTGTCCTCAGCTTCCCAGACATTCACAAAGATTCTGATCCCTCTAATAGCGAATCGAGGGAGGGAATACACCTATATCCCTATCTCGACGACCTCCTCATCAGGTCTCCGTCTCAATCCTAGATACTAACAGACTGAGACAGAACTGCTCAGTATCTGAGCCTTCAAGGGTTCCTAATCAACAAGGACAAGAGCCACCTGTCACCGATTCAGACTAGAATATCTAGGAGTAATCCTAGATACTATTTTAGATATTGCCCTTATCCCTTCCTCCAGACAGCAAAAAATTCACTCTCTAATCCGTCTCCTGAAGCATCAAAGGCGAATGAGGCAGAAGGTACTGGCTCAACTCTTAGGTCTCCTGATTTCCTGCACTCAGCAGGTGCAATGGGGTCGATTCCATCTCAGACCCTTGGAGCAGTGGCTGCGACCTTTGCAAAGAGAGCTGATGCTAGGGCATGGGTCTCGATCCCACCAGACCTCAAACACTCAATGTCTTGGTGGTTAAGTCCAGAGACATTCAAAGCAGGAACCCCATTAATAGAGCCTACCAGAAAAGTAGTAACAACAGATGCCAGTCTCAGGGCGTTGGGGGCTCATGTGGGTCCCACCTCTGTCCAGGGCTTGTGGAGCAAGAAGGACTTGACCCGGGGTATAAACTTCCTGGAGTTAAAAGTAATCTGCCTGGCACTAAAACAACTTCTTCCATCCCTCACCAACAGACATCTGCTAGTATATATGGACAACACGGTGGCCAAAGCCTACATAAATCACCAGGGAGGCTCGAGATCTCCAGGTCTACACTCCGAGGCTGTCAAGCTATTCACATGGGCTCAGAGGCACTTGTCATCGCTAAAAGCTCTGCACATCAAAGGCCGGGACAACTTACAGGCAGACTGGCTCAGTCGTCAAACAGAGCAATCTTCAAGGATATAGTGAAACTCTTCAGTCTTCCCCAAATGGACCTCTTCACCACTCAAGAGAATGCTCAGGTCCTGAGGTTCATGTCCAGAACTCTTTGCAGAGAAGCAGTGGCAACCGATGCACTGAATCAGCCCTGGCCCCAGGGCCTCTATGCAGTCCCTCCCTTCCCAATAACAAAGATTATCAAAGAACGGGCACAAGTGATTCTCATAACACCATGGTGGTCCAGGAGATCATGGCTTTCGGACCTAATAGAGCTGAGCCAATCCCAGCACAGGATTTTGCCTACTCTTCCCACCCTTCTCACACAGGGTCCCAAACTGTGCGACAATCTGCAAAATCTAAAGTTGACAGTTTGGAAGTTGAATGCACAGCGTTAAGAAAGCAGAGATATTCTGAGGCGGTCCTTTTGACTCTCCAGCTCTCTAGAAGGCCAGCTACCAGAAGGATCTACAGAGCTACTTGGAAAACTTTTGCCCAGTGGTCAATAGCAAGAGATCAGGACCCCTGCGAAGCAGGAATTCCAGAAGTTTTAGAATGTCTACGACAAGGCCTAGACAAGGGTCTTAAACCCAACACCTTAGCTAGACAAGCAGCGGCTTTGGACTCTGTTATCAGGGCAACTTCCAATAGGACCATCTCCTCACACAGACATGTCAGACAGTTTATGAGAGCAGCAAGAATCCGATAGTACACAGATGTCCTTCGTGGAATTTAAATTTGGTCCTTGATGCTCTCACCAGAACCCCTTTCGAACCTCTTAGACATGTCTCCCTGAACATTCTGTCTGTCAAGGTGGCTTTTTTTGGTGGCTGTTACTTCGGCCAGGAGAATTTCAGAACTGGAGACCCTTTCTGTTGAAGACAATTTTTGTTCTTTTCAAGAGCAAGCTGTGAAATTGAGATTAGACCAGGCGTTTATTCCTAAGGTCAACTCAATGTTCCGCAGGGCTCAGGAGATAGTATTACCATCTTTTTGCCCTAAGCCAGCTCATCTGAAAGAAAAAGTTTGGCATACCTTGGATGTGCGTAGAGGACTAAAAAGTTACTTGACGCGGATACAGAGCTTCAGAAAATCCACGGCCCTGTTTGTTAATATCAGTCCTGGCTATAGGGGGGGGTACTAAGGCCTCAAAAACACTAATATCAAAAGGGGTCAAGCAAGGTATTATGGGATCCTATAAAGCGATGGGTAAAGTCCCTCCCCTTCAAATCTGGGCTCACTTTGTCTGGTGCTTCAAGCGGTGCTGGATACTCCCAGTGCTGTTTGTTCCCACCCTTAAAGGCATTTTTTCTGCTTGGGTACATCCTGAATGGAGGAATAGCCAGAGGCAGGGGGAGAAAAGGGAATTGGTCACCTACCTTTGGTGAACTCTTTTCTCCCCTGTACTCCGGATACTCCTCCGGCCCTCCCTACCAAACAGCACAGAGGACGCTAGGGAGTTGGGGTACCCTCAGGTTAGTAGTCTTCCTTCTGAGTTCTTGACGTTGCCAATAAGGAAAGTCATCTTTCCCTTGTTTGGTTCTATTGTATTTTTACGCTGGTAGTCTCTTTCTTCTACTTAATTTTTGTTTTCACTGGTGGCTGTCCTGAGGATGAACGACCTGGTCTTCTGCTTGGGAACTGACTAGAGCAGGATCGGGGTAGCTCGGGACATGCATACGTAGTAAGAAGCTTTTACTTCTGCCTCCTTGGCGGTCAAAGCAGAGAGCTACCCGAATGGAGGTGTATCCGGAGTGCAGGGGAGAAAAGAATTCACCAAATGTAGGTGACCAATTCCCTTTTCTGCTCCTTGAGATGTAAAGGATCTAGTCCTGGGTTTTAAAGCTGAAGAAAGAACCCTGTGCACTCGTGTATTCTCTTGATGTGTAGTATCGGAGGAGTAAGGGTCTACGTCTCCTGAAGGCTTGCATGAGGACCCTTTTCACAAAACAGCGTTGGAATGGTATTTACCATGCTGATGACACCGAATTCTATCTTACCACCAACCCTACCCTCTCCTCCATCCAGTCTCCTATCACTAACTGTCTCTGACATCGCCACCTGATGGTCTCACCGGCAGCTTTAAGCTCAGCGTGTCGGAGACTGAACTACTCATCTTCCCCTCCTTCCCAAAGCATCTTCTCCCTCTTTCTTTCTCTCTCTCTCTCTCTCTCTCCACTGACAGTGTCACCGTGCAGCCCATCTCCAGGCACATAGCGGATTCATCTTTGACCTTCCCTCTCATTTATGCCTCATGTTCAGTCTGTTGCTCTCTGAATAACATTGTTAAAATCCTTCCTTTCTTAATGCCTCCACACACTAGTCAGTCTTTCGCCTCAACTGTTTCAACCTCCTTTTTTAATGGCCTTCCCTGCTCTTGCCTTGACCCTCTGACTTCTGCTCAACACTCTCTTGCTAAGATCATCCATCTTGCCTGCTGCTTTAATAATAATGAATTTATTTATTTAGTGTCCCGCCACCAAGTGGTGCTCGGGGCACTTCACAAAAACAATTCAGTAAAATACAATTCTTTAAACATTGTTTTTAAATGAAAGAATAAAAGGGGAAGAAAAAAAATCCAGCAGTGATCATGTACAACCCCTTCACTGACTCCCTCTCCCCCCTTTGCATCCTGAACAAATGCCTTAGCCTTTCCCTCAGGGCTCTTCATGGTCTTTCTCCTCCCTATCTCTCTGCCCTCATTTCCTGCTGTTCCCTGTCTGGAACTTTGTTTCCCTTCATCACCTTCACCGACCTCAGGGTGTTCTGCTTCCTAAGCCATCTTTGCACTTTCGCTTCCCCCTATGCCTTCAATTCCCTCCTTGAACCATACACAGTCTGCTCCCTCCCTCTCTCCTTCCTTCCCAACCTTAAGATCTGAAAATCAACCTCTTCTATCCAGCCGTCCCTAGCTCTTTCAGTAACAGCACAGGCAGTTTTACCATCCAAGCAGAAACAAATTCGTTCCATTTTAAAGCACACTTATTTTAAAATTACTGATAGCAAAGTTTTAGTTGCATACTCTTTTTTAAAAAAAAATGTAAATAGAAATATAAATACTCTGGTCACACACATACGGAATTTATATATCTATAAATGTGTGTGTAATACACACAACATATATCCATTATCCCAACACCATCTGTACCACACTCTTATCCTTATCTCTCCCCCCATTCCCCCCCCCCCCAAAATACAAAACAAATTTTCCCCACTTCTCTTGGAAGGAATTACCAATTAAACAACCTTCTCAGGCATGATTCACATTTGTCAATTTAACTAATTTACAAACTTCCCAACAATAGACCTCCCATTCAACAATATCTGGTTTCTCTGACAGTTTCCAGCATTTTGCAATCTGAATCCTAGCGGCTACAAGAAAATTAAAAACCATTTCTTGATCTATCCTACATATGTCACTTCCTATAAATCCCAACAAAAATATCTTTGGCGAACTCTGTATATTCTATCCCAATATCAATTCATATTTATCCATACACAGTCCATAACAACCCTACAGGTCCACCAACAATGAAAAAATCTGCATTGCATTTCCAACACTTATTAGAAACCTTAAACATTTTTGCTAACTTATATGGGGTAAGATACCAGCGTGACATAATCTCACGTGAATTTTCATTCAGATAGGTAGCAATTGTAATTTAAACAAACTTGAATAAATCAACCTCCATTCATCCTCTGAGAGCCCCCGATATCTTGTTCCCATTTCCTTTTTAAACGAAAGCTCAACCTTTTTCTCCCGGGAGATCCTCCTGTATGGCCAGTAAAACAGTAGGGTTAGATCCCCGCCACTACCAGTAAGAGGCAGACCTCCTTATTTTTCTGGAGCATGTTCAGTGGGATATAGTTCCTAAGCCCCAGTTGTTTGTCTGCCTCCACACTGATAGGAAGCAGACGAGCTGCCTCCGTCGCAGACAGAAGTTGCAGGCAGCCTAGAAATTGAGAAACACTCCAAGTCTCTTGGGAAAAGCCTCCTGGTGCCAGGGAGGGAGGAATTCCTCTCCCTGTTCACCCCCTTCCTTAGGAGGGGTTTAGAGGATTGAATCCAGGTGCTCCCCTCTCCAACTGGCATGGGGGCCTGCAGAGCAGGCTTAGCAGTTCCCGAAGGGTTTATGACTATTGGTCCCCTGTGACCCTATCCCTGCTAGAGCTTAGAGGGGCCATGGGAAAACGAGATCTGCCGTGGCACACGGCCCGACCGCACCGGATCATCCAGTCCCAGAGCGGGTTCTATCAGGCAAGTTCCTGGCCCCTACCCCCCAGCTCGCCACTTGGGGGTCCAGCAGCGCAACGGGTTCCTACCACCAGCCCTGGTAGGATCCAGCACCATAGCACTGCAGCGGCCAGAAGGGTCAATTGGCCCGCTCACCACGCAGCCAGGGGACAAACAGAAATTGCTGTTGGCTGCTGCAGGTGCTCCCAGCCCAGCGTGCAGCATCAGGAAAGGACCTGGCTCGCTCCTCTCCCCCCGCCCTCGCTCAGAAAAGCGGCAGTGGGGAAATCGAAACCAAAAGAAGCAGCTACCAAATGGCCACCATGAGGAGAATGGTGGCAGCGGCGGCGGACACAGGTGCAGCAACAGACCCAGCAGTGCCTGCAACAACAGTAAGCCTGCCGCGTGCCCCTTCCCCGGCCCCACATATGGAGGTCCTCAGAGAGATCCTCTTTGAATTGAAACGCAAACGATCTCCTCCTAAGCTCAAGAAAGCCTGCCCCCACAAGAGCCACTCGAAGGGTGCCGGCAAAGGCAAGCTTCCCCTGTCCAAGAAACCACGCAAGGCCCCATGACACCTGGACTCCCCCGCCTCATCAGGGGTAGCCTCTGAGGAGGTGAGGGCCATCTCTTCCTCCGAAGAGAAAGAGGCCTCAGCTAGGGGTAAGAGAAGGGCAAAAAAGACTCCCCTCAGAACAGCCAGTGAAGAGGAACAAAAGTGTTGGAGGCCCATGCCTCAGAGGAGCACTATGCCTCTGCGGAAGAGAGCTGTCGCTCCTCCCTTGAGGGAGGGGGAGATAGAGGAACCAGGGATTGAAGCTTCATCTGACCCAGATAGGCAGTTCCCATAAAAATATTGTTCTTAAGATCTTCAGGTAACTTTCTCCTACTTGCTGAAAAAGATACCTTTCCCTTTCCCATCTCTAATATCTTCCAGGCCTTATGTCTATCATATAAACTAATCAATGTTAGCAATACTGCATCCCTATAATAAATAAGTAAACTTGGTACCCCTAAACTCCCCTTCTTTCTTCACAGTGTTGAATAGGAACCCTAGTCCTCTTCTTATTCAAAATAAAAATAGTCAATAACCTATCCCAACTTCTTAACACTGTAACATTAATAAATATTGGGATAGTCATGAACAAAAATAAAATCTTAGGGATTACCAACATTTTTATCACCGCTATCCTAAACAAAACTGCTACAAAACCGCTTTATCACCGCTAAAAAACACAAAGTCAAAGAAGGAAGCAAGTCACCGCTCCCACCCCAGTCAAAGGGGAGAGAGTTCTTTGTGGGTCTGTGGGACCTTGGGCTGCACTCCACCTCTCACAAATGTTGGACTCTGTGCCACCCTCCACCACTGAATGGCCACCTAACGGCCAGAGCCTTTGGTTGCCGCCCCTGGGAGTTTACAACCCTTTAGTACCTGGAGCAAGGAGACAGAAAGGAGGGGATGAGCAGGTGAGCCTACAACAGGACACACGCAGCCATTTACATATTCATATTGCATTTACACAAGGCAGTAGAATCAGTGGTTAATTTGGAGTTTTACAAATAGTAAAATTATAGTGTGCATAATTAATCTGTAGCTATGATGCTGAATATCTGTATTCCTTTTGCTTGGATTTTTCTCAACAAAGTTAAGCATGCTGTATTTCATCATGGCATGCAACTAGAATCTCTTAAATATAACATTTACATCTAACTCTTGTGGCAGTGTTCTCTGCTAGTCGGTTTCATAAGAACAAATAGGAGTGTAATTTGATATAGAATTGGGTATGATGCACTGTCTAGTCTGGGGTTAATCCAGATAGTATGAAGAAAAATCCTCGTCCCAGTGGGTGATTCTGAGAGTAAAGACCATCTGAAGGAGAGCTGGAAGTCTAAAAATGTTGGTTCTGTTATTGGTGCTGCTGCAAACACTGCGTTTGACCTAGGCAGATCACTGAAAAGAATCTGGTATACTTGCTCGATATCTCTATGCCAGTTTTTGTGGCTTAACAGTCAAGTTTTTACTATTTTGGAAGGGAAAAAAAATGTCCTCCTCGTAGCCATGTGGAATATGTACACATATGGAGGAAAAAGAAAGTACAGTGGAAATGATTAAACTGACTAGACACACAGTGCTGGCAAGAGAAAGTAATAAAATACAAATATTAGATGTCTAATTTTCAGGGAAAGTCACTTAAAGGGTTATCTGTCAGGTAAAATAATTTAGAAGTGATGACAAACCCTTTAACCTAGCCATAGTTTCTCAATTTGTAAATGGATGCTTGATTACTTACCCCACAAGGAATATAAAGCACAGTTTGCTAAGATCAGGTTCTCTGAGTCAAAGTACAATAGAAGAGTAAAATGTGGGTCTCCAGTTGCTGAGTTGTGGGGGATTTGGCAAATAAAATTCTACACAAATGACTGGCTAATGCCAGTACCCCGTTTCTTTTTCAGGTTATACATCATCTTTCCCATCTTTGATCCATGCTGCTACTTTAATTGTATAACAGCTGCAGCGAGGCCTTGGTTTAGCAAAGGCTTTTTACAGAGCATGCTGGGAAGTTTATGTTCACTCAGAACAGTCACATGATAACCAAAAGGTAAACATTTTGTACTTTTCTTAACAAAAAAATAATAATAAAAAAAATCCATATACATAGGTGTCTCTCATGAGGACCTCTCTGCTTTCTAGAAGCCTTTAAGCATTTTTGCAGCATAAAGAACAGAGTCCAGGCCTATTAGGATGATATTTAAAGGTGAACTTAGCTATTGTTGCTAGCATCCCATGTCCCTATAGACAAGTAATAAGTGTATTTTAATCCTTATCCAGATTTCTTTAAAATAAGTTGTTTTTTCTTATGAATGTACAGTTCTTTCAACCGTTCCAATTGAGTACAGTGGTATTAGCTTCTGATTTTAAGCTGTTCATTGTGTGCTACTAATAAGCTGCTGTACTTCATGGATTTCAGTGGTGGCAGTAATGACGGTTGCATAAACTTCTTTAAGGTATTTTGGTATAAAAGATGTGAAAAAAAATGATGTGATCTTTATTTAAACTTTTCTTGAGTGTTAAGTAGTACTGAAGTTTCGCCCTTTTTTTGTTTCAGATTGTGCTGGAGTTGGTAACAAGGCATGTTTCAGCTCTGACTTCCGATGAAACTTGGGGAGACTCCTTAATAGCAATGGGATTGTGGCCAGACTCACTTCCCACAGCTCTCTTTGCAGCTGAAGACTCTCTCCTTTCTATGGTGCAGAAAGATGGACAGGTCCTAGCGTACTGTCTGAACAGGCTGAGCCTGAAAAACAGCAGGTGAGCAAGAGATTTTGCCGTTTGCTAAAATGTGAAAATTAAACAGACAAGGTTATACGTGCTTATTTGCTTCAACCACTGCCAACCAATGCTGACATAATTGTGCTGTTACAGCCAGGATATGGCAGTTAGTCCTGTTACCTTGCATAATGACTAAGAGTCCTTTTCAAACTTTAATGATTTAAAGTCTTGTAATATCAGTGAAAAAACATCTTTAATATTTATGTACTGTATCAGAAAGAATCCTGAAAGACCTAAGTGTGTGCTTAGCTTTGCATGCCCTGTTTTCAGTGAATCTATTCACAGTGCGTAGCCTTCAGCAGCTATGTAAAGTATTTGTAGGATTAGGGCATAATGGCTCAATTTTGCAAAAAACAAAAAAAACACACCCTTCCTCTGTTGAAGGGTAATTTTTTTTAATTGAAGCCAGTGTGACTGCTCTGCACTAGTGTAAATCATTGCTTGCTTAGTCTATACGTGTGGTCTGCTCTTGCAGCACTAGAGATAATGGGAGGAGTTCTTTGAGCGGCCTCTCCACATACACACTGAAGATAGTTGGGCGCCCTCTGGTGCTGAGACTGGACAGATTCTCCAAGCACGTTCCTGACGGGGAGCGGAGTGGTGGCGTCATCAGAGCCCTTATAAATACCTTCTGTTCCTCCAGTTCTTTCTCCACCGCAGCAGAGCTTGGGCAACTCTCGCTGACTCTTCATTGACACTTACCTCAAATGGCTTGACTTCTTTGTTCTTGACACTGACTTATGGACTAGGGCCAATCACTGAAGATAGCAGACTCACTAAGGGGGAAAATTCTCCACCACCACTTCCTTTGTTTTTCGCTGTCTGTGCATGGCACATAAGGCGTCTAAAAGGTGCTTGGGGTGCTCTGCAAAGCTCTGACTCAGACACCCATAATAGATGTGTTTTCTTCCTTGGATCCCAGCGGTCTGTCCCATATACCACTCAATTAAACAGTGCACAAGAAAAGAAAGGGCACAAAGGTTAGCTGAACACCTCACGGAACAGGCCATGAAGTCAACACTGTCTAAATCCATGACCACTTAGGCATCGATTACTCCACCAAGCACCATCTTGGCACTGCTATTGCAGCTTTCAAAGCAGACTTTGCAGGTGGCCGACCTCACTGAGGTGTCCTACATCACAGTACCATCCTAAAAGCACTGCGGCCAAGGCACCGGTAAAGGACAGGGGAAAGAGGTTACTTCAGAAAAAAGGAAGGAACCTACTCCCCTGCTGGGATCTGATATTAAGCTTACAGAGAAAAAGAGGAAGAAGCATCAATCCCCATCCCCGAGGTTTTCTCCAGAACCCCCAGTCTGCCTTGGTGTTGAGGATTGCCAAAGTTTAAGGATGGTAACTTGGTGTCTCAGGGCTATTGAGCTAGTTTTTTTTCCAAGGTATCTCCAGGACCTTCACAGGGAAGGGCCACCCCATACCATGCTAGTCTGGTGGAGAATTCAGGCATCCTCATTTATAGTCTATGAGGCCTTGAGGTAGATCTGCTTATCGATATAGAGAAAACATTTTATCTGAGGAAGGTACTTAGGATTGTTGCGAAAGGTATAACAGAGATAGCATTTAGCCTGTTTCAAATTGTCAAGATGGAGCCTAGCGAAACAGTGGCAGGTCTCCTTACAGCTCTAACCCAACAACAAGCTG
Organism: Sphenodon punctatus; assembly: GCA_003113815.1. Lineage (NCBI taxonomy): Eukaryota > Metazoa > Chordata > Lepidosauria > Sphenodontia > Sphenodontidae > Sphenodon > Sphenodon punctatus. The sequence continues at coordinate 3,375,869 of QEPC01000055.1, read as the reverse complement.
CACTAGTCAGGCTGCTACAGCAGCAACAAAATATCCAGGACCAGCATGACCAGTTTCTGTGAGCTCTTACACTGCAGGTTGTTCAGACCCAACCCAGGGTGGAAGTAGTCTCACAGGATCAGGGTCCATGACTTTGACTAAAGGGTCTTCAGGAGATGAAGCAGGACCAGAACATCTGAGAGGGTGACTACTGACTGTGACTCAGTGATCTAACACCTCGTGGGCAGAAAGATTGGCCCCTTTTCCTCACTGGAGAAGCCCTTTAGAGCACACCAAATTAGTCTAGCCTTGAGGTGATGAAAGTATGGATGATGGTGGGCAGATATGAGTTAGAAAAAGGGATGCAGCTTTCTCACCAGATGGAGTTGGTGAAAAGCACGCCTACCTGATGCTCCAGGTGCAGCGAGGGGTCCAGAAGCACTCCCAAGACTGTGAACCTGTGCAAATAGAGGGGGCCACCCTCCCAATAACAGGTCCCAGTCCCCTCCAAGACACAAGATCAGCCAATCATCATCACTTCAGTTTTATTTGGATTCAGCTTCAGTCAGCTCACCCTTATCTAGTAGTCCCCAACAGCCAGACATTAAGTACAGAGATTGCAGGACCTGGGTCGGATGAAAAAGAGATCCTATATTAAAGCCGGTCTCCACTTTTCCAGGAACTATAAGTTGCCTGCCTGTGACTTGAGTAGCCGTGTGGCTATCTGTCCGTATGGCTTGGCTTTTCCCTCAGCTGCTGTTGAGAGTCCAGCTCTAGAGCTCCTTACTCCATCCCTCCAGCTTAAGACTTTGTCGTTAAATACCCATAAGCCTGTGGGCTTTTATGCATGATTGGTCCTTAAAGCTATCCTACATTCTAACTGTGCTTGCACCCTTTTTAGACCCAGCCTATGGTGTGATCCTCGTATACTATTTGCACCTGTTATTTTCTCTATGGTGCTCACTTATTCTATTACACGGTCGTTCTCCAGTATCACCATCAGATGACTTCCGAGCAATCCAAGATCATCTTGGCCATATGACACTCACACAGGGGTTATCACTAGGACCTGTGAATAGGAAAGAGCCCTGCCATCTATTTGATATACAGAGAGTTGGAGCAAGGGAGAGACTTGTTATCCCGCTGGCCAAAACACTCTCTCGGATCACCTTGAGGAGCTATGGAGGGAACCAGCATTGATACCTCCTGTTTTTCCAAAAGGCCCGGTGCTGAGCTCAGACCATGAGTTCTTAATTTGCCATCCAGAACTTAACTCACTAATTGCTTCAGCTGCTTCGGAGTACTCTAGGTCAGCGAAAATCCCTTCCCAGGCTAATAGCTAGGAAGAGAACAAACTCGATAGGCTGAGCAAGGGTATCTACTCATTCTCCACAATGGAAATCTGGGCAGGTAATTACTTAGCCCTCATGACTAAATACAACTATACATTGTGGGACACAGTTTTCAGTTTCATGCCTGAGGATATGAGAGCCCAACTTCTGCCTACAGTAGAAGATGGTAGGTAGATTTCTAAAAACCTGTCTTGAATCTCATTTGACATAACTGACTCATCAGCTATAGCTTCCGCAGTAGCGCTAAGGCGACACTTCTGGTTGAGATCTTCACGATTACCTCAAGAAGCACAAAACGTTATAGCAAATCACTCCTTTGATAAAGACCCATCTTTTCAATGAACAAACAAGCCAAGTACTTAGACAACTCAAAATAGTTCACACCATTGCAAATTCAAAGGGACTCTGTCCCTATACTGACAGTGCTTCAAGAATCTTTTCGGCGAAAGCTGTAAGCACCGTTGAAGCAGGTCAGACGAACCTACTCGGCACCGCCTTCAAGGTACTCCTTGACAAGGGAGACCCAAACACATACTACGCAACGGCAATAACATCAGCAGAAGAGACGCAGGTAGAAGAAGTCTGCATCTGTACACTTTTAACAATAAAAACATTTTTGACACAAATTAATCTTCCACTGTAGTACTTTTGATGGCTGTATTTGTTGATGAAGTCCTACATTTTCAGACTTTTCAGTGGAGTAAATGCTGTTATTTTTTTTTCTCCCCCCAAGTATTGGTGCTTTCAATTTTTCTTAACCAGAAAAACAGTTTTTGTAATTAATAGTTTAGGTTTCAGTTTAACAGAAATAATTAGGTTTTGTATTATGAATAACTCACACCTTTAAGAGTATAATGTAATTTTTTTTTAAATGCTACTCTTATGCATTTAAATTAAATTCAAATTTTCATCCAAATGCGATTTTACAAAAATTGTGAATAAAAAGTTAATTTCTGTCATGGTTAACAAAAAGTGCAAAATCTAACAAAGCTATAGTTGGAAACAGTCCAATGGCATGTTAGTGATTACAGCAGCTAATGAAAATTCATCTGTCCTTAGGAAAACAGCTAAACAGTTAAAATGTAAAATATGATTGGAACTTACAATTGAAGTCAAAGTGCTTTCGATTAATCCACTGAGAGACTCGGAGCAGGGTAATAATAATCGGAAAGTTGCAAAGTTACACTGGTACTTCTGAGTCCAGTACAAGATGCATGACTGCACAATGCGCAGGTTCCACATGCCCTCAGACTGCAGAATGTGTGTGTACCATGCACAGTGCATCTATAGTATGCACACAGTTCATGCTTGTTGTGTGCACATCTTGGATCTACCCCCCCATTCTTATCCCATTTCTTAGGATCCCTTCAAATCTCACCAGGTCACCCTTTCCACCTTTTTTTACTATTATTATTATTATTATTATTATTAGCAAGCATTTATGTAGCACAAGCAATGTACCTGGTGCTTTATGAAGTAATGGAATAGACAGTCCCTACTCTAGGACTTACAATCAGGGGCGGGGGGACGACAACAAAGGCAGGGGAACAGAGGGAGAGACAAGGGGTGTAACATTTATGAAGATGTAAAGTCCCAGGTGCGCGTGCTTGGCTTGGTTGCATCAAGAATGATGGCTGGCTGGTCGATGTGGTGAGGATATGTGTACACAGACCTCGGGTAACAGATTGTACTGGGTGGAAGGTATCAGCAGGAGTTAGGTGAGGGGAGCAAGGAGTCAGAGAGGGCAGAGTGGAAGAGGTGGGTCTTGAAGGATTTGAAGGTACGAAGGGAGGGGGCGAGATGGGTGTGGGCAGGGAGGGAGTTCCAGACGTGGGGGGCAGCTAGGGAGAAGGGATGAAGGCGGTTAGGGGAGCAGGGGAGGTGTGGGAGGGCGCGAGAGGCAACAGGAGGAGCAGAATTCATGAACTGGAGTACGGAGGGAAATTAGCACACAGAGGTAGGGAGGAGCAATGTTGTGAAGAGCTTTATAGGTGAAGACTAGGAGCTTGTGCAGGATTTGTTCAAGAAGGGGGATTCCGTGAAGAGAGGAGAGGAGGGGCTGCACGTGGTCGAAGCGACGGGCGAGGTGGATTACCTTGGTAGCAGAGTTTTGGACGGGGATAAGGGGAGGAAGATGAGAGCGGGGGAGGCCAGTGAGAAGGAGGTTACAGTAAACAGGAAACCTATGATCTCGTTGCTGGCAATTGATGACTTAAAATTAATTTAAATTTGGAAATTTATTTTCGGAATGCAAGCAGCAAAAGCAGAATAAATTTGAAAAATGGGATTGATTTCAATAGATCTCTATGTAGGGCAAGGTTTTTTTTGTATTTGTTTGCATTCATTATATTCGTTAGCAGTAGTGATTTTCAAAACTGAATATTTCTCTCCAAGACGGGCCTGTTTATCTGTACCATTTGTATTTCAGAACATTGCCACTTACTATACATGATTTTCAAAAAGTTATGCAGTCCACTGATTTGGATAATCTCAAATTCAGTGCTGCTGAGATGGATGACTGTTGGACAGATGACATTGAAGTTCTCTCTGCTGCTGTTAAATTATTCATAGAAAAGGCAACTAATCAGGACTGGATGTTGAGAGTTAGCTGGCTTAATTACTTAACCAAGAATATACCAAAAGAACTTGGTGAGTGTAGATTCTTACCTTTTTTGTACTTATGCACAAATGGTTTTATTTACATTTCTTTAAACTACTGTTGCTGAAGGCCTAGCAATGAAAAATATGATTGATTTTTGTTGAGATTCGTTGGAACTTAAATATAAATGGCTGAAGTCCCTGTAAAACTGGAACTTTTCCTGCACATCTACGATATGTGATCCCTTGGAATAACATGTGTAGAGAGGAACGGGATGAGGCAATCCAAAAATATTTTTAGTGAAGAACAAATTTACCAAAACCAGGCCATTTTTACATGGACGGCCGACCCACCCACCCACTGGGTATTGGCGGGGGGGGGGGGGAGGACTGTCTCTTATACACATCTAGATGTGTATAAGAGACAGACATATGCACCACAGGCGATGGGTGTTTGTGCATGCATGCTCTCAGCATACACCCATCACCCACCCACGGGGCCATTTGGAAAACTGGAGGAGACCCTGTGGGTGGAGGTGGGTGTATGTCTGTAAAAAGACACCCACCCGCCTCCACCCACTGTGCAAGCATAGCCATCCCCTCACCCACCCCAGTCCATATAAAGACAGCGGTATAGATCATTGAAATAACTTTATATAATCTATTTAAAAACCTTACGGATATACTTTGATATTTTTTTAAAGGGAGATTTAAGGGTGTGGCTTTTTTAAAGGATTGTCTAAAGGATTTAATCACATAATTAGTAGAGATTCTTGAAAAACATGCTAAATTCTTGCTGTATGTGGAAGTTCTCATTTGTCATTTTCTCACTTCCCTTCTCTCAACTGTGTTGTCTGTTTGGTAGTTGCTGTGAAAAATAGCTTTTAAAATATCTGCAATGTTTGATTTTGTTTTTACAAAGCTTACAAGTTCTGAATTATTATTCCTGTCTACAGATTCAGTGTGCACTCACTTGGAAGCTGGTGCTGCATCCCTGACTAATTTCTTCTGCAGTCCCTTGTCTGCTGGAATCAGTAATGTGATCAAGATCCTGCAGCCAAACATGACCGGTACTTTTTATGGGAGTTTTTTTTTTTTTTTTTTCCCTTCCTCTTTTTCTTTTTCTTTTTTCTTTTGCTGCTGCTTAGTGTGTCCAGTTTATCTTTCTTTGGAATAATAAAGGCAGATATCAATATATTAGAACTTCACTGGAAAAATCTGCTTAATGGAACAAAGTTTTGGATACAGTTTTGTAAGTGGAATACTAGACTAGGTGGAGTTGCGATATCCAAACCATTGAGCCGATTCAGTGGAAGTTACCTTGTATTTGAGTGTGATAGTGTCCGGAAGTGCTATCTTCCCTTTGCTGCTATTCTTACCTTTAATAATTTGCACATTGATTGCTGTCTCCCAGCTGGATGCAGTTGTGGTGAGGAGCTCTTAGTGTGACTGCAGGGGAGTGAGTATAATGTAACTTATATTACCTAATTCAGGGGTGGCTGATCTTATGGTGCACACGGTCCACTTGCTGCAGGCGTCCACTTCAGGTGATCTACTAGGATGCCTTCTGCTGGCTCCCCCAGAGCTAGGGCACCTCAGTAGTTGGTCTCAGGAGTGTAGAAGAGCACTCCCCTTTACTGAAAGCCTTTTCCACAGCACTGGAGGAACTCTCCTATTGTGTCTTTCCCCCAGGGACATTCCATGGGGCGCCAGTCGGGCTCTCCTGCTCAAAGGCAATCTTTAAGAGGCTGGTTCCCCTCCCCGCTTGGTGATCTACTAGAGACTAGTAGGTAGCTTATGACCTACCAGTAGATGATGATCTACCTGCTGGCCACCCCTGACTTAATGCCTCCTCTTCCCACCCCAAAGCCCTCTTTTAAACTGTGGATGAACTGCTGACTTCATAGTTAGTGGTATGTTGAAAGAGTACATTGCAAAAGAGACAGTACCATTATTCTTATTATTTTGCTGTCTCATTCAGCTTATGAATATTCAGAAGCATTTTTTAGAGGGTTAAGGAAAGAAAGTACAGAAGGAAAACAGTATCTTCTTTTGCGTCTTATCAGATGAACACGTGATTCCTCTGGATCCAAGGTGGAATATACAGTTTTTGGATACCATTAGAAATTCAGTGAACTTGGACACAGAAGTGGAACACTCAGATCAGCTGCTTATTCTTCTGAAGTCTGTTGCAAACAGGTAGGTTCAGACAAATGCAATGTTAGCCATTTATCTAAACAAGATAAGACTAATTATAGCCAATGCTGTAAAAGTAAACTGGTCATTTTTGCTGCTTTGTCTAGTTTTGCTTCCTAAGCTCTAAAATCAGAGTCTGGACTTCTTTTAAAAAACAAAAACTAAAACTAAATTGTCATCTCTGCTATTGTTTTCTGGTTGGAGACAGTTGGCTCTGCTAATGGAATAAATAAAACCGCCTTTGGAGCCAATTCATTTTAACTACTGATTTTCTGTGTAAGGATGGGGGTGGGTTTTTTTTGCCTTATGAGCGGAGCTGTGAAGCTTGTGATAGGAGACCACAAATACCATTGGTTCCTACTCAGCTATATTTATTTGTTTGTTTTATTTATTTATTTACGGCCTTAGGCAAAAAGTATAGTAAAAAACAAACCTATCTATATCAGATGCATTTCCATATCCCTATATATAACAAATACTGCAAATACAAGATATAAACTCAAAATACAATACATATCCAATAAAAACAGTTACTATCTAACCCAAAGTAGAAAACAGTCTTATCACTAATATTTAGAATACCATTTGACCACAGGAAAATAACATTTCAGTCTCTTTTCTTCCTAAGTTCTTGTATATTGCAAATGTGGATTGAGCACATTTTAGCAGTAGTTTGAATATTATTAGAGCCCATTTCCAGCCTAAGGATGGAGGTTGAAGTTCTTTTTTGTATTGAAAGTAAACTTTTAAGAAAGGAGTTTTGTGCTTTTCCAACTATACTTTATCATTGAATCCCCAAATTGCTGTGCCATAAAGTAAAATCGTCTCAAGTTTCAGCTTCACAGCCTCTAGAGCTTCTGCCCACAGTTTCCTTTGAAATTTGTTGTAGAAGGACAATAGTCGTCCTGCTTTTGCTGGAGCCGCCTTGTTAGTCATTTTCTGGGTTAGTCATGAGGGGGGGGGGCGGGTTAGGGTTTAGCTCTTCCCTACCTTTTTATTCTTAATTTTTCCCGACCCTCTTTTGGTTTAAATTGTTGGATTTTTTATAATGTTTTTATTTATGTGACTGTTTTTTATTATATTGTACGTCACCCCGGAATGCCACTGGCATTTGGGGGGGTGGCACTAATAAATGTATAAAATAATATTGACCAATTGCCCTTAAGATATCAAATAATATTCTAATGGGACCATTCCCTTCTCCTAAATACAAAGTTTCAAAGAGGACTTGTGGTGGATTTTTCTATCCACAAGGAATGAGAGGAGGCCACTGCTTGGAAAGTTTCCAAAATTTATTCAAGTACGCAGCTGCGGGGCTGCCTAGCATCCAGTGCTGGCAGACCCAGAGAACTTAAAGAAGAAGCTATTTATACAAGTTGAGACAAAGGATTTGCAGGCAACCAATCACACATTACATATATTCCATACAAGGAAGTATCAAATAGTTTGTCGCTTCTGTGTATTGCATACAATTACATAATTTGTTTTTCTTGGCAGCTTTGTATGCACAAGTTACTTGACCCCTGCTGATTAGCTCCTGGAGACTCTGCAGTTTAGAGCATGAGATAATGGGGGCGGGCAGCAATTGGTTACTATAGGAAGGACACAAGCTGTCCATGCAGAGGGGGTTATGTGAGTTCACATAGTGGTTAAAACAATTCTACCTCATTTCCCCCCTTTGAGGCTCCTGAGCCTACGAGGGAGCCTCACTATAGCGAGGCTGCAAGTGCATGTGCTCGTCGATGAGCTTGCGTACCTTGATGTTTTCCTTAAGGGCGGAAGTATCCTTTGTACATTTGCTAATGAGGCAAAACAAGAGCTTGAATACAATATATATGAATACAAGCAGCAGGAGGAAAGACATAACCCCGTACAGTATGCGCCTGATGAAAACTGGAATATTGGGAAAGAGGCCCTCAAGCCAAGAGAAAAGGCCCCCGTCAATTTCCCACCCATCAGAGGGAACCAGGGTTAAATTGGAGTGTAAGTCCTTGACTACTTGTCGGATTTGGCCAATAGCAAGGTGCACGTTGTAAGCATTATCAGGGATATAAGTAGTTAGATAAGAGTTCTGGTGGAAGGCTACCATTGTGTTAAGGGAGTGCAGGAGGATCAGCATGCCGGCAGTGAGATGCATGGATCCAGGCATTTTGACCTTCTACCTTGACAGCTGTGTGTATTGGCAACAAAACCAAGTGTGGACCCGTCCAGTGGGGAGTAAGGCAGTTTTTCCGTCTGAATTCCTTGATTAAGACCCAATATTCCTGGTTTAAAGGATGGCAAGGCGCGGTAGCAGATGGCGTATGGGCAGGACGTGCCCTAGTATGAGAGTTCTGTAAAGCTCTGGACAAAGAAAGAACATAATCAGCAATACGGTCAGACAATTCAGTGAGTCCTTCCTTCCGAATGGCTCTAGGCTCCACCCCCACCTTCATTGGCCATCCCATTGTTACTAATAAATTATTGGGATCGAGATCGTCATAAAACACCACTCCAATGTGGTACAAAACAAAACTTTATTGGAATGGCACGCCTTGGTTTTCTATTCTTGGCAGGATTATACTACACACACAGTATTATACAGATAGTCCCCAGATAAAGATACCTTACGTGTCCTGTGACTGGCCAAATCCTGGAAGCACGCAGGCTGATTCAGGGAAAAGACTGAGAGAGGGCCCTTTGGTGCTGGAGA
>QEPC01000055.1:3162510-3366952 GCA_003113815.1 Sphenodon punctatus | reverse complement strand
CCATGACCAGTTCAAAAGGGGACAGGCCATGTTTTCTGTTGGGGTTTGAACGGGTAGCCATGAGTACGAGAGGCAGCACCTCAGGCCAGGACAAGCCAGTGTCATGGACAACCTTTGACAATCTGGTTTTTAGGTCAGAGTTCTTGAGTTCCACCTGGCCACTACTTTGTGGATGGTATGGTGTGTGGAAATAGAGGCTAATACCCAAAGTGAAATGAGAGCCCATGTCACAGTCAATGGAGAGAGGTATCCCAAATCTCGGGATGAAGTCTTTCAAAAGATGCTTGGCAACCGTGGTTGCATCAGTCCTTCGGCAGGGAAAGGCTTCAGTCCAGCCAGAGTATAGGCAGATAACCACCAGCATGTGCTTGTAGCCTTGTGCTGGATGCAAATCAGCAAAGTCAGTCTGTAAGTGAAGAAAGGACCCTCAGCCCACGGTCTTGAGGAGGTGTAGACTGGGGTGGCCTTAGCAATGTTGAACAGCTAACAAGTGGGACAGGAGCGAACGAGTTGGTGCAAACCAGTGGGTGGAGATCTGCGAGGTGATTTCCCCCCCCCCTTTTGTTCGTGTGCGAGTGCAGATGAGCCATGCGAACAAGATGTTGTAGGGGAGCCCGCAGCGTGACAGGGCGTCCATCACGGTGTCAGATGATGCCTTGGGGGTCAGGAACACAGTTGGCTTTGGTCCAGATGGTGCGTTCCGACGGGGTGGCATCCGACTGGAGTCGTAAAAGCTCCGAGACATCCGGTGTGGAAGGTACACGTTCTGAAAGAGATACTGCAATAATGAGAGTTGCAGGTGGGCCACACCTGGCTGCTCGTTGTGCAGCCTTATCAGCCAGGTGTTTACCAAGGGCCTCAGGAGTAGAAGCCTTGGAATGGGCCTGGACATGAATAACAGAGAGCAGGGGAGAGTTTAAGAAGCTCAGAGATGTACGAAGGTCCCGCTCCCGCCAGGTGGTGCCAAAGGAGTGACAAACACCAAAGGCATCGCGAAAGTCAGTGTAAACATTGACAGTACAGTCCTGAGCCAAAGAGCAAGTTTTGGTGAGAGCCCACAGCTGGCTGTGCCGAATGGAGTTGAGGAAGGGAATGAGCTTCCAAAACAGTATGCTAAGTCATCAGGCGTAGGAAGAAGAGAGGCCGGGTGAAGTGGAGACACTTGTCGAAGGGTGATGTTTTTAGAAGACAATAAAACAAGTTCATGGCAAAAAGGGTAAAGGTACACTGAGAAGAGGAGGAAGGTTTAGTAAAGGCAAACAGGTACTGAGAATCAGGGTACACTGGAACAGAGAAAAAAACTTGAGAAAGATCAATACTAGTAAAATACTTAGCAAAGGCTGGAATACTGGCAATGGTAGTAACAGGATCAGGGACAACAGGATGAAGGGGAACAACAAATTGGTTTACCATATGCAGGTCTTGAACAAACCTATAGACAGGTGTGCCATCAGGGTGGAACTTTCCTGGCTTTTTGACAGGCAAAATGGGACTATTAATAGGAGAGCGAGCAGAAACCAATACCCCAGAGAGGAGAAAAGCAGAAATAACAGGTTGAATACCAGGAATAGCTTCAGCTGAAAGAGGATACTGAGGCACTGAAGGGAAGGGCTTGCCAGTTTTAACCTGGATGACAACTGGATCCACACCTCGCAGCAACCCAACATCACCAGGGTTGGTTGCCCACAATGTAGAAAGCAATTGGTCGAGGAGAGCCTGCTGGCCAGGCAGGCACTCCTGTCGAGCCTCCTTAGTAGCGAGGACCATCACGAGAGATGGTGTTAAGAGGTCAGGTACAGTGACAAAAATTCCATCCGGGGAACAGTGGATGGTTGCCTGCAATTTACAAAGCAAGTCTTTCCCTAAGAAGTTAACCGGGGTGTTGCTACTAAGAAGGAAAGGATGCCGCTTAGTGAGGGGTCCGATGGTTACAGTGACCACCTCAGAAAGGGGCTGGGAGCTGGGAACACCATCAACTCCAATAGTGGGGAGGGAGACAGACAAGGCAGATAGGGTAACAACATCAGAAATCTTTAACATAGAACAGGTAGACAGGGGCCCCGTTAACAACAGACACAGTAGGGCCCATTTGATTGACAGTTAAAGATAAAACACATAAACTGACTTTGGGAAATGAGGGACCCTCTTTGTTCTGGGATGAGGAGACCAGAGGGGAGCATTTTGATGCCTCCCCATGTAGTGTTATATACAGAGAAAAACTTCTGTAGTATTGATTTAAACTCTCCTGGGGATTTTAGCCCAATTCATGATATCCCCAGGGGTCCAGGGGACATGGGCTAAAGTGGGAGTTACCGCTCCTGTGGTATCCAGGTAAATCCTCAAGGGAGCCTGAACAACTGGGTGGTGGGGGCTACGGCACCCATCCATCGAGCGAGTCATTAGGTGAACTGGAACATGCCTTAGGGGCTGAAGGCAGGGCAGTTTGTAACGGACAGAGTTTGGGTATAAACAGGAGGTTTAATTGGAAGAAGTTAAATTTTAAAATGCTTTTGGATGGTGGGTCTGTAGGCTTCCTCGTCCCACAAATACCAGGCATCCATTTCATGGGATGTTTTTCCTCCAGATTACCCCGAAAATGTTCGAGGACCAGGAAGGAGAAAACCCTTCAAGAGGGAATTGCAATTCCAGATTACAAATTTCACTTAGTTACCCAACCAAGACCAAACCAAAAACGAATGCCTAACCAAGACTAAACCAAAAACAAATGCCTAACCAAGACTAAACCAAAAACAAGGCGTCCCTTGTTTATCCCAAACCAAAGTGGCACTTACAGCAGGAATCCAAAGGAGTCCTATGTTCCTCTCATCCCGGACGAGCCCCCAGAATTGTGGTGGATTTTTCTATCCACAAGGAATGAGAGGAGGCCACTACTTGGAACGTTCCCAAAATTTATTCAAGTACGCAGCTGCGGGGCTGCCTAGCATCCAGTGCTGGCAGACCCCGAACACTTAAAGAAGAAGCTATTTATACAAGTTGAGAGAGAGGATTTGCAGGCAACCAATCACATGTTACATATATTCCATACAAGGAAGCATCAAATACAGTTTGTTGCTTCTGCGTATTGCATACAATTACATAATTTGTTTTTCTTGGCAACTTTGTATACACAAGTTACTTGACCCCTGCTGATTAGCTCCTGAAGACTCTGCAGTTTAGAGCATGAGATAATGGGGGCGGGCAGCAATTGGTTAGTATAGGAAGGACACACGCTGGCCATGCAGAGGGGGTTATGTGAGTTCACATAGTGGTTAAAACAATTCTCCCTCAGACTCATCTGGCTCCTTTTCCATCTCCTCTCTAAACTTACTGGTATAATAATGAACCCATTGGTCTGCATCAATTTAAGCATCAGTGACTACATTCCTATCATTGGAACATCTGGAGATCAGATACCAGAAAGTCCTAGAGCCTTTCTACTTTACCGCACTAATCAATTTCTCCCAGCTAAGGTCTTGATACTCCTTCCTTTTACAAGCAAGCTTCTGTTTATAAATTTGCTTAGCCTCTTTAATCTGGGTCAGATTTACATTCTCCTTGTCCTCCTTCCATAGTCTCAGTTTTTCTACTAATTCTTTTTTTGCCTTAAATCAGTCTGCATTGAACCACAACTTGTGCCATGACTTTTCACCCCATTTATCTTCTGGTTTTGTTAACACACTTTGCAATTCTTTAAGTGAATTATATCTTCCAATGCTATACCCAGGATTGGCCCGTGTTTCAGCTGGGATCCTTTTTAACCATATCAAACAATTTTCCTTGGTTGCCTTCCTAATTTCTGCGGTCCAAGTCACTTTCTTCAGTCCTATATTGTTGTTCTGTTGATGTCTGCAATTTAATTGAAATACACAGGTGGATCTAAAAGTAAGTGGGAAGTGGTCACTTTCGACCCTTAGGACAACCTCGAAAGACACACGTTTTTGCCAACTAACACATTCAACTAGTACGTAATCAACTGTACTTGTGTAACAAATGTTTCAATAGGTAATCACCCCAGGCTGATCAGTAGCAAAGCTCCCATATAACATACGAAACTCCATTAGTTTATGCCCTCTTGAGTTGGTTGTCTGATCAATCCTACTTGGGGAGCAAATATAACCGTTCTCCTCAATATCATCCTGTAACCTTGTATGGCTTGGCCAACTCATGTGTTAAAATTCCTTGCAAGTATGATTTTGGCTGAGTCATATTGATCTCTTAAGAGATCAATTAAACCCACTAGGTGGGGCAACCACCGCTCTCCTTGGAGTCCTTTCTTCCTAGGGGGAATATATACATTGATAATAATCAGGGGAGTTCTATGATGGAATCACAATATTACAGCTTGAACATAACCTGATTCTATATTCAGTTGTTCTGCCTAACAGGGGATAGAAACGGATACGAACATAACAAGGCACCCAGACTATGTACCTGTATCCTTATCTCTGAGTGGACTTGAAAAAGGTTTTAAACCATTCAGTATATATTCATCTTTAATCCAAGTTTCCAGTAATAGAACAATCCGAGTCTTGGAAACAAACTCTTCTCAATCCTTAACAAATCTCCAGATCCACAAACCTGTGATATTCCATTTTATAATCAGGATACTTCCATCCTTATTAGAATGCATTAACTCTCTTGGGCATAGTCATTTAATCTCCTTCCTGTTATCCCTTCTCAGTCGGGCACTACCACCCTCATACTTGTTTCTTTTAGCAAAAAACCTTCTCCTACCCCCTTGGAGCAAAAAGGTTTCAGATCTGATACTTGCCATTATACACATGCCTTCTAAGCTGGACCTTCTTGTTTCCTCTAAAATAGGATGCAATAGGGAAACAGTCCTCGCTCACCTCTAATCCCAGAAATGTTGATTCAGCTTTGCTCAGAATGTTATGTCTTAGAAACAAATCCCTGAAGCCTACCCTTACTGGGGGCACTTGAAAAACTTCTTGATATGCCCACAGCTTTTAACAAATGTCAACCCAGATTCTAAATGTTGGAGGGAGATAAAAACTGCCAATCTGTTTTTTAAGTGAAACCCTCATCTCACCATTGCTTCTTTCAGAATCATAAATGGTCATCTTTGACTCACGTAATGGTTGCTCTTTATTCCTCATCAGATTTATATCAGAAATTGTTGGTGAAGGTCTGGGACTGTCTAAGGTGTTGGAATGCAAGGACTGTGAGATCATTGCATTGATTAGTCTAATGCAGAGTTTACAGAGGAGTGTGAGTAGCTAATCATTAATAAGCAGGCAGGAAGCATACTTAAGTTTAAGTAGCTTTATTAAGAAATACATGTAGGATAGGAAAGGCCTACATCTATACTAAGTCCTAAGACTAGGTGTGTTCAGGAGGGAAGTAGGAGAAGCTCTCTGAATCTCTGACACAAAGAGATAAGAAGCATCCTGGGGAGAGGAGACTAACCAATCAGGTCCTAGCAGGAGTAGAACTACGTGAATGGGGGAGGGGTTCCCTGATCTAACTGTCTCTACTCCTGCTGTTTCTAGCAAACAAGCAGGATAAGGTGCTTAGGGGAGATGTAACTAAGGAATGTATTTCCAACATCAGGTGCCTAACTGCGCTTCCTGGGGGGCGGGGGTGGGGGAGGGTGATATTCCTAATCTGTCTCTCACATTCCTTTCTTTAATTTCCTGGTTACTTGGACTGTTAATACCAGAGTCCCAGAAACTCTGTACTGTGATTAACTCAGATTCTGGCGATGATCTCGCTTCTTCATCTCTGCTTTTATTTATAGCACTTTCCCCCAATGTCTTTAAATTCTTAGATAACATTTCCTTAAGGTCTTCATACATTATTTTGATATTTGACAACTCTCTTTCAATTAGGGTCTTGACCTGTTGAAGACCCTCAGTGAGTTCATTAATCTGATCTTGTAATTGATTGCATGAACAAGGATAGCCAGCTTTCTCTAGAAGCATGTTCATAATTATTTTCCATCGACTCTCCTAAATTAAATTTTAAGACAACCAGGAAAGCTGGAAAACTGTTCTCCTAGATTCCAAAGTTATTGACTGTTCTCGGCCATCAATATCTAAATCAATGCATTCAGTTCCATAATGATTATAAACAAGGCACTCCATATCATTGCCAGAATTACCTTTTCCAACCTCCCCACCCATTAATATTCCAACCAGTATCCCCACCCCCCAAACAATATTTATCATAAAACTTATCTATGTATCCAAAAATATTTTATTTTCCATAGTCTTGCGTGGCCATGGCTTTGGAGCTGAACTTGCGAACCGTCACATTACTTTTTTTCAGCACAAAATTTCTAATCTTTAACTGGGTTGACATTGTTTTCACCACATTATATTGCCCTGACGCTATGAAATTCTTATCCATAATTTGTAGTAGATATATTTGCAATGTAATTCTCTACTTGTTGACACCACCAAACAAAATTCAGTCCCGTCTCGCACACCTGCAGTTTTTGGACTGCTTGATCTTGTTAATATAAATTTAAAACACTGCTTTCCATGGAGTCCAACACAGAAATGTAGACTTCTAAGTGAAGAACAGTTTAATCAGTACATTTCCTTGCTCTTCTCAGCAATTGCTGTGGCAGAACTTAACCCCTAGCTACTTCTTGATGGAAGAAACAATTTAATCAGTCTGTTGCCTTGCTCTTCTCGGAGCTTGCTGTGGCAAAGATTGACCCGTGGCGGCTACTTAGTGGAAGAAACAATTTAATCAAAACGTTGCCTTGCTCTTCTCAGAGCCTGCTGTGGCAGAGCTTGACTCCTGGCTAGTAAGGTAATTATTTCACAGTTGCTCAAATCAATGAGCTCTTCGCAGAGCTTGTTGCGGCCAAGATAGTCCCTAAATAAGGTACTCTTCTCAAAGCTTAATATAGTAATTTAGCTCCTTAGTAACAATTAGTCCAAAAAGTATCTTACCCTTCCTGGGACCTGTCACCACAAAGTTGACCCCCCGACGGTAAATCATTTATTCCACAGTTAATCCGTACAGTGCCTTACTCTTCTTAGAGCTTGCTGTGGCAAAGTCTGGCCCCTGTTCAACAGGGCCCGGTCAGAAAGGTCTTCCTGCTGTCTCCACTGCCGGCACCTAAGGTCGTGCGCACAAGAGTGCACCCTTGCGCGCGCAGCCCTCAGGCACACTGCATTATGGCACATGTCTATGACGCAGCCGCAGGCAGCATCTCCTCTTTTGAAATCCCATGCCAGAAGTACATTGAGCAGTCAGGGGGCTCCTGAGACAACTATGGAACTGGCTTCAGGCTGGAGAAGGTCTCACTGGGGAATCCAGGGGGTTCCAGGCAGGGCAGTGGCCCCAGCTAAGCCCAGCCGCCCGGTGCTATTCTCCCGACAATTCTCCCCCACCGGAACACCATTTGTTCGTGAAAAACTGAAGCTAGCTTTTTACTGCTCTTGATATTTTTAAGAGAGGGCTGTGACCTTCAGCTAACAGTTGATTAACAGTTTAAAAGTAATTCTCATCACTTTGCAGATGCTAGTTTTTCTCATAATAAACTGCTCTTGCATACAGCTTGTGGTGTAATATCCAGTTCCTTTCCTGGTATTGCTGTCTGTCATGAATAGGCTGACAATTTGCTTTTTTGTTCCAGAAAAGATACATATATTTAATTCTGAATTTAATGTATTTTAGATGCCAAACATCAGCAATCTGACAAATTAAATTTCTTATCTCTGATAATTAGCTGTCTTAATCTGATGTGTCTTCAATTTTACAATATATGCTTTTGAGTTGGATTGGTCTTATTAGAATTTTCCCTAATACCCGTATGTTATGGCAATTTTGATGCAGGACGGTATTATTTCTTGATCGGGAAAAGAAGGCCTATATCGAGAAGACCTTGATTGCTAGCAAAAAATTGAAAAACAGTGCCTTGAGAATGGCTCTCGAGTTTCATAAAGGTATGACATGTTCACACTCCTTTCATTTTACTATTACGTTTTGCTTGTTAATAAATATGGGGGGGAAGTTTTAAGTTGGACAGAACTTGCTTATAAAAGCAGTCGATAATCGACCGCATCTGCTTTAGGTTCAGCCTCTGAATGCTGATTATGCACTAGAGTTACAGTAGCATAAAACGTTAGTGTAGGAAAACTCACGCAGGAGGAGGATTTTTTGTGTCTCCCATGGCAACTTCTAGATACGGTTATGATTGAAAAAGAAAAGAAGCATTACATTTTTGTGCTTATGGGATTTCTTTAAAGTCTTTTTTAAAAACTTGAATGTTTAATACTAGTGTGTTTGCTCTGAGTGCAATTCAGAGAAAGAGAAGGAAGGTAGTATTGTTTCAACTCAGCCATTTATCAAGTTCCAGGTTTGATTTTTGGAAAATTTCTGTTCTAGTGTTAGTGTTGTGGTTGTCCTTGTACTTTACAGTTGTCTTGTTGCATACTGTTGGCCCCATCCTTATATCCTGTATTAACTGTAACTTTTAATTACATAAAAATAACAGGGAATATTGGAGTGGAGGCTGCTTGCCCATGTTCTGATTTTTACTTGAGATTCTATCTCATGTAAAAATATTACGTGGGTGGGTTTCTTTTAAGCTTCATGCCCACATTCTGGGGCACAAATTCGTTACTGAAAATAGCGGATCCATGCCCATGTTACCCTACTCCCCTATTGGAATGGGCTGGTTAGGGGGGTGCACCAGGAATTGCCTCCCTTAGCCCAGCAACTCACGCAGTGGTGGTGGTGGAAACAGCAGCAGCAACTTCTCCAGCCGGCTCGCCGTACCTTCTTCTGACTGTTTTCATTCTCTCCTGATGGATCCTTCCAGGGCAGCCACGGCTGGATGACATCATCCAGCTGCAGCTGCCCTGGAAGGCCCCATTGAGAAGGAATTAAAGAAACCAGAAGAAGTTATGGAGAGTTGGCTGGAGAAGTCACTGCTGCCGCCATCACCAAGTGAGTTACTGCAAAGAGGAATTTCACCATAAGTTTATCTTACTGTAAGATTTCCCGGAACACGTTAACTTTTAACTCTCGTGAGTTAAGGATTTTTCAGCCTTGTCATCCGTGATGAAATTCACGTGTAATTTGATCCTGCATGAGGAAGGGAGCTTACCCACACTGCCCAATCTCCGATTAGATGGAAACTAATGTGAGATTGGGTAACGTGGGCAAGCAGCCAATATTTGGCTGTTTAAGGCAGAACTGAGAACTTTTTTAAAGGTGACATCTCTAAAGATGTGATCATGTTTGGAGTCATTTGTGTGTCTTCATACAGATAGAATACTACAACTGTTTTTGTTTTGTTCTCTAAACCTAGATCCTGGAAGCTATAATTCGCTCCCTCATGCTATTGTTGCCAACCTTACTGCTTTCTTTGACGTTTGGGATGCCTTTGTTTTGCACTGGGTGAAGTCTTGTCAGGTGACTCTAACGGATGACAATACACAGGAAGTGAGTTCTATTTTTAAATGACTTTTTAACTATTAGAATCCCAATTTGTGTAAAAGCACTATGACAAGCTAGGATGACACTTCTAAATAAATGGTGATAGTGTTGTTAGAATGGGTAGTGGTGTGTGGGTTTTTTTGTTTTTGTTTTTAATAGAGTTAAGGTATTAAACTGATCAGCTCTTCTGAGCCAGTATATGTTACTATGAATTATCTTTTGTTTCTTAACCATCTCTTTATTCTGATTGTCCATTTAAAACGTACATTTTCTATCACCTTCTTGTATCTCGTCTCTGTAGTTGAAATTATCTAATGAGTTAGACCAGGGGCAGCCCAAATATTGATTACACTTGACTTCCAATAGCTGGTGGTGTGTGTTCCGCTCTCCCCCACCCCCTCCTGTGCTGCTCTGGAGCAGTCAGGAGGAGGGGGCCAGAAACTGCCAAGATCTAACCTACACTGCTGCGATTGACACAAGTTACTGTCGCACAGTGTGTCTTCCCCACACCCCCAACCCCATGGCTGGTTCCAGAAGCGGTATATGCCACTCAGAGAAGCAGGGCATAGTGGGTGCACTACCTACCACTGTTCCAGGCAGAGTGTGTTGCTTTCAGGCCCTAGCCATGGTGCTGGAGTTGGGGGAGTGGTGGGCAGAAACTTGGATGGGGGGTGGGCAGAAACACACCCTCATGGTGTACTACTGTAGGCATGCTGCCTGGTGGAGAGAGGGCCTGGCCCCACCTCAGTCACAGGTAAGTGTGGCTTTGGGCCGGGGTGTGTGTGTGTGTGATATGGGGCTGTCTGTGGGAGGGGGTTTGGGCCTTCAGAAAGGAGTGTGGCGAAGGTGCTCTCATGCTGCTTTCTAGTGTAGTTATGCATCAGCAGAGTAGATCACCTTAGGCTTATGTCTGTGCGGAGTAGACCCCTGCTCAGGTAAGTCTGGAAACCATTAAGTTGAACCATGTCAGTCTTAAAATCTCTTAAGCTTGGCTTCTCACTTTGTTTGCCAAGTTCAGACTTCCTGCCCTCCTCTCCTAGGACCTTCATAACAATCTCTATTTCCTCCCTGTCCCCACTTGAAATCCTAGGCTTTTCTTTTGTGTCCTTCACTCACTCTTCTTTGCCTTTCCTTTCCCTCCATCTCCCATGTTCTGTGTTGAGTGTTTCTGGGGATCAGTTAATAATAGATTCTTTAGCTTGTTGATGTCTTTCATACCACCTGTAGGTAAACTAGTTAGAAATGAATCGCACATTAGGGTTGTGGGAAGAGAGATGGCAGGTGCTCATGTTGTCTCATTCTGATAGTCTAATAATTAGGCAGTAACATTTATATTGGTACAAAAGATACTTTGATATGCAAGGTGTCAGATTAAAGTCATTTTCCTTCTAGATTTTATACTGTTTGCTGTGGCGGGACCGGTTTTGGGCATCATCTGACACTGTGACTGTGGATTCTCCAGGCTTGGCACACCTCTCTCTCCACTGGCACTGGGTTATGAAGCATTTAATTAACCGAGTTCCTCAGCTGTTGATTGGATACGAACAGCAGAAGTATGTTTTTGGAGTTTATATATATTGCAACTAACTGGCATTATTTCCCCCCTTTTATGCTACAAATGTGTCTATGTCGAATAGTAGTAATAAAATATTTCTGGCACTACTCGGAGATTAGGTGTAAACTATCTTCTAATATTTAAGATACAACTGTCTTAAACAAGGTTTTAAAACAAACTTATTCAGTTAAGTTTTGTAACATAAGCATATTTTGCACTGAAGATGAGGTTAATAATTTTCTTTCCTTTCCAAAATTAAACATCTCATACTTCTCTTTTTGGGGAATAGGGAAGGTAGTGTCAGGGGGAAAAAAGAATAGTGTTGTGTTCAGTGTGTAAACTTTTGCCTTTTTATTTTTCCCTCTTAAATTTTTATATTAACTTTCACCTTTTAAAAACTTAAGGCTTTCCAAGGAGATTCAATGTGTATCACAGCAGATTCAGAATTGTTTGGCCAGTTCTGCGGGTATTTCTGCCAGTGTAAAGAAGCTGCAAAAGTCTCTGGGGAGACCTCTTCCTTTCAAGGTATGTGGAAGTAGTTCATGCAGTCCTTGCATCACTGCTGTTATCGGTGCCTCAGTTTTCCCAGGATTCAAACACCGAGTTGCTGCATTTCTCCTCAGTCAGAATCACATTATTGCTCGCAGCTTAGTAGTTATCACAGTCTTCCTGTAGCCTTGAGACTCTACGCAGTCCCTTTACTCAGAGCCCCTTGTTCCAGGCCTTTCCCTAACCTATAGGGAGCTCCTTTTAACTTGCCCCGGGGTGCAGAAATGGCTGCAGTAGGTTGGTTTTTTTTTGGTCAGTCTCCCACCTACAGCTATGTCAAATTTGATTATATTATGATCTTTATTACCAAGTGGTTCTACCACCGTTTATTTATTTGTTTTAGTTCTAATAAGTTATCCCTTTCACTAGGTCCTGTGCCCCACTTAAGACTAAACCCAAAGTAGCTCCTCCTCCTCCTAGGTTCCAGGACCAGCTGCTCATTTATGGCATCTAGAAATGTTATCTCCACATCACATCCTGAGGAGAAATTAACCTAGTCAATATTAGGGTAATTGAAATCACCCATTATTACTGTTACTCCAACTTTAGTAGTCTGTCTAATCTTTGTTAGGGTTTTGTGGTCAGTTTCACTGTCCTGATCAGGAGGTTGATAGTATAATCCCACTGTTACACACTTCTCCATTGTGCATGGAATTTCTATCCATGGAGATTCCAGAGTATATTTCACTTCCTGTAAAATGTTGCACCTGCTTAACTAAATGCTGTCTCTAATATGTGTTAGACACTCAGTACTGTCTCTAACTTACAGAATGTCCCTAACATTCAATCTGAATGTGTAAGTTCAGCAATCGTAAATCTAAATCGGACGGTGTTATGTGCCCTATATGCTGAAACAAAAGAAACAAAAAAAGTGCTGCTTGTTTAAATAGCTTATTTCCTGTTGTTTTACTTTTGCAGGATAAAATGGTGGTACAGTCTTTTGCCCAGCTGAAAAGACTCAGCAAATCATTTAACACCTTGGAGTTGAGGCCTGCCTGTGGGGAAAGTAGATGGCAGAAAGAAATCCATTGTCTAAAAATTATTGCCACTGAGTGGGGAAAAAAGGAAGCATTGCTTCGAGCTCAGGCCCTAGTTCTCCGGGCTAATAATTTAGAAGATGTTAATTCAGGTAAATAGCCTTCTTGTCTTTGGCAGGAATGTAGCTTCATAAAACCTGTAAGTATAGGTGAGATGAGTTTTCTTTCATATGGTTTGCTTGTTAGGTCCCTTTTAAATAAGTAGCACATAATTTAAGAACAGAAACAGAAAGCTCAATCCTGATAAGACGGAGGTGATGATGGTGGGTAGGGTGAGGGAGGTACTGGCTCCCCTGGTAGGGGGGGTCCACCCTTCTGTAGCCCAGCAGGTTCGGAGTCTGGGGGTGGTGTTGGACTCGGGGCTCCGACTGATTGGCAGGTAGAGATGGTGGCTAAGGCCGCCTTCCGCCAGCTGTATCTGGTACGGAGGCTGTGTCCATACATTTCCAGGCCTGACCTGGCCACCCTCATTCATGCCTTCATCACCTCAAGGCTAGACTACTGCAATGTGCTGTATGTGGGGCTTCCTTGGGGCTTCCCTTGTTTCTGGTTCGGAGGCTGCAGCTGGTGCAGAATGTGGCGGCCCGTCTCCTTATGGGGACGGGAAGGCAGGAGCACATAACACCTGTGCTCCGTACTCTGCACTGGCTGTCTGTAGTGTACCGAGCCCGATTCAAGGTGCTAGTGTTGATCTATAAAGTCCTATACGGCCTGGGGACCGCCTCGCCCTCTACGCCTCAGAGCGATCCCTGCGGTTCACCGGGACTGCCTTTTTGGAGGTCCCCCATGTAAAGCGGGGGGCCACAATGGAGACGGCGTTCTCGGTGGTCGGGCCGAGGCTCTGGAATTCCCGGAGGAAGCCCGTCTGGCCCCAGGTCTGTTGACGTTTCAGGAAGCCTGTAAGACCTGTCAGTTTGCCCAGGCCTTCAGAGGGGAAAGTGGGAGGGTGGGGCAAGGGGGGGATTGTATTTTTAAAACATTGTTTTGATGAATTTGATTGTGTGTTTTTATGCTGTAAGCTGCCCTGAGATGCCGTAGGCATGAGGGGGCGGCTAACAAATATTTATAAATAAAATAAATGTTAGTAATTAGGAGTATCAAGAGCTTCAGATCAACTAACTGCCATCAGGAACACAGAATGAGCAGTTCCTTTCAAAAGTTTTCTGTGCAGCCATTTAAAAAAAAATCCCTTGACTGTCTTACAGGTGAATTATTGACATTTGTAAACTTACTGCAGTCGCAGCTGCAAACAGAAAATGCTATGGTTGACTATTCAGAAGAGCTGCATAATGAAGACAACATCTCCTGCCAGCTGGACTCTGCCTCGTCAACCCAGCTGTGTAGTAGGGTTCAGCTGTGGCCTGCAATGGAGTATCTGGCAGTGCTTTGGCAATACAAATTGATAGCAGATTGTATGACTAAGACTCGTCTAGAAAGGTGAGAAAGCAAGCGAAGGTTAAACATTTGTTTCTTTGAAACTTTAGGGTGTTATCGGACAATGATAAATACTTGCAAATCCATACCATGTTAAAATTGATGTTCTCCAAGGTGTGCAGCTGCATGAACAGAAATTTTATGAGCTACATATTTATGGCTACCTGGGGGGAGCACTTTAATTGTGAGGAGATGAAGTGGAGGAACCAGGAGGCTTGGAACAAGCACAGCAGCAGGGAGTCCAGAGTCCTGGTATGGATGCTTGAAAGAGGCTCTAAGGGCAAGCCAGAGACTTTCCTCCCCACCTCCTGGAGGGTGGCCGTGACAGGGAAAGGGCTAGGCACCCCAGGACTGCATCAGAGGTCATTGGCTGGGAGTGGGAGAGGATGGTCCCCAGAAGGGTCTGGCACAGAGCCTAGTTGCATTTATTTATTCACTTAGACTTGTATGCCACCCTTCTCAAATCAGCTCAGGGCAGCTTAGCACTGATAAACCCCCCTAAAACACATTTTAAAAAGTTTCCTCCTAATAACCCTCCCCCTAAAACCCCGTCCCCAAACTTCCCTAACCCTTCCCCCAAACCCACAACCACATACAATCGATCAACCAACCCCAATCGCTATCCCCAACTGTCTTGCCAAACAAAAATGTTTTACACCACCTCTGGAAGATGCTCAGACTTATTCTATGAAGGAAGGGAGTTCCATAGAACTGGAGTAGCTACTGAGAACACCTGCCTGCACACCCCCATCCTATGGACAAGAGTAGCAGATGGGACCCACAGGAGGGTGCTCCTCGCCAATCACAGGGGCCACAACAGGACATGGTAGGACAGGCAGTCTTTTAGATATGTGGGGCCCAGGCCGTTGAGGGCTTTATAGGTCAAAACCAGCACCTTGAATTGTTCCTCAAAAGTAATAAGTAATCAGACTCTGGAGCACTGGTATAAGGTGCTCCTGGTAACCCAGCCCTGAAAGGATCTGGGCCGCCACATTCTGCACAAGCTGCATCTTCTGAAACGTCATCAAGGGGAGACCCAATGTAGAGCGCATTGCAGTAGTCTAGTCTTGAAGTGATGAAAGCATGGATGACAGTGGCAAAGTCCGAATTGGAAAGAGAATCCTCATCGGAGGGAGTTGGTGAAAAGTGCTCTTGGCCACAACCGCAACCTGATAATCCAGGAGCAGCTTGGGGTCCAGAAGCACTCTGAGGCTGTAAACCTGAGCGACCAGACGGGGATGGACCCCATCAATACAGGAGTCCCAATCCCCTCCAGGTCACAGTGCCAGCCAACCATCATCACCTCAGTCTTGTCAGGATGCTGTCTCAAGTGGCTCAGCCTCATCTAGTCCCCAACTGCAGCCAGGCAGCGGGAAAGCACCAAGACTGCAGGACATGTGTTGGATGAAAAAGAGAGGTAAAGCTGGGCGTCGTCAGCATATTGATGACATCTCACTTCAAACCTCCGAATAATCTCACCCAGCAGCCTCATATGCGCTTTGAACAAGAGGGAACCCTGTGGGACCCTGCAGGGTAGGTCACGAGGGAACAATCAGCCATCACCACCCGTTGAGATCTCTCTGACAAGAACAAACCGAACCACCCAAGAGTAATCCCGCGCACCCCTGCTAGATCCTGCAGTTGTCAACAACACCTCGTGATCAACTGTTTTACAGGCAGCTGAAAGATCTAGCAAGATCAACAGGGTACAGTTCCCCTTGTCAGTCTCTAGACACAGATCATTGATCAATACTATAAGTGCAGTCTCCCATGCTATACCCAGGATGAAAGCCAGACTGAAAAGGGTCCAGGAAACCAGCAGCATCAAGATGAGCCTGGAGCTGTCGTGCAGTCACCCATTCAATAACATTTCCTAAAAAGGGACGGGTAGATGATATCGACTGAAACTGATCCAGACAAACAGGACAAGATTGACCTTCCATAACTCCAAACTTTGACTTGGCAGTGGAAATAGCAGCACCCAAGTTGTGGTGACTACAAACAATTTTGTCTGCAAAGTAATTAATAAAAGCAGTAGATGATTCTAATTCCTGGTGGAGACAGGCTGGATTAACCAGGTCCCTCACCACCCGGAACAGCTCTGCCGGATGAGACTCTGGAGATGCTATGATAGCGGAGAAGAAAACCTTGGCTGCCATGCTGGCCATGGCATAGTCCTTTGCAAACTATCTATGCCGCAATCGATCGGCTGCAGCATGAGTCGAGCACCACCTGCACTCTTCCTTTCTGCTTCATCCATCTCGGGTCCTCTGTATACCACAGGGACCTGTGTTGCCACAGCGGTAGAAGCAGATGCCTGGATGCAACCATGTTGATGGCCATGGTCAAGATATTCCATAAAGCAACCATGTCATTGTCAGAGTAGCCATCATGGTCAGTAGGTATATCCTCCAGAGTGTTCTAGAAACCAGTCGAATCCACTAGTCTCTGAGGATGGACCATTTTAATGGGTCCATCAACCCGACGAGAGCATAGAAGGGCAGGAATCTGGGCCTCTAGAAGGCAATGATCCAGCTATGACAACAGTGTTGTAACAACACCCCTGGTAATTGGAACCCCTGTTCATAGGCTGGTGCAAAACATCAAATCCAATGCATGTTCTGCCTCATGTGTCAGGCCAGATATTCCCTAGGATAGACCCATGGTTGTCATGGTGGCCATGAACTTCTGCTCTACCCCTAAAAGACTGGCCTCAGCATTCAGGACAATAAGTCTGGGTGATCCCAACATCACTTCTGAGACCAGACCAGCTAGTCAGCCATGCAGCAGGGTGGACAGTACACCAGCAGGATCCCAGTCTATCCCCTGCCAAATCCAACATGAGGTGGACACACTCCATATTGGACAAATCAGGCACCAGATACCTCCAAAAGGTCAAGGTGTCTTTACAGATCACAACAGTGACTTGGATGCGGCAGAGCAGACAAACTTAATCCCAATAAGACGGAGGTGATGGTGGTGGGAAGGGTGAGGGGGGTGCTGGCTCCTCCGATGTGGGGGGGAGGGGTGTCTGCCCTCCTGTAGCCCAGCAGGTTTGGAGTCTGGGGGGGGTTTTGGATTCGGACCTCCGTCTGGATCGACAGGTGGAGGCAGTGGTTTAAAGCCACCTTCCGCCAGCTGTATCTAGTACAGAGGCTCCATCCATACATCTCCAGGCCCGACCTGACCACTCTCATCCATGCCTTCATCACCTCGAGGCTGGACTACTGCAACGCACTCTACGTGGGGCTTCCCCTGTTTCTGGTCTGGAGGCTGCAGCTAGTGCAGAATACGGCGGCCCATCTCCTTACAGGGATGGGTCAGCAGGAGCACATAACACTTCTGCTCCGAACTCTGCACTGGTTGCCTATAGCGTACCGGGCCAGATTCAAGGTGTTAGTTTTGATCTATAAAGCCCTACACGGTCTCAGCCCTTCATACCTCGGGGACCGCCTCGCCCTCCGTGTCTCAGAGCGATTCCTGCGGTCTATCGGGGGCACCTTCCTGGAGATCCCCTGTGTTAGGCAGGGGACCACAATGGAACGGCGTTGTCGGTGGCCGGGCTGCGACTCTGGAATTCGCTCCCGGAGGAAGCTCACCTGGCCTTGGGTCTGCTGGTGTTCCGCCGAGCCTGCAAGACCTGGCTGTTCGCCTAGGCCTTGGGAGGGAGGGAGGGATGGGGAGATGTTTTTAAAAAATGTTTTAAATTAATAATTTATTATTATTGTTGTTTTTAGCGTTGTAAGCCGCCCCAGGATGCTGTGGGCATGAGGGGGCAGCTAATAATAACAAATAAATTAAAAAATCACCACCACCACCCAACTCCTGCCCTCAATCCTAGGCAGATGATGCACCAAGTACCCAGCTGGCATCAGACTCCTCATCCAGCCAGGTCTCTGCAATGGAGATGAGGTCAGCTGCCTCATCCTGAATAAGATTGTGGATGGGTGATGTTTTATTAGCTACCAGCCTTTAACCCTCAAATATCCTGAGACAGGGGGAGTGGCACACAGGGACAGACGCCAAGTATATGTCTGTCTCTCTCGCAAGGGAGTTACAACAACCCCCTCTCTCATAAAGGAGTTATGACAAAATCCTTCCCTCTCCCAACCCTGCCTATATCCCCCCCCCCCCCCCCAACTAACCTAAAAACAATATAAAACCTTAAAACCAGCACCACAAATAAGCAGAAAGCTACTGATATACAAAAAGAGAGACGTATAAGCCCCCAAGGCCCTTGTGGCCACCTAATGGCCGGTGTCAAAGGGGCTCCTTTTGTGGGAGAGCTGGGCACCCAGGTGCAGGTGGTAACAGTAGTATGCCCCTTCCTCACCCCTTTCACATTGCCACAACAAAGTGCTACTGTTTCAGCAACCCACAGACATATTTAAAGAGCTGGAACATGCTTAGGATACTGGGGATCCAGCCATTCCGGAGGAGGGGCAGACCAGGAACCAAAGTGCACCTGCCAGTAGCAAAGCGCTTGGATTTCTACTAGGGCTGTACCGAATAGTATTTCTAGGTACTCGGGCTGAGTTCCAAGTAATCGGTCTGGGTACTCGGTGGCACTTCAATGTTTTTCCGAAGTTTTGGAATTCGGAATTCCAGATATCAGAAATCCTCGGAACTTAAAGCTCAGGGGTGGATGGGAGGGGGTTGGACCAGGATGCCCCACCAAAAAAAGTCCAAAGACTGCATTAGCAAGCAAATCGGATCAGTCAAGTTTCAACAAGCTTTTTGGGTCCATGGCCCGATGGATGCCACCAGCCAGCCAGACCAGCAGCTATAACAAACAAACACACATGCAAGAAAGCTTGCAGACATCTCCCCCACCAAAAAAGCCTCCATTGAGTGTGCACCAGAGTAACCAACTAGAAAGTATTCCCCCAGTGCCCCGCCTGGTCACATCTTGGCAAACTTCTTGAACCCACAGCCAAAACACTACCCAAAAAAGCAGGCTAGTAAGAGTGGGACAATCGCTCAAGAAGACAACCCCACAAAAGTGCAACTGCGTGCAGAAATAAAAAAAAAAGCCAACAGTAGCGTGTACGCACAGCATGGCCCACTATCAGCAGTGAGTACACCCACTTCAAAATCATTATGCCAACCAAGCAGTACACAGAAAATCAGGCTTGCAAGAGTGGGACATTCGCTCAAGAAGAATACGACAAACCCACAAAACATTGCAGCTGTGTGGAGAAATCACACCAAAAGCCAGCCAGCCCAGCAGACCTAATTATGATAACAAAAGAAAGAAACCAGACATTCTTCTCTCTCTCACAGTCACACTCACACCCACCCACCCGGGGCACCCTCTTATTTTTTTAAAAAAGCATACTGTTGGTACTGTGACACTGGTAACTTGAACAGGCCAGGCAGAGAGATTCCTCGGGCCTCATGGTGCCAAGCAGCTGACAGAACAGTAGGCGTTGGACCAGGGTTGTCAGACCTTACTGGTCCTGCTAGACATTTCGGCTGCATTCGACACAGTCGATCATGAGGTGTTGGTAACTTGCCTGTGGGACTGGTTTCGTCCATTCCTGGCCGGGAGAACTCACAGGGTGGTCTTGGAGTGTACGTCTTCCCCCCGGGACCTCACGTGTGGAGTCCCACAGGGTGCCATTCTGTCCCCCCTCTTTAACATCTATCTACAGCCTTTAGGGGAGATTGTGAGGGGGTTTCAGGGCATGCAGTGTCATCAGTATGCTGATGACACTCAGCTCTACCTCTCTTTTTCTATCGACCCAGGCCGTGCAGTCTCCTTATTTTCCCAGTGCCTGTCAGCTGTGGGGGCTTGGATGAGGTCGAGCCATCTGCAATTGAATCCTGACAAGACAGAGGTGATGTTGGTGGGCAAGGGCTTGGGGGACCTGGGGGTGGTTGAATCTCCTCTTGTTGGGGGGGTTCGCCCTCCCATGGTCTCTCAAGTGCGGAGTCTGGGTGTGCTCCTCGATTCACGGCTCAGCCTGGAATCTCAGGTTGTGGCTGTGGTGGGGAGTGCGTTTCAGCAGTTACATCTTGTCCGGCGGCTTCAGCCGTATCTCTGACTCCGATCTCACCACTGTCATCCATGCCTTCATCACCTTGAGGCTGGATTACTGCAACGCGCTCTACGTGGGGCTGCCCAAGAAGCTGGTCTGGAGGCTACAGCTGGTGCCGAATGCTGCGGCTCGTCTCCTTACGGGGGCGGGTCGCAGGGAGCACATGAAACCAGTGCTCCAGGCTCTGCAATGGCTGCCTATAAAGTACCAGGCCAGGCTCAAGGTGCTGGTTTTAACCTTTAACGCCCTTCTCGGCCTGGGCCCTGCTTATCTGCGGTACCGCCTCACTCCCCATGTGCCTGTGCGACCCTTGAGATAGTCTGTGGGAGCCTTTTTGGAGGTTCCCCCGGGCGAGGCGGGTGGTCACAAATGTGAGAACTTTTTTGGTGGCCACCCCTGTGCTGTGGAATTCGCTCCCAGAGGCAGCTCGGTTGGCTCCCACTCTCCTGCTATTTTGGCGTGTATGTAAGACCTGGCTGTTCCGTCAGACTTGGCGAGAGGTGGGGGTGGGGGTTCCCCACATACTGTATTTTTAAATTGTTTTAAATTTTTAAAAATCATTTTATTGATTGATGTTCACTGCCCCGGGCTGCCCTGTGGGCAGGAGGGGCAGGATATACATTTTAAATAAATAAATACTATTAAATCTTCTCATTCTCCCTCTCCTGTGGAGGCAGGCAGTCCTTGCCGGGTTTAGCTTCTCTATTCCAGCTAGAGGCAAGATCGAGGTCTTTGACTGGCAACCTACGCTAGGGGACGAGTTAATCTTGTCTTGGCTCCCAGATTTGTTCGTGCCTCCACAGAGAGAGTTTCAGGATAGGGTTTCTCCCTCTTACTTGATGGGACGTGGGGAGGAGGGAGAAGTAGGTTTCCTCTTTCCTTCTGTCTCAAGTGCCTTAGGGTAGACTGGTGGGTGGGGAGCTCTTGCCCCTTGTTTTCCCCCAGAGGGACAGAGTTGTCCTGAGGAGCAGGTCTCCTTGCTCCAGAATTCCCCCCCACCCTTTTTAGGGAGGGCAGCACCATGCTTGAGGCAAGACCCATCAGATACCAGCTCCATCCAGATGGTCGCTATGGAGGGGAGCGGAAGGTTTACCTCCCCAAGGGAAACTGAAAGATGGGTTAAAGAAATTATCTGTGGCAGCATCATTCATGATGGATGCTTCCCTGGATTCATCCCAATTCGTCGCCCACTCACTGGCAAGCAGCATGGCAGTCAGGTAAGTCTTCTGGCTCAGGTTGGGGAAGGTGGCCCTTCAAGCAAAAACAGTCTTACCCTCAGCCCCCTTCCAGGGAGGTAACTTCTTTGGGGGTTCCATAGAAAAGGCAATGACCAATGAAACAGATAAGAAGAAGAATCTGCCCATCAACCCATTCAGGAAAGAACTCAGGCGAAGGTCACAGTCTGATTCCATGGACTCCCCACCCACACTGACCCGCATAGGGGAACGGTTGTGGGCCTTCTGCAACCAGTGACATTACCACCAAGGATTGGTGGGTGAAGTAGACCATTTTATGCAACTACACCACAGAATTAGAGTCATGGTCCCAGAGGTCAGCGGTCACGATATTCCAAGCAAGAGATCAGATAAAATGTCAAAAGACACAACATGCAATTGAACATCTGGTATCCATAGGTGCCATTGAACCAATCCTAACATCGGAAAGGCTTTGTGGTGTATATCAGTCTTCTTTCCCATCCCAAAGAAGAACAGAGACACCAGGACCATTCTAGACCTGAAGGGGCTCAACAAACACCTCAGGGCAAGGAAGTTCAGGATAGAAATACTCAAGTCCTGTCTTCAGGCACTATAGCTAAATGATTTTGTGGCATCCATTGATCTCTGGGAAACCCACAGGCTGTTCTTGAGATTTGCCTATGACAGACTTTTTGAATACAGGATGCTCCTGTTCGGTCGAGTGGTCTCATCAAGAGTATTTACAAAGCTGTTCATGGTGCTGGTGGCTGCTCTGTGACAAAGGGAAATCCATGTATTCTCATACTTGGACAGCCTCTTGATGAGAGGGACGTCGTACCACAAGTACCTGATAGCAGTCCAGGAGATGACAACGTGTTTGCAGGACCATGATTTTGTCATCCATTGGGACAAGAGTTCTGTGCTGCCCACACAACAGCTGAACCACTTGCAGGTTCTCCTTGACACCAGACAGGACAGGTTTTTCCTATCTTCAGAGCGGGAAAGCAAGCTCAGAGAAGTGATCTCTTGCATGTGGTCTCAACGGATAGCATGCCTTTTCTCCTTAGCTGGTTGTCTAGACCTGATGGTCTCCTGTATGGACACAGTGAGGTGGGCCTGCTTCCACCTGTGGACTCTACAAGCCTTTCTCCTCCCGTGACAGAGGTAGATTATGACCAGGCAGATTGTGATCCTGTGTCTTCCCACAGAAGTGATCTCCTTCCCGGGCTGGTGGCTGCAGGATGGATGCTACAGGAAGTTCGATCCAGGAAGAGATCAAGATCATCCTTAAGATGGACACCACTCTTTCGGGATGGGGAAGCCAGCGCAGGGAAACTTGTCCTTGAAAGAAGCTGCATTGCACATAAATCTTTTGGAACTGAGAGCCATCAAGCCTGCCCTCCGTCACTTTCAGGAAAGGCAAACATGTCCAGGTACAGATGGACAGTGTGATGGCCTGTGTGAATCACCAAGGGGGACTGAGGCAGTCTACCTCATCTGATCCTGTGTTCAACTCAGGAAGTGGCAGAACTAATTTCCTGATACAGGAAGTAACAGAACTGATTTCTTGAGCAGAGAACAACCTCCAATCGCTGTTGGCAGCGCACATCAAAGGTATCACAAACATCCAGGCCGATTGGTTAATTTGGCAGGCGATAGATCCAGGAGAATGAGCAGGCAATTGTTCAAGCAAATAATGAGAATGTGGGGCTATCCGACCTTGGATCTTTTTGCCTCAGTGGAAAATCATTAGCTAGACAGGTACCTTGCAAGACATAAGACCCCAGGGAAGAAGGAGTAGGTACTCAAATCACCAGTGGCCACCCCTCTCGCCTTTGCCTCTCCTCCCAAGGGTGCTGAGGAAAATGAAGATGCAGGTGGCACAAGTGTACTGATCTCCCTGAAGTGGCTGAGGAGACCATGGTTGTCTGCAATTGGAGAAGTTCAGAGCACCCCCAGGGTGGAGGCTTATGATGAGAGAGGACCTGCTGACTCAGGGACCTCTTCAATACCAAGGCGTAGGCAACCTAAAACTAGCAGTCTGGAGGTTGTATTTATTTATTTATTTATTTACTTACTTACTTACTTACATTTATATCCTGCCCTTCCGCAAAGGCTCAGGGCAGCTTGCAAAAGACATAAAATACAACCCCCCCCCCCCTCAAAAAAAAACAACCTCACTCCCGCCCTCCCAACAACCTCCCACCTAATCTCTCTTCCTGTCCCCACCTGCCTAATGCTTTACCAAAAAGAAAAATTTTACACTGCCTCTGAAAGATGCTCAGGCCCAGACTCAGAAGACATAAAATACAACCCCCCCCCCCCTCAAAAAAAAAAAACCTCACTCCCGCCCTCCCAACAACCTCCCACCTAATCTCTCTTCCTGTCCCCACCTGCCTAATGCTTTACCAAAAAGAAAAATTTTACACTGCCTCTGAAAGATGCTCAGGCCCAGACTCAGACCTCCAGGGGAACGGAGTTCTACAACATTGGGGCAGCAACCAAGAACGCCCTCCTGCGCACCCCCACCGAACAAACAAGAGTTATAGGCGGGCACCCCTGGCTGATGCAGGGGTCGTGACGGAGCATGGTAGGAAAGGCGGCCTTTCAGATATATGGGGCCAGGCTATTTAGGACTTTATAGGTCAAAACCGGCATCTTGAATTTTGCCCGGAAAACTATAGGCAGCAAGTGCAGAATCTGGAGCATTGGTGTCATGTGCTCCCAGTGACCTGTCCTCAAAAGGAGCTGGGCCGCTGCATTCTGTACTTCCTGCAGCTTCTGAACAGGTTGAGCGTGAACAACTGAGGTCATATGGTTATGCAGAGAGGGTACTACAAATGCTATTGTCGGCTTGCAGGCCATCGACTGATGATAACTATACCACAATGGGGCAAACTTTCCAGAGATGGGCTGATAACCAGGGGATCCTGGCATTGGCCACTGAGGTGTAGGACGTACTGGCTTTCCTTCAAGAAGGGCTCAGGGTCACCGCGCTGCATAGGCAGTGTCTGTTCTTTCGTCCGTGCTCTTCTCAACTAGAGAGAATTAATTAACTGGCCACATACGCGTGAAATGCTTCCTAAGAGCACGAGTTAACAAGGCAGCTGGTGAAACGTTTCCTATTGTGGCAACTGGACATAGTCCGCTCCTCGACGCGTTACAAGGCCCACCTTTTGAACTGCTAAATCAAGTCCCTCTTAGGATTCTGTTGTGCAAGGTTGCCTTTCTGGTGGCCATCGCTTTGGTGAAGAGCGTGTCGGAACTGAGAGTGTGGTCAGCTGATTCAGAGCCCTAGCGCTTTGACAAAGATAAGGTCTCGCTTCATCCACATCCTGAATTTCTGACTAAGGTGAACACGGATTTTCACAGTCACCAAGACACAGAGCTGCCCTCATTTTGCCCGAATCTGCAACACCAGCGAGAACAACTGTGCACAAGCTAGATGTTGGGAGAGCCCTGAAAATCTACCTGGAGAGAACAAAGGATTTTCGAGGAGATTCAGCCTTGTTCATAGTTTTTAGACTGGGTCAGAAAGGGCAAAATGTATCAGCCAGATGTCTGAGGGGTTGTATCTTTCTGGCTTAGAGAGCAAAGGGTTTGTAGCCCCCCGCCCCCCCCCCCCCAAGAAATTATTGCTCACTCATTGTGAAGTGTGGCCATGAACGGGGCTTTACTAGAAGAGATTTGTAAGGTGACCTCCTGGTCTTCTTTCCACTCCTTTACACAACGCTGAGTACGACTTGTAGCGCTATAGAAAGGATAAATTGTAGTAGTAGTCCTTCACCCATCATTACAAAATACATACTTGGGCTTCAGCCAGAACTGCCTTTTGGCAACTGGTGTTGCAGAGAATTCTAACGTAGTTGTCGACTCTGTAACCCATGGAAGTATTTGTTTAACTTCAGAGATGCCTGCCCTATTTGAGGTATGCTGCTTGGGTACATCCTAGTGAGGACTGCCTGCCTCCACAGGAGAGGGAAAAAAGGAAAATTTGGTTCACTTAGCTGGTGAATTTCCATTCTCTCCAGAGGAGGCAGGCAGTCAGGCCCACACTGTGTTTTGTTTTTCTCTTTTCGGAGTGGTTGTAACACCTGTTAGACTGAAATTCAAGAAAAACACTGTCTAGTTTGGAGTGTTTTGAAGTTGAGGTGTTTTTGCATTGTAGTATGTTCTGTTTTAAGTTCAGTATTCTTGATTTAGCTTGGATGGCTACAGCCTTCTGGGAGCCAAGCTTGTGTTAGCTCCTCCCCTAGCCTAGGCTGCCAGTCAAAGACCTTCATTCCAGCTAGAGACAGAATCGAGGAGCTAAACCCAGCGAGGACTGCCTGTCTCCCCAGGAGAGAAGGAAAATTCACCTGGTAAGTGAAACAATTTTTTCTTTTTCTTTTCTTCACACCCCACAATGCATTATGACTTAGTCTCAAAAAAGAAAATGTTTTGTACACTTGTATTTTTGCCATGCAGCTTATGTTTTAAAAACTGTTTTACTGATAGCCAACTTTATTTTGTTCTAGAAATAATTGCAGTAATCAGCTACTCCTACATTCAGAGCTTCCTCCGTATATAGCTTTTTGCCTTAAGTTGACACCAACTACCTCTCAAAATCTTCAAGGACTGTGGCACTTGTTGCACCTTAATGAGGTAAGAAAATGGTTTTATTTCAGTCAATTTGCCTATTTTTAAGCCCCGGTGGTTGAACATTCGTGTTGGGATTAATTTCTGGGTGACGTCTTGAAACTTAGCCTCTAAAAAGGTCAGAGACTGAGCCAGATACAAGGTAAAATGCCAAAGTAATGAAAGTTTATTTACCAGAGAAGGAATTAGTAGCGACCACGCTCCAACACCGGGAGACTGAGTCATCTTACAGCACCAGGAGGTCTAGGGTCTAAGTGACACCCAGGGGTACTTACAGTTTTTAGACACAGACCCCAAACCTGACCAATGAGGAGTGAACTCATTGGAATATTCATACATACGTATATTAGTTCTCACATTTTACAGTGTGTCCTATTCACAGTACAGTGTGTATGATAAACATATTAGTCATCAAGTACCATCTTCAGAAACAGTGTATCAATATGACTTCTCCTGACTCCAGTGTGTCGAGAAGGAGGCTCTTATCACAGATGCTCATATACCAGTCCCTGTTCTCAGGAACTCACAAGGCCAAGCGTGGACTTTCTCTCTAGTTACTGTTCTACTGGAAATGAGTTTCCATTAAATGATCCCTCTAGTTCAGGAATTGGGTTTCGGTTCTTAGTGAATAGAAAACCTCTGACTTAAGACAGGCTTAGATCTTAGCCATAGTTTGGTTCACTAAGGTCCTGGCGGAACTGGATGAGGGCGAGCCAACTGAAGTTGAATCCTGACAAGACGGAGGTGATGCTAGTGTGTGTGGCGTCCCTCGTCATTGGCAGGGTTCACCCTCCGCTGATTCCCCAGGTTCGGAGTCTGGGAGTGCTCCTTGATGCGCAGTTTTGTCTAGATGCCCAGGCTGGAGCTGTGGCGAGGAGCGCATTCTGCCAACTACACCTGGTGTGACGGCTTTGGCCATACATCTCAGACTCTGACCTGGCCACTATCATCCACACTTTCATGACCTCTAGACTGGACTATTGTACCGTGCTCCACATGGGGCTGCCCATGGTGACGGTTCGGAGACTGCAGCTAGTGCAGAATGTGGCGGCCTGTCTCCTTATGGGAACGGGCTGCTTTGAGCATGTTACACTGGTGCTCTGTTCTCTGCACTGGCTGCCTATAGTCTTCCGGGCCTGATTCAAGGTGCTGGTTCTTACTATAAAGCCCTATACGGCTTGGGCCCCATATATCTGCGGGATGGCCTCACTCCCCCTGCTCTGGATCAGCCCCTGCGGTCGACCAGGAGTGCCCTTCTCAAAATCCCCCAGGTATCCCGGGGGCGACTATGGAAAGAGCATTCTAGGTGGTCGCGCCAAGGCTGTGAAACTCCCTCCCGGCAGAGGCCTGGGTGGCCCCGGACCTCTCTTCTTTTCAACATCAATGGAAGACGTGGCTGTTCTCCTAGGCCTTCGGCGAGGGAGACGAGTGAGGGTGGGTTTTTATTTTTATGGGGGGTGGTATTTTTTTCCTCCCTCCTCTTTTCCCGAGAGAATGTTGCCTCTTTTTTTCCCTCTTCCCCCTTTTTTAGATGTTTTATGTTTGTGTATTTTTTTATTTTTATATATTGTAAGCTGCCCGAAGCTACCTTTTGGCAGGAGGGGTGGGATATCAAATGTTTTAATAAAATAAAATAAAAATAAAATCGGAGGGCTCATATTCCTACAATTAGTATCTAATATGTAATAATATTCAGTATGACTTCTTGTAATATTTGATCTTCGTGTTTTCTGCTTAACAAACCTGTTTTGCCTGAGTATACACTAAATGATAGGAAAAGAAGCAATGTGCTGGGCAAAAATATCAGCAGTGAGGGGATTTTGAGTAAGCTGTCAAGGGGAAATGGTTGCCTCCCTTCCTGACGGTCTTTTTCATACTTCCTTAGTCCAGTCTCCTGATGAAGGGAAGAATGGACATTTTGTGACAACCAGTTAGAGCCCTAATAGTGAGTTTCTGTATAGGTGGGGTAACTTTATTCAGGGGTGTATTCGCTACACCTTATACCAAGATTATGGAGACACTAGATTAGGAGGTAAGATGTTCCTGAAATAAAGAATTAAACACACTTTTGTGTGTCTTCAGGTTGTTTCGTTTGTTCTCGACATCACATTTTAGGAGCCCTTTTCTTTCCCTCTCTTTCCCTCCTTAGATATCCAGTGAGGATATGTCCCATCTGTGGTCAGAACTGGTTAGCGCTGCATTGGCATCCTTCTGGACCAGTACTGTAACCACGGATCCAGATTACTGGCTCTCCTGGCAGCCACTGCCTGGTGCAGAGGAAGGAAACGTGCCTAAATTTCTTCTGGACCGTTCCATGAAGGTTTGTGTTTTATGAAATACTAAACTGTCTGAAGACTTGCCTATGCTAGGACAAAGTGTGTACCTTTTTAAAGCACACTAGATAGTGTGCTTTTATAATGTGTATTAAAGCTTTCACTGGCAGAGAGAAACCTGAAAGAGGTGTTGATTATTTAGCTCTGCCAACATTTAATACCTAAAGATGCCCTGGTGTTTAACTTTTGCTGTCACTTCTGAATAAGAAGTAGTTTTGTAATTTTGATAATGAATTTTATATAAAGTTCACCTTTGTGCAGTTAAGATTGGTGTATTAAAATAAACGTGAAAATGCCATCAAAGCTATAAAAATCCAGCACTTGATCTTTTAATTTAGGGTCCAGGTATTTTGAACAGAGCAGTTTTCGCAAAGTGCTGCTTTGAAATTCTAACTAGTAGCAGAAAGCCAAGCCAGTGGGATGTGAGTGGGCTTCCTGTTTTGTCATCGTCCCACATGACTTTGGGAGAGTGGACAGAGAGAATACAACAGCTTCAGGAAATCAGCACAGTTTTGTGGACCAACATGGCTTTTTCTTCCATGGCAGAATTCAGGTACTGTAAAGATCTTTGTTCTACATATTTCACTCAAACCAGCAGACTTACTCAATGTTTGTAAGTGTTCACAACATGAGTATCGTTGTTTTTTGTTCCTTCAGATGTACAGATTCCAGATTCCAGAATGTAATGTTATGCAGACAGCTCTTAGCTCTGAAAGATCTGGTTCCATTAGACATGAAAGAGGAGTATCTACAGTGCTGTGACAAGCTGTCCACCAAGGACCCAGTGGCTTTTCAGCACGTTTTCAGAGTTCTTAAGGATGTTGCTGGTCAGGAGGTGCTGTCAAAAGAGATCCTTTGTCTTTTGCTGACTTGCTTACAGCAGTTCTCTGGGGAAGGAGAGGCAATTCAGAACCTGTCGCAAACAGCTAAGCAAGGAAGCTTCTGGGTGAATCTAGGTTTGGTGCAGATCCAGATGTGGCTTCCACAGACTAGGTTTGATCCTGCAGTGAAACGAGAATACAAACTCAAGTATGCTGAGGAAGAGGTAAGTGTGGAGCTGGTATAACTTTTCTTAAAAGATAAGATTTCAATATATTACAGAGCTGCGGGAGTGGCTCTGTTAAGGTGCCTGCGTTACACTCCCTATAATCAGGAAGATTCTAATCACAAAATTGTGTCTGATCAGTGTGAAACTTGGTAGGAAGAGTCACTTGGGTGAGGTGTGGAATGTGTCCAGATTTCAAGAATATCTGTTAAATGAGGGAGTTGTAGGCGTTTGAATTTTGGAGACAAAAGCAGAAATAGGTGGCTTCTCTGCTGTCACGCTCACTGACATTCTATTATATGAGGAGCTTAGTTGGGTTTAGTGTTTGTATTTAAAAGTAGTAGGGAGGAGAGTATAAGTTTGGGACGTGAGGGTTAGGTCTACGCAGTAATTATTCGGAGCTGGATTGGATCTTGAAGATTGGGGACACCAGAGGGTCTGCAGCTCCCTTTCCTCTGTGGCTACAAGCCAACACACTCTGCTCTGCAACAGACAAGGCAACGCTGGGCTGCCAGACAAAACTTCCCACTCTGCAACTGACCAGCAGTGAAAGAGGATTGGGACTGAAAGAGCAACACAAAGTATGAGTGCATGGAGCCTAAGTTATAAGTGAGCACAATATGTGAAACTGTACAAGGTCTTTATTGCTTAAAGGGCGCATGAGTTAATGCAAAATCCCATGCTTTTTGGTGTGTGTTATTGATCTTCTTAACTCCCCCTTAAACTGTAAGTTTTTTGGTCTAAGAATATAGCATATATTAATTAAATATAGGGACACCAGTATTGGGGTAAAACAAGGTTGAAACTTTATTAGGGCTAAGCCTCTGGAGATAGTGAAACAACTTGATGGCAGGATCTTACCCATGGCTTGCTTGAGGCCACCCCAGTTGTGGTCTAAAGTGGTCCTTTGCAATGCTAAAAGTATTAACTATCTTTTGAAGAGTACTATTAGGTTATTCTGAAACACATTTTTTTAAATCTCAAGAACGATGTACATTTTATGCTATCAGAACAGCAACAGTTACTTTATTAATTAATTTATTTATTAGTTACACCATCTGCAGTGTGAATGGAAGACACGTAATCTGTCATCCCAGTTACATACAGGAAAGGATGTTGAAGATGAAACCATCATTAGTTATGCTCACCCTCATCTCAGGTAATTGTGAGACATTTGACTCTTATATTGTAGAAAAGAAGAAGCCAGAGACACTCTCATTGAGAGTTGCACCTGATTATGTGGGGCTAAATTTAAAAGGATGACTCTTATACACCTCTGCAAAAATCAGTACTAAAATATTTAGGTATTGGGCTAACTAGTTGGCTGAATGGATTTTCAAGGGGTTTGTGATGCTATTTAAGTTTGGACCGGGAGAAGAAATAGTAATGGCCAAAAGAACTCCGTCCTGTATTTGAAGTCTTCCATAAAAAAGAGATGACAACAGACAGGGTCCTATTATTGATTGTCATTTTGTAGGGCAAACTGCCCAAAATGACCAGGGACACCAGTATTGGGGTAAAACAAGGGTGAAACTTTATTAGGCTAAGCCTCTGGAGATACAGTGAAACAGCTTGATGGCAGGAACTTACTCATGGTTTTCCTGAGGCCACTCCAGTTGTGGTCTGATGATGAGGGAAGGGGCATGGTTTTACCCACCTGACCACAAAACCCTGAGCAGACCATGCCATGAGGAGGAGGGCACAGGAACCAGACCATGTGGTGCCTAAAACTCTTCAGCCCAACCTGCTTCTTCAGGTGGCTCCTGTCAAGCTAACTCAGCTTCCTGCCTACAGGTTCCACTTCGTGGTTTTTTGTTTTTTTTTATTATTTATATCCTGTCCTTCCCCGAAGGCTCAGGGAAGCTTACAAAAAATGATAAAATACAATATAAAAACATTTTAAATACAACCCTCCCTGCCCAGCCAAGACCCAACCCGTTCCCACCCTCCAACAACCTCCTACCTAATACTTCTCCCTCCTACCTAATACTTCTCCCTATCTCCCAACCCACCCTCCCCCTTAAATCACCCCCCCCCGCCCAATTCAGTCCCTGCTTCCAAAAGCCCAACGGAACAAAATGGTCTTACATTGCCTCCAGAAGGCCACCAGTCTTGAACACAGGCGTACCTCCTGTGGGAGGGAATTCCATAGCAAGGTGCAACAGCCGAGAATGCCCTTCTCCATAGTCGAGATCCAGAGTCTCCAGGAAGGCACCCCCAGCAGATTGCAGAGGCTGTAACAGGACACAGGGAGCCAGGTGATCCCTCAGATGGGGCCTAGGCCGTTTAGGTCTTTAAAAGTCATCGCCAGCACCTTGAATTGGTCCCGGAAGACTATCAGCGCAACCAGTGCAGCGAATGGAGCACCGGTGTTATGTGCTTGCGGTGATGCATCCCCATAAGGAGGCGAGCCTCCATATTCTCCACCAGCTGCAGCCTCTGAACTGTCATCAAAGGCAGCCCCACATAGAGTGCATTACAGTAGTCTAGCCTCGAGGTGATGAAAGCATGGATGACCATGGCCAGAACAGAGTCTTAAAGAAAAGGCCGCAGCCTTCTCACCAGGTGGGGTTGGTGAAAAGAGCTTCTGGGCACCGTGGCCACCTGACAATGCAGGTTCAACGAGGGATCCAAAAGCACACTGAAGCTGCGACCTGAGTGACCAGCGGGGGCCAAACTCCATCAGCGACAGGTATCCCAGTCCCCTCCAGGGAACAAGTCCAACCAACCATCATCACCTCCATCTTGTCAGGATTCAGTTCCAGTCGACTCACCCTCATCCAGTCCCCGACCACAGCCAGGCAATGGGTAAGCACCAAGACTGCCGGACCTGGGTCAGATGAAAAGGAATGGTAGAGCTGGGTGTCATCGGTGTAATGAAGGCACCACATCCTAAACCTCCGAATTACCTTACCCAGCAGTGCACATGGTGAACAAGAGGGGGGACAGATTAGAACCCTATGGGGTTCCACAAGCAGATCCTGAGGAGATGACGAGCAATTGCCCAATACCACCCGCTTAGACCTCCCAGCCAAGAAAGAACGGAACCACTCCAGCCAGATCCCGCAAGTGAGTTGTGAACACCTCATGATCAATGGTATCAAGGGCAGCTGAAAGATCTAATAAAATAAACGGCAGAATTTCCCTGTTCTAACTTCAGGTGAAGGTCCTAGACCAAGGCCACAAGCGCGGTCTCCGTGCCATGCCCAGGGCGAAACCCAGACTGCGAAGGGTCCAGAAATCCAGTAGCATCCCTAAAAAGGGAAGGTTAGAGACTGGCCAATAGCCTGGCAGAGGGAATCAGTGTCCTATGATGGCTTCTTAAGCAGAGACTGAACAATTGCTGCCTGAAGACACTTTGGCACTCTGTCCTCCCAAGGGAAGGCGTTGATCACCCCAGCCAGCAGCGGCCCCAACGTCTCCTGGGTAGCTTTCACCAGCCAGGATGGGCATGGATCTAATTCACAACCTGTGGCTCGCACAGCCTCCAGCACCTCCTCCACATCGGTGGGGAACAACAACTGAAACTGATCCCCCTCCAAAAAAGGAAAAGGCTGGGCTTCCATAACCCCCAGCTCTGACTCTTCACTAGAAACGGCCACACCAAAGTCATGGTGAATATGAGCAGTTTATCTGCCAAGTAATCAATAAAAATGTCACAGCAGGCACTGGATCCCAGTGAGACAAAAACAAAATAATACAATTGCAAATACTCTAAACCCATTACCCTAGGCATAGCACATTCTTTGATGAAGGTGAAGAAACCTGCACTTAACTTGACCAATCTGGAATTAACTGTTGATTACCTGAAGTCTGGCTGCTCCCCCATGGACAACAACCACCCCAGTATACTATATTCTTTCTAGTATATGATATTCCTCATTTTTAAAAAACAATATTTTTTGCTTTCTCCCAGGGGAGCCTCCTGGGCGTCCAGTCAGGATAGTAGGGTAGATCCCGCCAGGAACCACTAGGAGGCAGACAAGCTAGTTTTCTAGACCCCTCCTCCCAGGGATCTATCTTCTAGCTACCAGTTTTGTCTCTGCCTGGAAACAGATAGGACGCAGGCTTTCTGTCTCCTGCTGAGACAGACTACTGAAAAAAGAAAAAATCTTCAGCGGCTCCTGGTGCCAGGGGAGGAGGAATTTCTCTCCCTGTTCACCTCCCTTCAGGGAAGGGACTTGGAGCGGAGCTGGGCACCCCCTTTCCGCAGGCGCGGGGGTCCCCAAAGAGCGGGAGAGTCAGCCCGAAGCAGGGGCTTTCTTTAGGGGGACCATCCCCTCACCCCACTGAAGTGGGAAACCGGGGAGCGGCAGAGGCACTGCGGACAACAAACGGCAAGTACAGAGCCGTCGGGGCTTCTCCAGCCGGTCTCCCCGCCCCGCTTGCCTCTTCCCCCCACCTCCATCCACTCCAGGTGGAAGATCATTCCCGCCTTTGGGGAAAAGCCCCGGCCGCAGCATCCCGGCTCGGTGAGCGCTAGCGTGGTGAGACTCGCTCCTCACCCAATGAAAGAAACCTTCCTCCCACGCCTTCCTCGTTTCCCGCAGCCCGAAGCGCCGGCGCAGAGGCGGAGTCAGGACCTCGGGGAAGGTCCAGAACTCGAGCCCGTGGCTTTGGCCCAGACGTAGCTAATCACCCCACCCCCTCCCTCCACCTTTCTGCGCAGCAAAAAGGCGCATGTATTCTAAACAAGATGGCTCCTAAACGCAGGGCCACCACGGAGCAGGAGGGCATAGAGGAAAATCAATTCTCGTCAGGGAACCCAGCCCCCCCTCCTCCCCCAGAGCAAGACTTCCATATGGAGGTACTGAAAGAGATCCTCTTTGAATTAAAGAGGAAAAGGTCAACTTCCCCTCCCCCTGGCAGGGAGGAAAGATCTTTCAAGGGACACTCGAAGGGGGCAGGAAAGGGCAAACAGCCCAAAACAAAAAAGCCACATAAAGCAGGCAAGATCCTAGAATCCCCAGCCTCCTCGGAATCGGAGATCCAGGAA
Source organism: Sphenodon punctatus (assembly GCA_003113815.1). Lineage (NCBI taxonomy): Eukaryota > Metazoa > Chordata > Lepidosauria > Sphenodontia > Sphenodontidae > Sphenodon > Sphenodon punctatus. Next base: position 3,332,708 of record QEPC01000055.1, on the reverse strand, counting down.
GAGGTCCTTTCGATTCAGTCTTCAGATGAGGAGGAAATAGGGGCAAAAAGAAGGAAGGGAAACAGCAAACTCCTTCTCAGAGAGAGCAGTGAAGAGGAGGGGAAATGTCTATCCAAGGTTCAGACACTGAGGAGAAGTCAGAGGGGGAGGAGCAAGATCTGGAGGCCTCGTCAGACCCTGACAGGCACTTCCCAACCAAATACAAGGACCAAATCTATTCCCTGGTCTCCAAGGCCCTCCATTTAAAAGAGAAAAAAGACAGAGGCATCCTCTGAATCATCAGAGGATGAGGAAGGCAGGGAATACATCCCCAGAGAGAGAGAGAGAGAGGGGAATGATCCTGGACAGGGCCTATGAGCGTATCATCAAGAGGGAATGGCAGCGGCCCAATAAGGGCTCCAGATTACCCAAGGCACAGGGGACTCTCTATTCCCTATCTAAGAATAAGAACGCACTGCTTTCCATCCCTAAGGTTGACGCGGCGGCCGCCTCGCTAGCCAGAAATTCGATCTTCCCCACAGAAGGGGAATGTTAGCCCCGAGACCCAACGGACAAGGGGATCGAATGCAACTTACGAAGGAACTTTGAAGAGGTGGCAACAGTGATAAAGATGGCCACACTAACCTCGTATTTTTCAAGGGCCTTGATGACGTGGATCAAACGGGCAGGAGATCCAAGAGTATCAGCAAAAATGACCAGAGTGTTATCCACCAGGATTCAACTTGCATACGCGTTCGTGGCGGACTCCTCGACAGATATATTATGATGGGCATCCAGAGCTGCAGCCTCGAATGTAGCAGCCCGACGACGACTGTGACTATAAGATCCTGGAAGGGGGACAATACTTCCAAGAACGCGCTGGTCGGGGGACCATTCCAGGGACGCAAGCTGTTCGGCATATGCCTTGACAAAGTCCTAGCGGATGCCACGGATAAAACCAAAAAGCAGACGCTGCAAAGTGTAGCAACACAAAGACATTCCTTTTGGCCCTACAACACCAACACATCGGGAGCAGGGGGATCTAGACGACCTTTTTTTCCCCACAGAGGAAATCAACAAAAATACAGACCCCGATGGCAAAGACAGAAGGGTCAAGACAACAGAAACAAACAACTCCAGACGCCAGGCCGACCCAAGATGGACGCCTGACTGGGCCATGGACGGGGAACAGGACCAACAGAAGCTGGGAGGCAGGCTCCAACGATTCACAAGTCAGTGGGCTCAGGCAACCACCGATGGATGGATCCTGCAAACTATCAGCCGAGGATACTCAATAGAATTCTCCCGCTCCCCCAGTCAATCCTTCTGCACCTCTCCCGTCTCCAGCAACCGGACCAAAAGAACGGCCATGCAACAAGAAATCAACAGGCTACACATCATCGGAACGATCGAAAGGGTACCGGTCCATGAACAAGGACAGGGATTATACTCCATTCTTTTCCTAGTACCCAAGAAAGACAACGAATGGAGGGCCTTGCTAGACCTCAAGGTCCTGAACAGAGCCATAAAGGTACAAAAATTCAAAATGGAAACGTTATAGTCCATTCGAATCGCAATCACAAGGGGGAGAGTGGCTCACCTCCCTAGACCTGAAAGAAGCTTATCTCCACATTCCAATCCTACCAGCGCACCGGCAGTGGCTCCGGTTCAGCTATGCGGGCCAACATTGGCAGTACGCAGCACTACCATTTGGACTAGCAACATCACCAAGAACCTTCACAAAGATCCTGATAGCTCTGTTGCAAACCTTCGAACGGAGGGGGTCAAACTACACCCCTATCTGGACGACATCTTGATAAGGTCTCCAACAATCGAACGAGCTCAGAGGGACATAGTCAGAACCATCAAATATTTACAAGAGCATGGGTTCGTCGTCAACTTCAGAAAGAGCCACCTAGATCCTTCACAAACCCTAGAACATCTGGGAGTGGTGTTGGACACCATAAGGTGCAGGCTCTTCCTTTCTCAACAAAGGCAGCAGAAGCTCCTCGAGTTGATACACCGGGTCTCAAAAGCTCGCAAGGCAAAGTTGAAGACCTGTCTCTTATACACATCTAGATGTGTATAAGAGACAGGTTGAAGACCCTGGTGAGTCTGTTGGGAGCCATGACCCTCCTGCTTGGGGATTACACAATGGACCAGATTTCATGCCAGACCCCTCCAGCGTTTCCTATGACCGTGGCAGGACAACTTAACGCAAGGAGAGAACCCATGGATCCGGATAACACCCGACCTAAAGAAGTCCTTCAGGTGGTGGTTAACCCGGCACCGGTTTGTGGACGGAATGTCACTCACGGACCCAGAAATGACAACTCTGACTGATGCGAGTCTTCACGGTTGGAGCCCACAAACAGGGTCTCTTGACGCAAGGGAAGTGAAGTCTCTGGGAGAAGCGTCAGCGCAATTGGTTGGAGCTGAGGGCAATTTATCTGGCACTATGGAGCCTCACTGCGGTGCTACGGGGGAAGAACATACTAGCGTATACAGACAATATGGTCGCAAAAGCCTACCTGAATCATCAGGGCGTCTCAAGTTTGGAGGCGCTACACAGGATGGCTACCACCCTCATCAGGTGGTCAGAAGGCAACTTACAATCAATCAGAGCTCTACGCATCAAAGGACAGGCGAACGTTCACGCCGATTGGCTCAGCAGGGTGGAACTGAACCAACGAGAATGGTCACTACACCCAAGAGCATACCAAGCAATAACAGATCAATTCGGTCCTCCCGCAGTAGACCTATTCATATCACCGACCAACACGAAAACGAACATCTTCTTGTGTCGTCACCCGGACAGCAGGACAATAGCCTTCGATGCACTCAACATCAGATGGCCGCAGGGAGTTCTATATGCCTACTCCAATATTCCTCATACAGAGGACTTTAGCAAAAATACAGTCCGAGGGAGCGGAAGTCATTCTGGTGGCTCCGTTCTGGCCGAGGAGACCTTGGTTCGCAGACTTGACGAACCTCTGTACAGAACCTCCCCTCAGACTACCAGTCCTCGGGGACCTATTAACCCAGGGGCCAGTATGTCACGACAACCCGACAGCGCTCAAACTGACGGCCTGGAGGTTGAAAGGAGGGCCCTGAAGAGACTAGGGTATTCGAACAAAGTATTGGAAACCATGCTACGATCTCGAAGACCAGCAACCAAACGAATCTACCAGAGTACCTGGTCAAATTTGCTAGATGGTGTCACAGTAGGACACTCAATCCTAGCAAGGCAAAAATCAATAACATTTTAGAATTCCTACAGCAAGGCTTAGAAAAAGGATTAAAACCTAATACTCTGCAAAGGCAGGTAGCAGCCATTAATAGTGTACTGGGCACAGTAAGGGGTCTCAGATTATCTGGCCATCCCCATATAAAAAGCTTCCTTAGGGCTTCAAGAATCATTTCCCCTCCGATAGTTCATCGCTTCCCTTCGTGGAGCTTGAACCTCCTCCTGGACGCCCTTACCAAGGCACCATTCGAACCTCTACAGGAAGTATCTTTATACTTCTTATCCTTAAAGGTAGCCTTTCTCATTGGGGTGACCTCAGCCAGAAGGGTGTCAGAATTAGGGGCTCTATCCATTGAACCAGCACTATGCTCCTTCAAGGAGTCTTCAGTAGTGCTCAAACTGGACCCGGCCTTTTGCCCTAAGGTGAATTCCCCTTTCCACAGGCAGCAGGAAATTAATCTTCCTTCGTTCTGCCCCAACCCAGGTCACTCGTTGGAGCGTAAATGACACACCCTAGACGTTAGGAGGGCCCTGAAGACTTGCATTATCAGAACTAAGTCATTTAGGAAATCTTCGGCCCTGTTTGTTTCATACAACCCCCAAAGAAGGGATCTGAAAGCATCCAAGGCACTAATAGCTAAATGGATGATCCTGTGCATCTGGGAGGGCTACAGGCAAAGTACCACCTAATGGAATCTTTGCTCACTCCCTAAGGGGTGCCGCTACCTCTCAGGCATTTAAAAATGCAACCTCCTGTGGAGAGATCTGTTGGGCAGCGGCGTGGTCCTCAGTGCACTCGTTTATGAGGCACTACAGGATCCCGTTGCAGGACTCGATGGAGGCGGCCTTTGGGAGAAGAGTACTGCAGGCGGTCCTTGATTAGTGAATAGAGATAGTATCGCCTGGCTTCTGCCTTTTACTCTGTACACTCCTTTTCTCCCTCCCTTATATGAAAATGGGATACTGCTTAGAACATCCCTACTATCCTGACTGGATGGCCAGGAGGATCCCCCGGGAGAAAGGAAAATTGGTTCACTTACCTGTGATTTTTCCTTCTGCGGTGGATCCTCCTGGCCAGCCAGTCCCCACCCGGAGTTCTAAGAACTCTGTGGTGGAGAGTCAAGGTGTTTACCTTGACATATCCTTCGCTCCTCATCTCCCTATCAGACGAGTCAGGCTTAAAAGAAGGCTCAGTACAAATAAGAAATAATTTAGAAAGTTTATTCCAGTTAATCAGTTACTATGTTTAGAAGTTGCTTCTAGCATTACATAGGATAAGTTTTAAAGGCTTAGACAGCTTGAAAAGACTGGTAGCTAGAAGATAGATCCCTGGGAGGAGGGGTCTAGAAAACTAGCTTGTCTGCCTCCTAGTGGTTCCCGGTGGGATCTACCCTACTATCCTGACTGGCCGGCCAGGAGGATCCCCCGCAGAAGGAAAATTCACAGGTAAGTGAACCAATTTTCCTATCTTTAAGGAAAGACGTTGATATAGGTGAAGCATCTTCTATGATTTTATTGTGTATTCTGACAGGAAGCTTGTATTTATTGATGTTGCCTGTTTTCTTACCTGCATAGCCTAGTGGATAAGTGTTGGACTTGAACCTGGGAGGATAGGGTTCAAATCCCATCTTGTCCATTAACTCACTGGGTGGCCTTGGGCAAGTTGCAATCTGTCAGCCCCCAAGTTGCATTCTGTAAAATGGGGATGATAATGACCTAACACGCAAGGTGAGCTAGATATGGATTGTAAAGCATTATATAAAACATTATATAAATGTGTATTAATAATAATAATTAATCTCTACCAGGTTGTTGCACCAAAGAATACAGAAGCTGAAGGAACAAATAGGCGCTCTTAGCAGAAAACAAGCCTTCAGACCACGAGTCCCTGCATACGATGGCTTATACCAAGAGGTTCATCAATATGCTGCTAGCATTGCACAGATTTCCAGAGTTCAGGATCTCTTGGCCCGCCTTCTGCAGTTCCTTCAATGGGATAGATCCAAGTCACTGCAGGCAATACAAAACCTGCTAAATGAGGAAGCATCCTGGCAGCAGTCACACCATCAGTTTAGAAAACATTTGGACGAGGAATATGCCTTATACCCTGATGCTGTTACCCCACTGCAAGCTGCCATTTTACAACTGCAACATGGCATGAGGCTAGTGGCCTCCGAAGTTTATACCGTGCTCAACAGCTTTGTGTCTCCAGCCAAGCTTGGTGCTCTTGTTAGTTCTCTGTTGGTGTTTCCTTCTGTTGCCAGCACTTTCCCTACATACCTTTCACACGCAGATGCTTTGTGCTCGGTAAACTCTATGGACATCCTCCATGGCCTACGAAAACTATCTCTGAAATACTCAAAAGAAGAATCTGAAGATGGAGATCCGAGATTGTGCCCAACCCAGGAACATCTGCTAGTGAATGCTTTGTTGTATCTTCGCTGCCATGTGTTATCTAAGGGAGAGCTGGATCAGAAATCTCTGGAGCTCTTTAGGCATATTTGTCAGGTAAGGTCTTTTTAATTAAATGGCACAAATTTTTCTAAGAAAGGCATACCTTTAACTTTCAACAGTGATTCCTGTATTGGAACTTCCTGTTCATCTGGATAAACTTGCAAAATAATATCCAAACCCCATCAAAGCAAAAGTAGCAAATTAACCAAATCCTGTAGACCTTCACTCCAGAATAATGGGGCTACAACTGCCCATAATTGTAGCCCTCTACAGCTACCCATAATTTTAGAAGGGAGTTTGTCTGAAAAAGGGGCAAGTTCAACAGGATTTGACCCATACAGTATCTTGCAAGTAATACAGTTGTAATTTCTTAGCATCCATGATTTTTGTTTGAACAACCAAAAGTGAAATATTATTGAAATGTTTTCTTAAGTTAAAATCTTAAAACCTGTTTATATGTATGTAATAAATGTTAGTTTCTGCTTGAGTCCAGAAGCAAGACTTAGTATTTGTGGGGATTGCGATTTCTCAATAAATACCTCTTTTGTGGTTTTTCAGGCAATTATAAATGAATGGGATGAGCAAGAGCATCATGCTCGGGAACTGGAGGAGCAAGAAAGCATCCTATACAGATACAGGAGCAAGAGTCATGGAACAGGACAGACAGAAGAAGAGGTGGAAGAGAGAGAATTTAGAAGGAGATTTCCTCTTCATGAGAAGGTACGCAAGTAGCACTTCAGGGAGAAATGCAAAAGGAACATTTTTGTAGTTTAAAAAAATACTTATGTAGTACAAACCAAAGCATTTCCTCTCCTTTTATGTCAGATGAATGGGAGAGAATTTGGAAAGGATACTGAGGCAACAAGTGCTGATATGGGATTAGTTTCTTTATGCAGCTGATGCGAGGGATGTCCTTGGGGTGGTTAGAGCTACCTCTTGTGAGCTTCACTCGTGCCCATCCTGGCTGGTTAAGGCCAGCTGGGAGATGCTGGGGCTGTTGTTGGTGGGGGTGATCAGTGCCTCTCTTAGGGAGGGCAGAGTTCCGGGATGCCTCAAGGAGTCTGTGTTGCATCCTCTGCTTAAGAAGCCATCCCTTGACATTGACTCCCTTGCCAGCTATCAGGACTCCCTTCCATTTTTAGGGAAGATTATTGAACAGGTGGTGATTCAGCAGCTTTGGGGGCATTTGGACAGCATCAGTTTTGCAATCCAGCTTTTGTCCGGGTTATGGCACTGAGACTGCGCTTACGTCTTTGGTGGTTGACCTTCGCCATGAGTTAGATCAGGGTTCATTGACCCTATTTGATCTTGTTAGATCTTGAGATGTGGTGACCCGCTTGCAGGACTGGGCCAGGGTGGGCGGAATTGTTCGTGAATGGTTCCATTCCTTTCTGGCCAGAACGACTCAACACGTGGTACTGGGGAACTGCTCTTCTTCTCCCCGGGACCTCACGCGTGGAGTTCCGCAAGGTTCTATTCTGCCCCTTCTGTTCATCGTGTACATGCAGCCTTTGGGCGAGGTTGTGAGGGGGTTTGGTGTTCGTCGTCATCAATACGCTGATGACACCCAGCTCTACCTCTCATTTTCAGCTGACCCAGGCCCGGCAGTCTTGGTGCTTACTCGGTGTTTGGTGGCTTAAGGGTGAGCCATCTGAAGCTGAATCCTGACAAGAGGAAGGTGATGCTGGTGGGAGGGTCTGAGGGGTTGGTGACCCCCTCATTGATGGGGTTCATTCCTCCTTGGTCCCTCAGGTTCATAGTCCGAGGGTGCTTCTCGATTTACGGCTCCACTTGGATGCTCAGGTGGTGGTTGTGGCAAGGAGCGCGTTTTGCCAGTTACATCTAGTATGGTGGCTTCAGCTGTAAATCTCGGACTCTGACCTTGCCACTATCATCCATGCCTTCATTACCTCAAGACTGGACTACTGTAACACGCTCTACGTGGGGCTATCCTTGGTGACAGTTGGAAGATTGCAGCTTGTGCAGAATGCGGCGGCCCATCTCCTTATGGAGACGAGTCACCATGAGTACGTGACACCAGTGTTCTGTTCACTGTGCTGGCTGCCAATAGTCTTCCAGGCCCAATTCAAGGTGTTGGTTTTAACCTATAAAGTCCTACATGGTCTGGGCCTTGCTTACCTGTGGGACTACCTCACTCCCTGGGTTCTGGATCGGTCCCTGTGGTTGACTGGGAGCACCCTTCTTGAGGTCCTTCAAGTTTTTCGGGAAGTGACTAAAGGGAGGGTGTTTTCAGTGGCTGCCCCAAGGCTCTGGAATTCCCTCCCGATGATGGTCTATCTGGCCCTAGACCTTCCCTCTTGACGACCGTGTAAGACCTGCCTATTTTGCCACTATTTTGGTGAGGGAAATGAGGGGGGGGGGGGGAGGAGAGGGAGTGATCTGGTTGTGGGGGAAGGGTTTAGCTCCATCCTGGTTGTGTTTTATATTGCTGGAATTTTATACTGTTTTTATGGTTTTATAATGTTTTTGTAAGCTGCTGTTAGGCAGGAGGGGGTGCGAATGGGATATTAAATGATGGTATAAATAACTACATCTTAAAAATGTAAGATCAAATGCATTTCAGATTAATAAGCTATAGCATTTGCAAAACAGAATAACTCCTGTATTTTTAAGGTGATAGTGCTTGAGAATAGTCTGGCGGATAAGACTTGTTGAACCTGAAGGGTTCACTAAAGAGACTATCCCAAAAACAATTTAAAATGGTTTCAGATCATCAGGTTGTACGTATAGCTTCACAACGTTTCTAGGGTGCAGCCACACAATGCACTTAACTGCACTTCGGCTAGCCTTACTCCACTCTGCACAGTCTTACCATGCGATGCAATACATCGTGTGCCTGGTGGCTGCCACATTTCCTTCCCTCTCCCCCCCACCCCCCTGGGTGGGCAGCTGTCTGTATACCCAAGGTGCGGTAGCTCATGTACCCATTTGCAATCTACCCTGCTGTGCGGCGAGGTCCACTGCAGGGCTTTGAGCGGTGGCCGCTAGTTCCAGTCCTACACGGCCATAACACGGCAGGGGGAAGGATAGTGGTTAGGCAGGTAAAGGGGCCGAGCCAGGTGCCCGCTCATGTGGCCGGTGCATCGACCTGCACCGTGGCGGGACGTCTGACCTGCCATTCTGGCTTCCCCACAGGAGGCCAACAATCTGCCCGCCATGGGGCCATGCAGAGATCAGCATCTCCACAGCTCGTGTGGCTGCGCCCATAATCTTTTTACTGTCTTCAGATGAAAACAGATGTGGTAGTAAGCCTGCAATAGCCTGCCTTAGCCCCAGACTCACCCGCACGTCTGGTCTGTCACCACCACCAGATGTTCGCCTGCTACAGCCTCAGGGTGGGCTACCAGAAGGGTGTGGGGAAACACACACACACACACACACACACACACACACACACACACACACACACACACACACACACACACACACACACACACACACACACCCATCAGCTATTTGGTGACAGCTGAGCAGAAGGGGGATGGGAGTTCTGTCCCACATGGACAGCTCCTTAGACTGACCAGGAGGGGGGGAAACCTTGGACTGACCTGACTGACTTGAGGGGTGGGGGGAAACTGTTATGGCAACCTCCACATCTGGGTTAGAAGGAGAAGGCTGCCTGTGTGAACAGGCCTCACATCCAACCCAAGGAGTGACCACTATAGTGGCCCAGGGAGGTGCCTCTTTGCTGTCACGTCTATCTTCACCCATTTTTATCCTTCACCCCCTCCTCCTATTTTTCCCCATGCTTGCCTTCACACGTCTTGTTTCAAATAGATTGTAAGTTTCTTGAAATGAATATTGTGTGTTCGTGTGCTCTTCTATCATTATGTGGCTACTGCAATACAAATAATATATGTAATATCAAGAAGTTGGTGTTTAATATATACTTTTAATGTGACTTACAGGACTTTGAAGATATTACAGCTCAGGCAAGTCTAGAAGAGAAAATGGAAACTGAAGATGGCTTAGAGGTCCATGTAACCACTGACAACACTCTCCTATCAGAGTGTTCAATGCAAACAGTGATGGCAATTCATCAGCAGTTGTGCCTAAACTTTGCACGATCCTTGTGGTATCAACAAAGCCTGCTCCCACATGAGGCTAAACATTATTTCAGCACGTTTCTGTCCTGTTACCAAACTGCTGCTTCACTTGTGGCATGCTTCTATCCATTCATTAGTAAGTGTGGTTGATTTATTTCAGATGTATAATTATAACCAAATCTTTTTATAATTTCTAGCCTTCCCTGCAGTTGTTTCAGATTAAACCACTTGGTTTGGACAAATGTTTTCTTGGCAGCTAAGTTTTCTACCATGTGTTAACTCTAAAAAGCGATCCATTAAAATGGCACATTTTGACTGAAAATACAGAGTCACACTGTATTCACTTTAGACTTATGTATTAATTAGTCCTCCATAGCCAACACATCCAAGTGTGAGTGCTTTGTGTTTCTTCTTCTGAGCTGCCAACAAAATTTAAGTTTCATTTGCTTGCGCTTGTGCCATCCTAATGAAGATCCTGGGATTTCATAGATTTTCCTGAAGGTGCCACTTTAACTGGTAAACCTCAAACTATTACGAGAAAAATCCCTTGATCTTATCTCAGCCTGAGATTGCAGGGCTGGGGAAGGGTGGGGGAACCTTGCTTTCTACTTGCAAAATGAACATAGTTGTTATGGAAAATATTGAAATTATAGCATGTTGCACCACAGGTTGTAAATTTATGCGTTTTTGGAGCAGAATCACACTTTGTTTCTGGGCTTCAGGATTGGCATTGTAGTTGTAATGCTTTGAACCACAAACCATTTTTCGAAACCTGTCTTAACGTAAGGGTCAGACCAAAGTGCTATCCTGTCTCCAACAATGGTCACATTCAGTTGCTTGAGAGGAGTACCCACCAGACCATAATGGAGTGATCCATTCCCTCTTGTCTAAAGTTAGGCTAATTGCTTACTGTTCAGATATGGTAAAATACAAGACTTTACATTTAGCTATTTTCCTCCTATATTCAAACTTTGCTTTAGTCAGATGGTCTCCAGTTAATACTTCAATAGTATTGTCTAACAGATAATAGTTTTAAGGCTTCATTCCAGTAATGCAAAGAAATGTGAATGAACAAGGGGGGTGAAAAATGTATTTGTGGATAAGCACTTCCTTTTTGGTTTCATAGGTGCTGAACTGAATGATAGTCTTCTGGGCAGCCAGCTACTAGCTAGCACACTTCTGCAAAATACCCTTTTTGAGAAAGCAGCTTCAGATCTTGTCCTACAACAAAATGGCCCATATGACTTTTATCAGCATCCTAACATTCATCAAGTCCGACAATGCCAACCTGTACTTGAAAACTTCACTGAAGAAGTAAACAAATTACTTAAAGAATGGCCAGAACATCCTGCTCTCATGCAGGTAAGGAAACGATAGTAAACTTCCAGGGTAAACCAAATGTGATTGTGATTCTGTATATGTAGTTGTGGTATTGCAGAATGTGTACATGAAAACACTCATGCTTGCTTTCATTCAGATGAACATCAGGAGAGAAAAGAGTACATTCCATGAGGTTGAGAAGCTGCAGGTTTAGAAAACAGTCTTCATTAATTACACTTTTTAAGCATCATGGCTTGAGTGGTGAAACCAAGGTGTCTCAGATGAGTGTGGGGCTTTCCGTTCTTCGAGGGGCACAACTAGGAGGATAGCAATAGCGCACAGAGAGGAACGATTAGTGGGCACAGTCCCTTGGTTGCACTGCAGAGGCCGATCCAGGGCCTGGGGGACGAGGCGGTCCTGCAGGTAGGCAGAGCCCAGGCCGTTTAGGGCTTCATAGGTAAGCCCCAATACCTTGAATCGAGCCCAGAAAGCTATAGGCAGCCGGTTCACAGATTGGAGCACTGGTGCAGTGTGGGCCCGGTGGCCCAGCCCTGTTAGAAGGCGGGCCGCCGCATTCTACACTAGTTGCAGTTTCCAAACAGTCACCACGGGTAGCCCCACGTAGAGCGCATTACAATAGTCCAGAGTCCAAGACGTACAGCCAAAGTTGCCATACCAGATGTAATCGGCAAAATGCACTCCTCGCCGCAGCCCGAGGCGGAGCTGCGAATCGAGGAGCAACCCCCAGACTACGAACCTGGGGAGCCAACATCGGGTGAACCCCATCAATAATGGGAGATGCCAACCCTACCGCCTTCCCCACTACCGTCACCTTCGTCTTGTCAGGATTCAACTTCAGTCGGTTAGCCCTCATCCAGTCCTCCACAGCCGTCAGACACCGTGTAAGTGCCGAGACTGCTGGGTCTGGGTCGAATGAAAAAGGAGAGATAAAGCTGGGTGTCATCAGCATATTGATGACACCGTACACCAAACCTCCTCACAACCTTACCAAGCAGCTGCATATACATATTGAACTGGAGAGGGGACAAAACAGAACATTGTGGGACTCCACACAAGAGGTCTTGGGGTGATGACAAATGGTCCCCAAGCACCATTCGCTAAGTTCTTCCAGCCAGAAAAGAGAGGAACCATTCAAGAACAGCCCTGCCCACTCTGGCACAGTTCTGCAGGCGAGTCACCAACATCTCATGGTCAACGGTATCAAAAGCAGCCAACAGATCTAGTAGAATCAGCAGGGTCGAGCAACCCTGATCCAACTCACAGTGGGGGTTGTCGACCAAAGCCACGGGCGCAGTCTCAGTGCCATGAACCGGATGAAAGCCGGACTGCGAGAGATCTAGAAAACAGGCAGGGTCCAGATGCTCCTGTAGCTGTCGAGCCACAACCTGTTCAATAACCTTTCCTAAAAATGGAAAGTTAGAGACCGACCGATAGCTGGCGAGGGAGTCAACATCGAATGATGTTTTGCACCACCGCCTCTTTAAAGCAGCTTGGCACTCTGCCCTCTTGGAGGGAGGCATTGACCACAAGCAATGGCCCCAGCATCTCCCAGCTGGCCTTAACCAGCCAGGACAGGCATGGATCCTGTTCAGAAGAGGTGGCTCTGACTGCCCCAAGAACATTCCCCGCATTGGGGGCTATCACCCTGAGAAATTGATCCCACGAAATTGGACAAGGCGGGGCTTCCATAACCTCTGGTTCCGCTAGTGTAAGAAGTGCGGTGTCGAAGTCATGGTGAATAGAAGCAATTTTATCTGCAAAATAATCCACAAATGTCACAGTGGGCACTGGAAGAGTCCAGTTCCAAGCGGAAGGAGGCCGGACCAAACAGCCTCCGCACCACCTGGAAAACCTCCGCTGCATGGGGTTTCATGGATGCTATGTGGGCAGCAAAGAACTCTTTCTTTGCTGCCCACACAGCCCCGGCATAGGCTCGTAAACTAGTTCTATGACGCAACCTGTTGGCTTCAGCAAACAAATGGTGCCACCGTTGCTCCAACCGCTGCCCTTTTCGCTTCAGCAGCCGCAGTTCCTCAGAAAATCAAGGAGGCCTGTGGTGCTGGTGCTTACGGAGCAGATGCCTAGGAGCCGTCTGATCAATGGCCTCAGTCAGAGAGCGTTAGAAAAGCGACAAGGTCATCAACGAGACGGTCGTCAAGATCAGGGGGTTATCTCCCCCAGAGCATTCCGGAACCGCTCCAGTTCCATCAGTCTCCGGAGGCGAACCATCCGAATCGGTTCTTCACCTTTTTGGTGGCAGACATGCGCCGGGAGACAGGTCTGCAGGAGGTAACGATTTATCCATGACAAAGGCACAGTTGATATTATGGGCTGCTCTGTCCTTGAGGCAGAACTCCCTCTCCGCTCCTGCTTCCTCCAAAGATCTCTTTAACTAAGACCCCCTCAGGCTTTGGGTTAGCCTAACTAACCCAAGCCCAGGTGTGAAGGCACTATCCTTGTTTACCCCAGTGCTTGGGCCTCAGCTAGCACCTGCAGCTCCGACGCTGATGCTACCTCCCTTAAAGAGCCAGTGCCCCAGTAGCACCCTGTATTATGACCCTTCTCTTTCACACTTAGGGTGCCAGAATTCTGGCCACCATCCCCATACAACCAGCCCAAACCACTGGTTTGTGGGACTCTAACCCACTAACTCAGTGATAGGCCACCAGCTCTGGCTACACCCTGTAGCTTTTTGTGGGACTCTAACCCACAACATGCTTATGTGGGATTTGAACACACCTTTTCCCCTTTCCTCTGGGGACTCTAACCCCCCAATTCACTGGTAGGCTACCGGCTCTGTCGCTTACACCCTGTAGCCATCAATTTTTCTGTACCCCACCTAATGTGGGTTGGGAGCCAAGCCCACACAGCCTTTCCACTCCCAGTTCTGGGACTCTCTGTTGTGGGTTTCTAACCCACTAAGTAGTTCCTTCTCCTATCTTCCCTATCCTTTTCAGCACTTTATAGGGGACTTTAAACTCCAAACTGGCTTGAGCATACATCGGTTTAACTCTGCTTGCTGCTCCTCCACTTGCTCCATTAGAACTGCTTGTTGCTGGACCAGAATCACGAACTCATCCTCCTCTGAGTGTCCCTTGGTGACGCTTGGGACCCTCATCCCTCTGTAGCCCCTTCTTTTTCATTGGTTGGGCACTCTCCCCTTCTAGGGGTAGAACCTCACTATCTTCTAGACATGTGTCCAGACTTCACTCTTCCTCCAGTTCCTCAGACTCCACTAGGGCTGCTTTTCAGCCTTGCCATCTCCTGTTTCATGATGGTACTCTGGGCAAGTAAGCTTCTGGGAAGTCTTAAGTTCCTCTATCTCCTTCTGGAAGCTTCATTCTCTTTTACAGCCTCCATATATTTCTGAAAAACCTGTCCATGCATTTTCCCTCGTGATTTCCCTTAGGGTTCCTTGCTCCACCCTCTGTCTCTCCTACTTGTGTGGTACGGGAGCCTTATCCTTCCTGTTTTCCAAGGGAACTGTGATGCATGCTTCCGACCCTCTCTCTGGAGCTCCCTCTTAAGGGCAAACTCTTTTAAGGGGTCTAGGATTTTGACATGCCCAACACCTTTACTGAAGACCCTAGTCCTGTACCCATTTTTCCTTTTTCAGCAGTTCTCTCTCTCTGGGTCCCTAGTGTTACAGGCAGCTGAAACGAAGGTCTCACTCCCCTTTGGACTTCCTAAATACAGTCCTGTCTTCTCATATAGGTTTGGACTGTCCTTTTTTCTTCTTTTAGGACAGGCCCCATTTCACATGACTCAGTTCCTGATGCCACCAACATCTTTTAACGGATTCCCAAGTTTTATCAGCGTATGCATAGGCCTCGCCACTCTGGAATCCCAGAGTCTTTGCAGTCTTATAACTCTGGGAGTGGAAAAGCCTCCAAATTTAACCCACTGTCCACAATTATAAAAGTCTTTCGGGGTAATCCTCCCTTGGGGTCCCTGATACCTCCATGTCCCTAAAGCCCATCTGCACCACTCTTATGCTGAGTTTCCTCTTGTGGGTTGTCCTGCTGCAGTGTTTTTGTGGGCCTCCATTCTGGTCAGCATCTCCTGCACTGTACCTCACAGGTGCTCCTGCAAGTTCTGGAACTCCTGCCTCAGATGCTTCTCAAACTGCTGGGGCTTTCACTCCACAGCCATTGTGAACTCCAGTTGTGTGGGTGCCATCCTTCCTTCCTCCAGGGAGCTGGAAGGGCGTGCTTCTCCCATAGCTCAACCTGCTTAGGGAGCTTCCGAGCACAGTCTTCTGCTCCAGGCCCAGGTGTACCCTCCTCTCTGTGTAAGATAATCCTCTGTATCTGCCTGGTGCTGTTATGGCTCCAGCAGAGGATACCTGCATTCTTCATCACTTGTAACAGGGTTGACTGGTTCCCAGGGCTGTGTACTTACAGGATGCTGCCCAATGACTCACTCCACGCCAGGTCTTCTCTTATTCTCGTGCCTTTATTAGCACATAAAGTTTATAATTATTATTACATCCACCGCACTCGGTCTCTTTAGACCCTTGGTCAGGCACCAACCCTCTGGCTCATATGTCACTTCTATCAGGGGTAACCTCCTGACTACAGGCTGGCTCAGCCCCGTGTACATAGAGCTTTCCCCTATTGCCTCTTGCCATGGTAGGCTCCCTTAGGCAGAGCTTTCCCTAGCTCTTGCCTCTTCCCCTAACTGAGCGTTGCTCAGATTCTTCAGGCTTTGGGGCTGGCTTTCACATGCCAGGACAGGCAAGAGTCAAGTTCACAAGTTGTGACCCTCACAGCCCCCAGCATCTCCACCGCATCGGCGGACGATACCTGCTGAAACCGATCCCATAAAACCAGACCAGATTGGGCGTTCATAATGTAGACGTATCTACTCTATCAAGCACGGCTTTAAAATCATGGTGGATAAGAGTGATTTTATCCGCAAAATAGTCGCTAAACATGTCACTGCGAGCACTGGAAGTTCCAGTTCCAGGCAGAAAGAGGGAGGGCTGACCAGCCCCTTCACCACCCAGAAAAGCTCAGCTGGACATGACTTTGTGGATGATATGATGGTAGCAAAGAAACTCCTCTTTGCTGCTGGCATAGCTACAGCATAGGTCTTTAATGGGACTTTGTGCCGCAGTTGGTCAGCTTCAGTATGAGTATGGTGCTACTGTTGCTCTAACTATCTCCCCTTCTGCTTCAGCTGACGCAGGTCGTCCGTGAACCATGGGGCCCTGCTTCTACACATGGGAAGCGGATGCCTAAGAGCTGTCCGGTCGATAGCCTTGGCCAACAAGATATTCCAAAGGGCAAAGAGGTTGTGGAGCAATCAGCCATTGAGGTCAGAAGGTATATTCCCCCAGAACGTTCCAGAACTGCTCTGGTTCCATAAGACTCTGGGGGCGGACTGTACAAACAGGTTCCATGCCCTGCCAGGAGCAGACTTGCGCCAGGAGATGCTTATGCTGTTGCTTCTGCCACTAGCATCGTAGCTACTGGTGTTCTTCTAGCTTCTCCAGGACCAGCCATTGCTCCAGTTGTCCTGACGCATTTTAAAGTTCTAGACAGCTCAAGCACAGCCTGATCTATCATTGGTTGGTCACATCATTTCACCTAGGGGGAAGGGAGGGGGAAGGACCACGGACTCTCGGTGCTACTACCCAATTCTGATACTATACAACATCTCCTTCAGGGACCCAAAAGCCTCTCCAAACCTCAGGGAAAGGGTGTGAAATTGTCTGTCAGTTTGAACTAAATGAATCTGCAAGAAACTAGCCTAACTGTGTGAAAGCTAGTAAAGTTATAGGCAGTATGGTAGTAGTTTTAAGTTTTTGCTTTTATTATTCTGTCTCATCCCATGTTTCCCTGTTTTTACCTTTCCTTAATGATCTTATTGACTATGTTGTTTAAATAAAGTCTTTGGTGGTTTCTATCAGATCCATAGTAAGTAAAAGATTGCTCTACCTACCTGAGAGCCTTAAGTGATGAAGACCAAATAGCCGCTGCTTGCCACAACGCTGGCTACTAAACACTTTTTCAAAACAATTCTGCAGGCCAGTATTGCATTGATAGATGGATTCCATTCTTGTCCTCCTTGACCTCTCTGCTGCCTTTGACACTGTTGACCATTTGCTTCTATTGGACTCGCTTTACTTTTTGGGCTTCCGTGGCTCAATCCTTGACTGGTTCTCCTCCTACTTCTCTGACCACTACTTTTAAAGTCTCGCTCCCCAAGTCAAACTCCTCCTCCCTCCCCCTTTCGGTTGGGGTCCCCCAAGGCTCTGTCCTTGACCATCTCCTCTTCTCTATTTACACCCTGTCCATTGGCAAACTTACTGCCTCCCACAGATTCCAATATCATCTCTATGCTGATGACACCCAACTCTATCTTTCTACCCCCTCTCTCTCCTCTTCTGTCCACTCACGCCTCATCAACTGCCTCTGATATCTCTGCCTGGATGTCCCGACATCAACTCAAGCTCAACATGGCCAAGACCGAACTCCTCATTTTTCCTCCCTCCTCTTTCTCTCCCTCTAACCTGCCCATCTGCAGCGATGGAGTCACCATCCATCCTGTTCTCCAAGCCCATAGCTTGGACTTCATCTTTGAAACGCACCTCTTTTAAACCTTATATTGACTCTGTTGCCAAATCCTGCCGATTCGCCTTCCGTAACATTGCTCGGATCCTCCCCTTTCTCTCTACCTCCTCGGCCAAAACCCTTGTTCATGCCATGGTTATCTCTCGCCTCGATTACTGCAACCTCCTCCTTGCTGGCCTCCCTCGCTCTCACCTGTCCCCCCTTATCGCAATCCAAAACTCTGCTGCCAAGGTCATTCACTCTGCCCGTCGCTTCGACCATGTGCAACCTCTCTTCTTCTCTCTTCACTGGTTCCCCCTTCCTGAACGTATCCTATTTAAACTCCTGGTATTCACGTTCAAAACACTCCACGACCAAGCTCCCCCTTACCTCTCGGACCTAATCTCCCTATGCACTCCTGCACGCACTCTCCGCTCTTCCACTGTCCCCTCCCTCACTCTCCCTCAATTCTCCTGCTCACCTAACCGCCTTCGACCCTTCTCCCTCGCTGCTCCCCATGCCTGGAACTCCCTCCCTACTCACATCTGCCTTGCCCCCTCCCTCCGCTCCTTCAAATTCCTCCTCAAGACCCACTTTTTCCTCGCCGCCTTTCCCAATGCCTGCTAGTCGTTCCCCTTATACTTACTGTCTGCCCTCCTCTGCAGACTGCTGCAACCAACCTGATTGTAACCAAGCCAAGCACACGCACCTGAGACTTCGCATCCGCTTGAATGTTTGTTGTTTGTTTGTCTTCTCCCCTGTCTCTCCCACTGTCCCCTCTCCCTGTCTCCCCCTCCTTGTCTTTTAGATTATAAACCACAGGCAGGGACCGCGTCTATTTCTTTGTTCTGTACAGCGCCAGGCACATGGCTAGCGCTATATAAATGTTTATAATAATAATAGCACATTGAGACTTTTAGCATTGAGGGCTTGCAGATGCTTTTGCTTACTGTGCATTGCTGCCTTGCGTTGAATGAGAGATGTAAATTCCAAGATGAAAGGCCATTGTTAAAATGTGTGAAAGTGCTTATCTGTCCCGAAGTTACACTGTTGTACTTAAGAGGATACGTTATTTCATATACAGCCTTGTGAAGTGACCAACTATAACATCTCTCATTGTCTCTCTTTCGTTTTGTAGTTGCTGGTTGTGATGGACAGAATCCGTAGTTTCCCACTCTCCAGTCCCCTCTCAAAGTTCCTGAATGGGTTAGAGATTCTGCTTGCCAAGTCACAGGTCAGAGAGGAAAAAGGAAACCATTTTAATTCCTCAAATTATTACTGTTAATGGTTTATATAGCACCAGCAACATATTTGCTGGCTGTCTCTCTTGTTCAGTGAGGAACAGCCAGGTAGAAGGGACAAAACTGTGGAACTTAGGTGTTAACGACCTCTCTTTAGCGATAAAACAGATACTGTTGTCTCTAAACAAAAGTATAAACTAACTGTCTTGTGCAACAATGGAAACTCTTAAGAAAGATTTACAGTGCTTGTCTCCTAGACCTGAGCTGATCACCAAGAGAACTGGCTCAAACTGTGGAAAAATGGCCAGTGCAGTGAACATAGGTTCCTGTGTTAATAGTGAAATAAAAGCGGTTTACAATTTCTTTTGAGGCAAGTGTGTGCAACAAAGAAACTCATTTCGATTTGTAGGTGTAATAGGAGTCATGATCTATAGTATCTACGCTTCTTATTCCAGTGTACGTTATTATCTTCTAGCTCTCAGTAAGATCTTTGTTCCTTCTCTAGGACTGGGAAGAGAATGCTAGAAGAGCGTTGTCTTTGCGGAAACACCTTGATTTGGTCACTCAGCTGATCATCCAATGGCGCAAGGTGGAGTTAAAGTAAGGATTGGTCATTCCTTTGTACCTGTCATTTCTTTTTAAATATTGGAAATAAGTATCTCCAAAGGTTAGGCTTGTAGTTCTTGATAGACTCTTCAAAACTACATCTTGCCCAGAATAATGAAAGGTGCTTTACTGTTTTCTGTAGTAGCAGGTACTTATTTTTCTTTTCAAGTGACAGTGACAAAATAGTCTCTATAAATCATTAATATTATCCATTTCTCCTTCCACAAACACATACATATTTCTCCCCTGAAAACACAGCTAACTTTGACAGAAAGATACAAAAAATGAGAACATAACTTACCTGAATTTTTCCTCATGTTTCCAGCTGCTGGTCAGTTAGTCTGGACAATGTTATGAAGCGCCACACAGAAAAATCCACGAAGCATTGGTTCTCGATCTATCAGATGATTGAGAAGCACATGCAAGATCAAACCGAGAGGAAGACAGAAGGTACTCATTACCCTGCTACTAATAAATAGTATGGTTCAACAGATTAAGGATGAATTGTTACACTCCCAAAGAATGCCTAAATAATTGTGTACATAATATAAGATGTAGCACTCTCTTAAGCCTGAGAGCAGAAACCTTACTATTCTTTATAGTACAGGCTGTATTCCTGACTCTCCATTCCACAGTTATCTATAAAAAAAATAAATAGTCATTTAGACAGAGTTTCAATTACTATATTGTAATATATTAGTATGTTAAGTGGCATTATTTTACACTGGGCTATCTCATATGATATAAGCTCTCCAATGATTTTAGAAACCAGATTTAGAACTGTTGAGAGGGGTAAGTGATTTCCCAACAGGCAGAGATTCCCAAACTGAGTTGAGACTTCAGATAGAATGAGCCTATCGGTGGGTAGGGTCCCAAGCCCAGTTGATATATTTTGCATATCTCTTCTGGTGTCTGGGATCACAGCAATATATTTAAGTCCCAAAACGGAATTATATCGGCAAAGTTTGTGAACCAAATGGCTGACTGGGAAGCTATGAAGAACCATGGGCCTGGCCCTCAGATGCTCCCTTAACAAGTAGACAATACATTCCCTGTAGCATTTTTAGGGAAGTGGTTTTTGGAAAAATTGGGCTGTCCTGTGTAACTGTAACTAACTAACTAGGACTGTTTTATTCTTATTATGCTTTCCCATCATTTTTCTCTCCTTTATAATCTCTGGGACCAGTCCATGGTCTGTATACACATCATGTGCATGTTTAGTGTGCACTTGGTATGTGCATAGCAAACCCTGGGTGTGCACCCAATACATGTTGCTTGTGCCATGTGAGCAGACCTTGGTTCCAGCCCCACTGTATCTTGTTTAAAATTAAAATACTAGCCTTCCAGGGCAAAAGCTAATACTTGTGTACTTGTGGTGTGGATACACTCTGACACTGCACATGTCAATATCAGGTTCCTACTGCTATGCAAACAGTATTAGCCAAATAACGATGCTCAGTTAGGATAGTTATCTATCACACTAATTCTTTCTTTAAATCAACAGAAACTAATGAGAAGTTGAATTTAACAGTGCTGGTCAACACATTGCAGGCTTTCATCGAAGGCTCCACCTTGGGGGAATTTCACACACGACTTCAAATTCTATTAGTGTTCCACTGCCATGTCTTACTAATGCCTCAGGTGGAAGGGAAGGGTAAGTATTTCTTAAATTGGATCAGAATTTGTCCTTGGAGCATTCCTTTTTATAGTAATCTTTCTATTCGTGGGTCATAGACTTGGTTGCTTGTGTATGTTCAACATAATCTAGACTCAAATGGAAACTGTCTCTAGGTGTATGGTGGTGTCTGTGTAATAATATTCCCAGGGCATGAAATTTTAGATTGAACTCCGGGAGCCAAAAAAAAAAAATTAAGTTGCCAGACTTTATCCTGATATTAAACTGTTTTTGCCCCACTACACCCCTGAACCAGTCGCCGGCCTCAGTTTTCTGGGTGCCAATGGCTCCCAGGTGCCTGCACTTTTCACATCCTGATATTCCTCTGTGTGGTTTGCATTACAATTCAAAATACTGATTACCTAGAAAAGCAGTTTCCAGTTTTCTTGAAAGTCAGCATGGTTTCCCCATTTGATCCTGAGAACATTTTTTGAAATCTTGGTATTGCTCAGATGCTGTTTCAGATTGTGTACCAGTTAGAATAGGTTTGGAAATTTTATTCCCGAGACATTTAATTTTAAGAAATTGGTCTAGGTCCTCAAAAGGGAGATTAAAGGGTAAGGAAGTTACTTTGCCTCTTCATGCTTGGTCTAACACTCTTCTAGATTCTATGCAGAAATAGGTTTCTTTGTATCATCTGAAACAGGTTTTTTGAAGTGGGTTTTAATGGATAGTAGAATAAGGAACCGTAATAATTATCTTCTGGTGGTGTTTAGGGTAGGGTCCTGAGTGGAAGAGGAATATAGCCAGATTAAGAAACCATTATAAGGGCCTTCCTGGTTCTTTTTATTTGAGATTTTCTGATATTAGTATTGCAAGAAACATGGGTAAAGGGGGCTATTAATATCAATTGTGGTGTTCGCCGCCCCGAGCTGCCAGTATGCAGGATATAAATATCTGTAATAAATAAAATTATTAAATGTTTACTAAAATAGAGTTTACTAAAATGGATGCAGGAATAATTCTAAGGGATGCTTGAAAGGAGGATTCACAAATTCTGATTACCACCCAAAACATCATTTTGGAGGAGTTGGTAGAATTAGAGTATAATAATGTATTAGTAGTTCTACTAACATCTGAAGGTGTAGATCCTGCTAATGAAATACTAATTTTCTCTCTCTCCTGAGGAGGCAGGCAGTCCTTGCTGGACTTAGCTCCTCCTCCTCCTTAGTAGGCAGGGACAAAGGATTTGATAGGCCGCCAGGACCTGGGGGAGGAGCTTATCCCGGCCTAGCAGCCCCAGATCTGTTCCTGCCTCCTGGGGGGACAGACACAGGGACGGTGCACTCCAAGCGCAATTAAAAAAAAGAAAAAAGAAAACAAGGCCAGATGAGCACCCCCCTTGCCTCAGAACTCTCCCCTTTGGGGTGTTGAGCACAGGGCTCAAGGTCGGGGATTTGATTTGTTGCCGTCTCCCCTCCACACCAAGATGTCGATGCGGGAGGGTGAGCATTCCCGGGACAGCCCCCTCCCACCCCCCAAAAAAAGGGGACGCTGGGAAGAGGGAGGCTTCCAGTCGGCCAGGGAACAGACCCACGGCGCCTCAGCGGCGCGTGTCAGTACACCGGCACGGCGGAACCCCTCTGGGTCTCCGGAAGAGGTCCGCCAGACAGCGGTAAGTACCGCGAGTCCCCGGAGAAGGCCGGCAGAACCCATGGCCTTTAGTCCTCCATCCAGGCCGATTGAGGTCCCCACGAGGGAGGAGACGGGGATTCGGGCCCCGGGCGGACAGAGGCCTAGCTCCCAGGGTGCCTCAGACCCCCTCACCATGGCGCCCCCACCACAACCTTTGTGCCAAAACCCTGCAGAGCGGGAAAGTCCGGTGCCGGCCCAGCAGGCCTGCAGGGATGGTGGGAGAGACAGCCTCAGGCCTCACCCTCGCAGATCCAGCCAGGAAAGAGCCTCTCGCTCACCTAGGAGACACGGAAGGAGGAAAGAGTCGCAGTCTCCTCAGGGGCACCAGGCTAACAGAAGGCTGGAGTCTCGGTCAGGCAGGCGATGCTATTCCCCCCAGAGGGGACGGGTTCCCCAGACTGCTATAGAAGTAGAGAGCGGAGAGAACCCTCGTACTCTTCCTCGAGGAGCTTTTCAGAGTATGGCAGAGCAGGCGATGAGGAGGTCCCCCCTCAGGTTCTTCAATGGATGGGCCAACAGCTCATTTCCAAAGGTCCAGAGGGTGTGACACACCTGCTAGGTGGTATGTCCCGAGCTTCTAGTTCGGTGACCTCGCAGAGGGTTGGGGAGGGGGAAGTTCCCCTTGGGATAGGTCTATCTCCCTGGAACCAGTTCAGCAGGGGACCATCCTGAACCCAAAAGGGAGGAGGGGGAAATCCAGGAGAGGGACAGACAGGACCCTGTATCAAAGGCAGGGGCCCGAATTTTTCTCCTGGAGCAGTTTGACAGACTCATTCCCAGATCACATTCAGAGAATAAGGTTGAAGGCTGCCCAGGCAGGTGGAGGGATTCTTTCCTTTTATAATCAAACAGGTAAATGTGGTTGTTTGGAGGCTTTGAATGTGGCCAAAATAAAACTGGACTCCACACTATTGTATGGGGCTGAGCTATGGGGTTTAGACTGAAGGGCGTGAGACCCTTGAGGTAACCCAGGCAGCCCTCATTAAGCATTAAGTGCACAAAGATCTGCTCCTCGTGCGTTGGTCCGAGTGGAGTCTGGTATATTAAACGTAGCAATGAAAGCCAAATTGAGGGCTTTGCTTGATTGGCAAAAAGTCATGGCACTTCTGCCAAATTGTTTCCCTAAACAAATTTACTTGGAGATGGTGGCTCTCCCCAGTGGGGCGAACACCTGGTTAAAGGTTAAATTCTGATCCAATCCTGTCAGGATTGGAAAGAGATCAAATTAGGCAACGAGTGGCAGATTGTGCCATGCAGGAGGACTGGGTCAGGGTGAGGCAGCATAAGTACCTCACAGTTAACTAATATGGCCTCCAGACGGAATCCCCTGCAACTTACCTGGGGATGCCCTATTATCACCTGAGTCACGTGATGACAAGGATGTATTTCTCCCAGTTAACATCTAGACTCCAGGAAGGGAGATGGGCGCAGATACCCATCGCAGAAAGACTATGCCCATGTAACGCGGGCCAAACTGAAGACTCAATTCATATCCTTTGGGAATGTCAGTTTTATGTTACAGAAAGAAAGAGATGGTTGACCCCCCTAGATGGATCAAGTGCTGGTGGCACTTTGTACAGGAGAAGTATACTGCTCCTTCAAGATAAGAACAGGGAGACCATTGCGGTGTTGGCAGGTTCCTGCATGCAACTCAGATGCAGAGAAAGAGGTAGCTTAACGAGATGCAAAATAAAGCTGGGTAATTGAGCCTGATGACTAATGTTAAGTTCAGGGACCATTCACATGGGAGGTATTGGAATGGTTCCCTGTCTGTTCGCAATCATACTTAGTGTTCTAAAACATGTTTTTATTGTATTTTAGGCCGCAAGAATTGTGGAAATTTGCTTAGTGTATCTAAGTGTATATATATTTAAATTTGTCTTAGAGACAAGGCATGTATATGCCATTATTATTATTTTATGTTGTATCTGTTTTATTTGGTTATCTGTTTTTGGCTGAGGCCGTAAATAAAATAAAATCAAGACTCATTCCCAGGGTGGCGTCCAGGATAGGACTGTTTCTACCTGCCTCTCCAGTCGAGGAAAACTTAGCGAAGGACGCCTCGTTAGTACTCCCACAGGATGGGATGGATGCCTCCAGACTTCCCCTCCCATCCTTATACGCACAGATCCTCCAGAGGGAGTGGGAATCCCTGGCCAAGGCCAAGGGGATTCACTCTGTGTCCAAGCGATTCTACTCCTTGCCAATATCGCAGGAAAACGTGTTCCGCCTACCTAAGGTAGATGCGGGGGCCTCAGACCTGGCTAAGGCCTCCGTACTTCCTACAGACGGTGAGGGCACACCCAAGAACCCATTGGATAGAAAGGTAGAGTCTCCTTCGCAGGGATTTTGAGGTGGCCTCCATGGCGTGTAGAGCGGTATCCACCGTAGCATGGGCTATGGTGCTGTGGATAAAGGACTTCAATGACCTGACCACTCCAGAGGAGATGTGGAACTCATTAAAACTTCTATCGGCGGTGGTGACCTTTACAACTGATGCATCGCTGGATGCTGCTCAGTTTTCGGCCTGGGCCATGGCCAACAGCGTGGCAGCAAGACGGACGGTATGGCTCCATCCATGGAAGGTGGGCTTGCATGCCAAGATGGTCCTCACAGCCGCTCCCTTCGCGGGGGACAAGCTCCTTGGGGAACCAATGGAACGCATCTTGACAAACGAGCCACAAAAGAAAAAGGCTCTTTCTGTTCCGCCGTCAAAGGAGGTGGGTAGGAAAAGACCTCCGTTCCAGCAGCCCTTTTGATACAGACCCCCCTTCTGAGGGGGAGCTGACCAAACAGCTGGATCCTACAGCCGTAGGGGTCAGAGGGCCCCTAGGTTTAACCCGCAGTCTAGGGATGCCAACAGATCCGACAGGGTCAAGCCTCCCTCCTCCTGACTCGCTCGACTCAGAGGGCAAGTGCAGTTCGCTAGGAGGTAGTCTACGGATGTTCACCCGGCAGTGGGACCACTCCACCACAGACAGTTGGGTGAGGGAGATCATCTCGAGAGGGTACGAGTTGGAATTACTCACCAAACCAAGGGATTTGTACAGGCAGGAGCCCATGTCCCGAGAGCCAGAGAAACACAAACGCACTACCGAAGCCATTCGGCATTTAGTACGCATCGGAGCCATAGAGCCAGTTCTTTGGTGTGAACGACGCTCTGGTGTGTACTCCGTCGTCTTTATGGTGCCAAAGAAGAGCGGGGACGTCAGAGCCATCCTAGACCTCAAATGTGTCAACATATTCTTGAAACCAAAGAAATTCAGGATGGAAACCCTCGCCTCCACGGTCCAGGCGATAAGACAGGGAGACTACCTGGCTTCCGTAGACTTGAGGGAAGCATACCTGCATGTCCCCATCCGACGCACGCACAGGAAGTTTCTCCGTTTTGCCTATGGCCAAGGCCACTTCCAGTACAAAGCTCTCCCCTTCGGTCTGGCGTCATCCCTGAGAGTTTTCACCAAGCTGCTTGTCATCCTGGTAGCCAACCTCAGAAAAAGGGGTATACATGTGTACCCCTATGTGGACGACATGCTTATCTGGGCCTCCTCCCTTCAGGAAGGCACAGCTGCAGTAGCAGCTACCATGGAGACACTACAAGCACACGGCATTCGCATCAACTGGGTGAAGAGTTCCCTTACCCTGAGCCAGAGACGGCTCCACCTCGGCGTTACCCTGGATACAGCCAAGAACAGACTGTTCCTTGCGATAGACAGAGAGATCAAGGCGAGACGCCAGTTCACGAGAATCAGGAAGCACAAGGCATCCAGCCTGCGAGACCTATCGAGCACCTTGGGCACCATGATGTTGTGCATGGACTCAGTGGCTTGGGCTCATTCTCACCTCCATCCCCTGCAGGCCTTCCTATTACCCTGGCAAGCACAGATTGCTGCGCGCCGCAATCCGACCATCCAAGTCCTGGCTCCCGTCAGATCCTCCCTCGATCGGTGGCTCCAGGCGGACAGGTACGTGAGGGGGCTACCGATACAGGAACCCAGGAGAGTAGTGGTCACTACAGATGCCTCTCTATCAGGCTGGGGGGCACACTGCCAAGAATTAGTGGCACAGGACCATTGGGGTCCCGAAACCAAGGGGATTCACATCAGCATTCTAGAGTTGAGAGCGATATGGTTGGCCCTAAAGGCTTTCCTCCGCAGGCTGAAGGGCCGGCATGTTCAGGTGATCACCGACAACATGTCGGCAATGGCATATATCAATCGTCAGGGCGGCACGAGGTCCAAGAGACTGCAGCTGGAGGCGAGTTTGCTGCTGGAATGGGCAGAACGGAATCTAGAGTCAGTCACAGCTCTACATGTCAGGGGGGAACTGAACATCACGGCAGACTGACTCAGCAGAGTGACCCTGGATCCGGGGGAGTGGTCTCTCAACCCCGAGGTCTTCTCCATTCTAGTGCAGAAGTGGGGGATGCCTCACATGGACTTGTTTTGCCTCCAGGACCAACAGAAAGGTGAACAGATTTTTCTCCAGGCTCAAGGACTACGGTTCGAGTGGCCTGGACACTCTGGTGCAGGAGTGGCCCCCTCATCTACTATACGCCTTCCATCCGGTACTGCTGTTGTCCTGAACCCTGAGGAAGATAGCGACCGAGAAGGCAGACGTGATCCTGGTGACTCCGAATTGGCCGCGGAGACCTTGGTTCTCGTCCATCAGGGAGCTTCTGGTGGATGAACCAATCACCCTGCCACAGAAACGGGACCTACTAACACAGGGCTCCGTCAGGTACCAGGGAACACTCAACTTGAATTTGACTGCATGGAGATTGAGCGGGAGTACCTGAGTACCTTTTGGATATAGTGACACGGTATTGAACACCCTTCTCAGGGTCAGACGGGAATCAACGAATCGGATATATAATACCACGTGGAAGGTGTTCCGGGCTTGAGCGCTGAAACAGGGCGTAGTCCCAACCAGTTCTGCCGTCTCAGATATTCTAGCATTCCTTCAGGCAGGTCTCGACAAGGGTCTGAGCGTCGGCATGCTGCATAGACAGGTGTCTGCCCTCTTGGCGACTGTAGCATTCCTGACACAGGAACCACTGGGGGAACATCAACATGTGCGACATTTTCTGACGGCGTCGGCAGGTCTGACACCGTTGGCGCGCCATAGATTCCCGACTTGGAAACTCAACTTGGTCTTAGACACCTTACAGGGGCCTCCATTCGAACCCTTACAGCGAGTCCCACTGAGAATTCTAGCGTTCAAGGTGGCCTTCCTTGTTCCCATCACTTCAGCTAAGAGAGTACCGGAACTGGGGGCTCTCTTGGCAGACCCTGAGCTATGCCAATTCGACAATGACAAAGTAACTTTGACCCTGCATCCAGCCTTCAGACCCAAAGTGGACTCCAGCACCAACCACAGTCAGAAATTGGAGCTTCCATCCTTTTGCCCTAATCCTTCACACCCTAGGGAGGTTCTCTGACATAAGCTAGATGTGAGAAGGGCACTTAAAGTTTACTTAGCTAGGACGCAGGAATTCAGGATTGATTCCTCCCTTTTTGTGGCCCTTTCGCCAAGGGTCCAAGGGAAAAAGGGTATCCTCAGCAACCTTGGCCAGATGGCTTAGGGGTTGTATTTCCCTAGCCTACAAGTCTAGGGGCCTTAGAGTTCCAGAGAGCATAACAGCTCATTTCCTCAGGTCAGCCTCCACCAACGTGGCGCTCCTTCAAGGGGTGGCATTGGAGGAGATCTGCAAGACAGCGTCCTGGGCCTCGAAGCACTCCTTCACTCGCCATTATCTAATCGATAAATGGGTTTCCGCTAGGGCAGCCTTTGGGCGAAGGGTTCTTCAATGAGTAGTGTCATAGGAGCTATGCACCGGATCGGTGATTTGGCCACTGATCCAGAAGCCCTGCCCATGGGATGGAGGGTAACACTGCTTGGGTACGTCCCAGCAAAGACTACCTGCTGCCTCAGGAGAGAGAGAGAGGAAGATTTGGTTCACTTACCCGATGAAATTCCTTTCTTCTCTCCATGGGAGGCAGGCAGTTCAGCCCACCCGTCCGGATCATAGCTGTTGTCCCCTCAGAGGTGAAGGCTGGGTCGCCCTAGAAGGGAGAGAGATACTGGGCCGAGCACAGTTTTGGTGGTCTCTCCCTAATTTTGGTTTTGGTTGGGGGGAAAATGTTGGAGAGGGACTAACAAATTATGATACCACAGTAGTTAGTCTTGGAGACTTCGGTCTCAGTTATCCAGTTCACAGGTTCAGGTTAATGGTTGTGGTGGGGTTTTTTTGATTTTTTTTTAAAAAGGATTGAGAGGGGGAGCAAAGGTGTAACTTCTTTAGTTCGGCAAGTCACAGATCTGGGGCTGCTAGGCTGGGGTTAGCTCCTCCCCCAGGTCCTGGCGGCCTATCAAATCCTTTGTCCCTGCCTACTAATGAGGAGGAGGAACTCAGCCCAGCAAGGACTGTCTGCCTTCCACGGAGAGATGAAAGGAAATTCACAGGGTAAGTGAACCAAATCTTGCTTTTTATTTGAATTCTCTATCAAGTACAATAAAAATTATTCATAGATTGTATCCCAAAGTATCAGTTCCTCAGAAAATGTTTTTATGAATATTGTATTATAAAATATATTTATACATGTGTTTTATAAATACAGATAGTATAAATGATTATAATTTTCTCATTAAAAAGGGTGGGGTGGGGTTCAGTGTTGCCAACTTGTATGCTTCATAAGTGATCCATATTCCTCTCGTATTGAAGGAAATAGTTTTTTTGCAAGGAGATTACTCTTATCTCCCTTTTCTCTTCCAGACATGCTGTGCAGTGTGTTGTGGAATCTATACAATTATTACAAACAATTCTCAGAATGTGTCCAGACCAAAATCACGCAACTTCGACAGCCTATAGAAAAAGAGCTTAAGGTAAGAATGGAAAAAAAAATTGTTTTAGATTCAGTGCAGAACTGATCAAAGGAGTAGATGTTCTGTGGTCTACAGAAATTCCTTAGTAGTCTTCCTTGCACTCACTCTCTACCTAAAAATAGGCTAAGAAGAACTAATTAATTGCCTTTGGAACCAGATTAGTTCATGCGGAGCAAGACGAAAACCATTTGGGTTTAACATGGCCTCGTCAGCCGTCCAAGGTCACATGGGTATAGATGGAGAAGAAGGCATATCCTTGACTGATAGCATAGGTAAAGAATGCCTCTTTCAACCTTAGACACACAGCTCGTCAACCTTTTTGATCATCCTTAAAAGCGCACATTATACTGTGCTATTAGAAACATTCCATTGATGGATTCTTTTTTTCCACTCGTACAGGAATTTGTGAAAATCTCTAAGTGGAACGATGTCAGCTTTTGGGCTATAAAGCAGTCTGTAGAGAAGACACACAGGTAACTCTGAAAGAAAGAAACCGTTTGGGTCTAATGTAATAGATGGGGGTAGCCAAAGTTCCCAACCCTATAAACCCATGTTCCAAATTCTTCACATGGCCAAGAGCCACAAAATGGGGGAGATATGTGTGTGAGAGAGAGTGTGTGCCTTCGAACCCGCAAGGAAAAGGTTAAAATGCACCCTGGTGCTCTTGAGGCTAGTGGCAAAATAAGGTGTGGGTTCTGAGAAAAGCCCTGAGCTGCCACCGCAAGAAAAAAAAGTGATGTGTCGAATCAGTTTGGCTAGGGTTTCTTAAAGAGAAAAGCAAAAA
Source organism: Sphenodon punctatus (assembly GCA_003113815.1). Classification (NCBI taxonomy): domain Eukaryota; kingdom Metazoa; phylum Chordata; class Lepidosauria; order Sphenodontia; family Sphenodontidae; genus Sphenodon; species Sphenodon punctatus. The sequence goes on along the minus strand of QEPC01000055.1, from coordinate 3,302,237 downwards.
AATATTCTTATCTAATTTCTTTTTATTTTCTGCTTTATTTTATTTTCTGCTTCAAAATAAAGTTAAAAAAGATTTAACTTTATTTTGAAAGTTGTAGCTTGCCACAAATCTTGAACTTTGTATGTGGCTTGCAACCACAAAAAGATTGGGGACCATCTTTCTAGTGGCTCTAGGTCCCTAACTTCGATTTTACAAAGAATCTCATAACGCAGCTTCTCTTGGTTATTGTCACCATCTCTCTCCCCAAGCCTCCATCAATGACCTCCTGATTAGCCAAGTCTAAGGGCCTCTTTTGCATCCATGTCCTGTTTGATCTCTCTGCTGCCTTTGCCACTGTTGATCGCTTCCTCCTCCTTGATTCTCCTCACTGCCTAGATTTCTAAGACTGTTCTCAACCGATTTTCTTCTATTTCTCTGATTGCTCCTTCAGTATCTCTCCTGCTGAAACCTTATTCTTCTCCTTTCCTGTCTCACTCAGAGTTCCCTCAGATTCTCTCTCGGGCCCTCTTCTCTCCTCCTCTGCACCCCACCACCTCAGCAAATTCATTGAATCTCATGGTTTCCAGTACCATCTATATGCCAACAACACACAGTGATACAAGCCTGAATGGAGGGGCAGAGGGTAGGAGTGGAAAGATAAAACTGTCTCTCTGACATCTCCACTTGGATGTCTTATCCGCAACTCATTTAACATGTCCAAGACTGAGCTCCTTATCTTCCCCCTTAAACCATCCTCTCCCTCTTCATTCTCTTGTTTCCAATGAAGGCGTCCCCATCCACCCTATCCTCCAGGCAGGAAGCTTTGGATTCGTCCTTGACTTCTCCCTCTCCTTTACACCTCGTGTTTATGCTTCTCCTTGTACTGTCCTATCCTTCAGGATCCTCACTTCTCCCTTGTATAAACCAAGCATGTCCACCTGCAACTTCTCAGCTTCATAAATGTATCCTGGTCCCTTTCTATGTGCCCCTCCCCTTTGCCATCCTTCCCACACCCTGGTCCATTATCAGGGCAGGGACCTGTCTTGTATTATGACTGTACAGCGCCAGGCTCATTGTTGGTGCTACATATATCAGGGTGGGCTTTTTTAAGTTAAGGAATTGCAACAGTAGAGCACTTGATGATGATGTCTTTTTGCTATTTACTCCAATGCCTTTTGGGGTGGTAGGACACTTTTTAAATTCATGAAGAAATTTGAAGCTGCTCTAAATGAGCCCTGTCGACCTGCCCTGGTGGAGACTGCCAAAGAAGAGCAGCTAGATTGGTTGCAGAAAGAGGAGTCAACCGAGAACAAGGAAACTAAAATTCAGAGCCTGAACACTATATTGAGAAGAACTCTGTCTGTTAGAACAGATGCTGTTCAGGTGAACATAACTTTGAATTTTTCTTTTTCTTTTTCTTTTTTTCTTTTTCTCTTCCTCTCTCTCTCTCTCTCTCTCTCTCTCTCTCTTTCTCTCTCTCTCTCATTTATATATCTATATCTATATATCTATATAGATATTCCAACATGCATGCAAGAATATTAAAATACATCTTAAAATAATTAGCATATTATCTATATATATCAAATATTGTATTGACAAAATATTAGTTTGTGATTTAAATGCTTAGATGATGTGATGGGAGAGTTTCCGAATGTAAGTTTAGCCACAGTGTTGTACGGTATGCTTTTCCATGCAGCGTAACATACATGCAGGATGTGCACACAGCCTCCAGGTAAATTAATATTGCCTGTGGTGCTCTTATCCAGCCCAAGAGCATTTTAACATTGAACTGGAAGATTGCTCACCTTGCCCTTCTCGTAGCAGTTGTAAATTGCACTTGTGTGTTCAGCTCGGATGGGAGCTGGCTTATATTCCTGATTGATTCATGTATTAATTTGAGTGTTCGTTATTAATCAAGTGTCAATAAGACTCCTACATATTCAGCTTCGTACACTGGGCAGAATATCTGATCCTTACTCTGTATTTGTACTGTTACTACACCATAGGAATATTAGAAGAACCTGATCCAAATCTAACATGGTCACTTCTTAAATAATGTTGGTTATTAATATTGCCTTGCTTTACTAGTTTAATTATGCAGATAGCTCTCTCTGTAGTGAAGAAAAGGAAACTGTAATGAGGATATGGAAACTGACAATAAAACCAGTTATAGGGATGACATGACACATGTTTGATGTATCCACAAGGATCTCCTTCTGCCTCTTCCGCCTCAGAGGCTGGCTAGATGTAAAATAGGTGTAGATTTTATCCGGGTATGGAGTTCTAGCATTTGTCTTACAGCTAGCTATTAACTCTGTGCTGGTGGTTGGTATGTATTGATATGAGTGCTTCCATTTTCCTCAGGCTGTGTCTTCAGAAGAATGCCAAGTTGGTGTTAAGTTTCATACAGAATCACTTCAGGGCCGCTTGCCTAAACTCACAAAGCGGATGAAGATGTTGTGCACATCTCTTATGAAAAAGAACTCCTTACTAGATCTGGTGGAGGACCTCGATAAGTTTACAAGTGAGTATGGAAAACTCCTGAGATATATTTATCTTCCAGAATAAAAATCACTGCTGCAAATTAAACAAAAAAACAAAATAGTTTCGTTGTTGGCTCTTTCTATCCCCAGTGGTAGTGAGCCTAGGGAGGGGCTCCCCATCTCTAATTTTCCCCACAGGGGACTCTTTTATTGGCCTGAGGAACAAGCCCCCTCACCTCAGAAGAACTACTCCCTTTTTTAGGAAGGGCAGCACAGGGTTTGAGGCAGGGCCGTTTGTGCCCTCAGGTGGCTGTGAAGGGAGAAGATGCAGGGGTGCCCCAAGCTGCCTCCGCCCAAAAGGCGGTGTTGGAATGAGGGGACTAGCCCATCAGTCCCAGAATTTCACTCTCAGCTCCTCAGCGGTGCTTGAGGGGCAGTCAGCAGTGTGGCCATGTCCCAAATTCCTAGGCCAGGCCAGGGAGAGGAGGTCTTCAGGAGAGGGGGTGCGAATTCCCACTTTTTTGCTCTATTGCATAACCAACATTGCAGAACTGATGTGTTTTCCTTGCACTACTGGCTCCTTAAACACTTTGCATGTGTCAGAATAAGCTACTCTGTGCTTCCCTCTCCACAATTCCTGGGAAATGTAATCTTTTCCTTCTTGCTGCGTAGAGAGAGGAAAGTGTGTGCCGAGTGGCAGACTACAGGGCTATAGCAGTAGCTCTGCAAAATTTCTATTACAGGCAGGGCAGCAAACAAGTGCTGCCTGCAATTCGGTTATTCTCTGCCAAATTCCTTAATCAGCTGTTATATGCGGTTTCAATCTGGGGCCTAGACCATCTTAATAATTTGGAGTCAATACAAAATGGCTTTTTGAGGGGTTTCTTGGGCGTTCCTAAATGTACACCACAAGTTCTTCTTAGAGCTGAAACTGGTAGAACTATGGTCAAATCTTTGGCTCTAATAATGATAATTAAATATTGGCTGAGGGTGACTTTATTCTCAGCTGATTCTTCCTTTTTTGATCCAACTGATCCAAAATAGCACAGAAGCTAGCCAATGGAGTTGGGCAATTGAGAGAGAGTTGTTTAAATTAGGTTTTTCTAGAAGCTGTTTTATCTCTTTGGGGAGTAAGGGTGCTATGGAATTAATAAAGACGAGGATTTGGATCAGGACCTGCGGAGAGAGATCAGATCTAAATCTACAGAAGGTCGCTCCAAATTTCCAACCTGTTAGTCCTCTGATGCCCTTTGGGAGTTATTTATTTCGTTGGAGTAATTTCTATCTTAGGCAGGCTTTTACTTTATTTAGATGTGGGGTAAACCCCGGAGAGGGGGTGAGTAATTCCTGTTCGGATGCCCTTACTCCCCCAAGCCGACCCTCCCGGCGCTGGAGCAGGGCTGTTTCCTGGTCCTCAAGCTCCCCCTTCTCTTTCACGAACAGGCAGAGACGCAGCAGCTCTCACAGCTGCTCTAGGTGCTGAGCCTGCCACCATTATAAAAGAAATAGGTGTAGGCGTTCCGGCTCTTTTTCAGAGAGCAGTGTCTCCCCCCTCCATCATGTCCACTCCAGACACAAGAACCATTCAAGAAGCAGAAAGAGAAGCTCCTTTCGCTGATGAAGCAATAGAGGAAGGGGTACTTGCTCTCCAAGGCAAGGAGAATTTACTTCAGTCCCTTCAGGACTACAAGGGAGTGCCCCATCCCCCTTAGTTTCTTCCGGGCAACCAGGCGATGACGAAGTCCCACTGGCTGTAGTGCAGCGGCTGGGACAACATCTGCTTGCTAGTGGGCTCAAGGCATCCACCTGCTTCTGCGGGTGGTCCTGTACGTTCCCTTGTCCCAAGCACTGTTCCCTCAGAGGTTGGGGCAGGGGAGGAGTTGGGTGATGCGGCGGGGTCTCCCACATGTTTTCCCTTGTCTGGATAATATCCTGGTGAGAGCCAGCTCACGAGAGGGGTGTCTAGCAGCAGTAGAAGAGACACTAGAGATTTTGAGGTCACATGGTTTGTCTGTAGAGCCCACTCAGCTTCTCTACCTGGGGGTGCTGATCAACACCGTGCAGGGCAAGATCTTTCTGTCGGGAAAGAGAAGCAATGATCAGGCAAGAGCTAAATCATAGAAGGACAGAGAGCTCAGCCAGCTTGTTGGCTCTGACCAGTTGCATGGGCCTGATGGTATCATGCTTGGAGACAGTACAGTGGGCCCGGTTTCACCTCCGTCCATTGCAGAAGTTCCTCCTGCCCTTGCAGAACCAGCTTGCAACAAAGCAAAAGACTAAGAACGTAAGAAGTGCCATACTGGGTCAGACCAGTGGTCCATCGAGCCCAGCATCCTGTCTCAGACAGTGGCCAATCTTGGTGGTTTGAAGTACTCAACAGGTCGCAATGGGGCAATCCATTCCCTGCTGTTAACTCCCAGCTCCCAACAGTAAGAGGTTACATTCCCGAAACCTACCTGACTAATATCCGCTAATGGACCTATCCTCCAGAAACTTGTCCAATCCTTTCTTAAAACCGGTTATACTACTGGCCGTGACCATGTCCTCTGGCAACAGATTCCACAAATTAATTGTGCGTTGAGTGAAAAAATACTTAATTTGTTTTAAAATCTGCTACCTATTAGTTTCATGGAGTGTCCCCTAGTCCTAGTACTATTTGAGAGGGTAAATAACCATTCCCTATTAACATGTTGCACATCACTCATGATTTTATAAACTTCTATCGTATACCCTCTCAGTAGTCTCTTCTCCAAGCTGAAGAACCCCAACCTATCCAGCCTCTTTTCATAAGGGAGCCATACCATACCCCTTATCATTGAAAGACAAGTTATTGCCTTTCTCTGTACCATTTCTATTTCAACAATATCTTTTTTAAAAAGATACAATAAAACAATTCTCCTTCATTTGCCCCCGGAGGTCTGGGCTTCGCTGGACTGGTGGCTGGAAAAGGATTGTTATGCCCGGGGCCTCCTGATTTCAAGTGGAGGAGAAAGTGATGATAACCACCGATGCCAGTCTCCAGGGGTTGGGAGCCCATTGCATGGTGGTCCCGGCTCAGGGTTCCTGGTCTCAAAATGAGGTCTCTCGGCACATCAGTCTGCCAGAACTGTGAGCCGTCAGGCTAGCGTTGGCACACTTCCAGAAGAAGGTGAAAGGCAACCATGTTCAGGTCCACATGGACAGTACGACAGTGATGTCATACAATAAGGTGACCCTCCATTTACATTCTGCATTCCTTCCGAAGGTCAACGCTGATTTCCATACATTTCAGGATATCGAACTCCCTTCCTTCTGTCCTAATCTGCATCACCAGCAGAAGTTTAGGTGGCACAAGCTGGATGTCAGGAGGGCCCTCAAAATCTACCTGGAACGGACAAAAGGTTTTAGGGTGGATTCAGCCCTCTTTGTGACCTTCAGACAGGGTCAGAAAGGTAAAAAGGTCTCTCCAGCTATGCTGGCTGAGGGGCTGCATAGTGCTAGCCTACAAGTCCAGAGGCCTTATAGTCCCCACAGGAATTACAGCCCCACTCTTTCAGAAGTGCCGCTACTAAAGTGGCACTTGTACAAGGAGCTTCTCTAGAGGAGATTTGTAGGGTTGCGTGCTGGTTGTCCATATGCACCTTCACCTGCCAGTACAAAATTTACACTTGGGCTGCAGCAAGAGCTGCTTTTGGTAGACGGGTCTTGCAGAGAGTATTTACTTAGGTCTTTAGAAGCTTTGGTCCTGGGAAATAATCATTTTCTGTTAATTTCTAGGTTCCCCCACCCTCTTTTTAGAAGCCACTTTTTAGACAAGTCTCAGACAGGATTGCCTGTCTCCACGAGAGAGAGAGAGAGAGGGGGAAATTTGGTTTTCTTAACTGGCGAATTTTCCTTCTCTCTCCTGGGGAGGCAAGCAGTCCGACCCTCCCCGTTGGACCGAGGTCTTTTCTCTGGCCAGAAGTCAATCTAATTGGGTTCCCTCTAGGGCACTTTTCCAGACTTCTTCCCTGTTGCCCCTAGACTAAGTAGTCTCTAGGAAAGAGGGTTCAGCAGTAGTCCCTTTTCTCCATATATAAAGAAATAAATAAAATTCATCTTGTATGTTACATAAAATGGGAGAGATTTCTCATGTCTCTGAACCTTTTCTGTTCCTTTTTTCTTCTTGTTGGGACCCCCCCAATTTTCCTTTTCCTACCACTGTTCCATAAATGCTTAAAACATGCTGTGGTTTCTAGTCATTCCTTCATTGCTGTGTCCCTTCTACAGGTGACATCGTTGCCTCCGCAATTGAATTGCAAAACCTGTCCGTTAATCAGGCTGTAGATAAGGACAAGAAGAAATCGGAGGTGAAGCATATTCTTATGCAGAAGCAACGGGCCCTATCAGATCTCTTTAAAAGCCTTGCTAAAACAGGTAAACGATTTACTGATTTCAAGTAAGAGCATGTAGCATGGGAGAGTTAGAGTAACAAACAAATATATAGTTAGGGTCCTGTCATCAGGGAAATTTTTGCAGAATTTGGAACAGAGCCAAATTCTAGCAGAAATCAGCCCTGCAGTTGCAGAATCTGCAGGAGGGCCAGTGTGGAGTAGTGTACATGCCCATCGCTCTCCTCAGTGCTTGGCTTCTTCCCCCACAGAGGACCAAGAACCAGTGGTGCAACCACTGGGGCAGCACAGGGACTCTCCTTTCTCCCAGATGGGAGCTGCCAGCAGGAAGGGGAGGAATTGTCAGACGACTGCCCTCAATTCTAGGTACCTGAGCCCAGTGACTCCAGACTTATTTAATTATTTACTTGCTTGCTTAGTTAGTTAGTGACTTTGGATTTCTACCCTGCCCTCTCCCCAAAGGTTCAGGGCTCAGGTCACGCAGTTGAAGGAGTGGTTGTCCCTGTATAGCTGTGTTGGTGTCCGTAGTTAGTCCGTTCTCTCCAGCCACCCCCATGTTGTTTTGATGCACTAGAACACAGGATAGCAGCAAGTGTTATCCCCTGTAGCTGCCAGGAACTGGGAGAAACATTTTAGTTTCTTTTCTTCCTTTTTGTACCTAGAGAGTAGGGTGCAATAGTGGTTGTATTGGATGAAATCCCTACTGCTTCTCCTGACTTTTAGGAGGGGTGATTGTAACTTTCCATTCCCCTATACTTCCCCAGTGCTCCCATCCCAACCTCACGCAACTCAGAATCTTCATTTCTGAGATACATTTTTACACTTCCATTTCCTCTCCGAGTACCCCCCACGCACACACCAGTTTTTCAAGAAGCCACTGAGTAAGATGGCCTGGAAGACTTCTTAGACTTCCAGTAATGAAAATGACTGGAGTCTTAGTGTTCACGTATAGCACAGTGGAATTGTGCAGCAGCAGCATGGCTGTTTGCAGGCTTGAGAAGACATCACTGTGTTGTATTTAGCTTGAAAAGTAACATAAGGGCTAGAACTTTACATCTAAAACATAAGATTTTATCATTACATCTATGAAATCATAGATTCTGTGAAGATTGTGGGATCAGTTTTTTTCAAAGGCAAAAATGGTACTTGGATGCCTAACTTCCATTGCTTTCTAGTGGTGGGAAAGTTGCTTTCATTAAAAGGCAATGCTAGTTAGCCATCCCAGTACCATTTTTGCCTTTGAAAACCTTCCCTCAGTAGGTGGCACCCCTTCGCTCATTAGAGAATGCTTATTTGCACTTGAACATTTGTATAATTTGCACCTTACTGTATTAACTGTCTTTTTAGGTTTGTCATATCGGAAAGGCCTTGCTTGGTCTCGTTCAAAAGATCCCCAGGATATGCTTTGTCTGCACCCGTTGGATTTGCGTAGTGCCTTAGCCTTAGTTAACTGCACACATGAATTCGATGCCATGTATGTATTTATCTGAAAATAATAAGATTTTAACCTCACTTTTCTAAAATGAATGGCCATAGAAACTTGTTTTTTTCTATTGTTTTTGATTTATTGTTGTTGTTTGTTTATATAGCGCGAGCAGTATACCTGGCACTGAACAGTTATTAACTTAAGACAGGCCCCTATCCTATCCTATCCAAAAATGGTTCTGAATGGCTTACAACAATTTTAAACAAAATTATAACAAAATGATATGATTTGCCTCCCCATATACCTTTTAAAAACACAATACAAAATATCCTATTCAATTTTAAACACTTAGTTTTACTAAAATCCATAAATAAACCCAACTCTGCCAACCCATGCACTCTTTTGCTGGTATCCTCGCGTTCACCCTCCCGTTACCATACTTCCCCTTCACTGGAGAATCATGACATGCCCACCTAGCCAGCCCCACATTCTCCCTCTAGCCTTGCTTCCCACCCCATAACCAGCATTAAAAATATGAATTAAGACCATTTAAGGCTATCCCGCTTCTAGATCAAGTTTCCCAGCCACAAAAGGCCACAGGCCTTCAGCACTGGCTTTTGGCAGCTGCCACCTGCAAGACAGAGCCATGCTCTAAATAGCAGCAGAGAGGTGGGGTCCGGGACAGAAGCCCAGGTGTTGCAGGCTCAGCCCCATGCCCTTGTAGCAAACAATTCATTTCCTTTTTTGTTAATCTAGTCTCACTGAATCCTCTTATTTCCTAATTAACTTATTTTAGAATAGCCTTTCCTCATTAAATGAAGCATTGCCAAATTGAAATGACTGAAAGGGTGTGTCTGTTGGAATTTCAGGTGCTACATGACATATTACTATAACTTAAAGAAATGTATTTCTTTAGATTTGTATCTTGTCCTTTCTCTGAGACTGAGTGCGGGTTACCGTATATATGTATTTGTATATTATTTTGAATATGTTGCGAGCCACCCTGATCCTTCAGGGATAGGCAGGATATAGATTAATAATATAAAAACATATAAAAGGAGCTTACATAAAACTAGTTAAAAATACCCATGCCCTATCCCCTGCAAGCTAAATACTTGGCTGAATAAGTAGGTCTTGGTAAGACTTGAGCTTTAGCAAGCCTTTAGGGGAAGATAGATCCATAACTGTGGAGCAGCCACCAAGAGTGCCTTTCTGCTCACCTTGCTGTATGAGATTGGTGTACTGATGGAATGTGCAAGAGGGCTCTCCCAGCTGACCTAAGGGGCCGTGATGGAACATAGGGAAGGAGTGGCCTTTTAGATATGTAGGGGCCAGCCATTGAAGACTTCATAGGTCAAAATCAGCAGCCTGAATTGTGCCTAGAAAGCTATTGGAAGCCAGTGCATACGCTGAAGCACTGGTATAATGTGGTCTCGGCAACCCACGTCTGACAGCAGGGAGGTCACCATGTTCTGCACCAGCTGCAGCTTCCCGGTAGTCATCAAAGGCATCCCCACGTACAGCACATTGCAGTAGTCTAGTCATGAGGTGGTTATGAAGGCATGGATGACAGTGACCAAGTCCAAATCTGAGAGTGTTGTAGCCTTCTCACCAAACGCAGTTAGTGAAAAGTACTTCTGGCAACTGCTGCAACCTGAGATTCCAGGTGCAGTGATGGATCCAGGAGCACCCATGTCTGCACACCTGAGTGACAAATGACCGGTATCTCAGTGCTTCTCAGACTGTAAGCTTTCAGGCAGGGACCCTGTCTATCTTCTTCTCTGTAAAGCGCCAGGTACATCGCTGACGCTATATAAAAGCTTATAATAATAATAATAATAATATCACAGACCTGGCTCACTATCATCCCTTCAGTCTTCTCTGGATCCTGCTTCAGTCATCCAGTTCCCAATGGCAGCTAGGTACTGGGTAAATACCGAGCCTGCAAGATTACGCATTGAACAAGAGGGGAGATGAGATGGAACCTGCGGGACCTTAAAGGATAGATACCACTACCCATCTCCACCCTCTGTTACCACCCAATAGGAAAGAACAGAACCACTTAAACATGCCCCACTCCCCTGCCACGTCCCATAGCCATGTCACAAGCAAAATTCAAAGGATATACTTTATTTGTTGACTTGCTTGTTTAAATAAGCCTGCAGAACTTTCAAGAAAATAGCTAAATGCTTAAAAAAACTCTACTTCTGTGAGACAGATTACCAGGCAATTGTACAACCAGGATCTTTGTTTGCTTGCCTTTTTTAAGTCAAACTTTTCATGCCCTCTCAGGTTGCTGACTGAGATCTCTTCCGCTTGGGATGGATGCCAAAAATACTTCTATCGCTCTCTTGCACGCCACTCTAGGCTTCAGACAGTATTATCAACACCTGCAAAGGTAAAACAATAACTTCAGGCGAAACTGGAGTAATTTCCTGATTTATCTTTTTTAGTTTAGCATTTGGAGCTGGGCAACGTAGGATGATTTGGGGTTCAATCATAAAATTTACATGATGTTTCAAACGGAAAAGATTTGTGATAGCACAGTTGCTTCTACTATTGCTGATCTTTGGCTCTGAGAATGTACAACTTAAAAATCGCTCAGAAGAGGCTGTTTAATGATCCCAAATTGGTTTAACACAGAGTATCTATACAGGAACCCTTAAGTAGCTGAACTGTAGGGTATTTTCGGGTAGAGAAATTGTAACTTGTCTAAAATTTGAAATTTGGTCTGTACACCAGTACTAACACCTTTATTTGTATGAGAAGTATTATGGAATTTGTCATGATGAGACATGATAGTGATCTTAGTTCTGTTTACACCTTAGTCAGCAAAGCGACATTACAGATAACACTTGGAGATCAGCTTAATTATCTAAAGGAGCAGAGTGCCACATGCTCGTTTGAAATTTTTTGCAATACTCCATTGTTCCCATGCCACTCACTGATGAATTCTCACTCTTTAGTTTGTATTTCTGTCACCTCTTACAGTGTAACATAAGCTTTTCCTTGTTAAAAACATTTGGTGAAAACTCCCCGTAGCTGTGGAACTTTTTTTTTTTTTTTTTGGGGGGGGGGGGGAGCTTAAAAACAATTTTTTCTTGGATTTGTATCCAGTGTCATTCTGTTTGTATGACTGTTTGTATTGCTTAAGTATAATCCTGTTAAGATTTACAACAGTGGGCCATTACTTCATTATTTCATATTACACCCAGCAGTATAAAGGCTTCTAAAAATATCCAAATATTGTTATTTTCTTCCCGTTTTTACTATTTCTTTTAACTTTCCGTATTGAATTGGTACCAATCTTATTGTCTGACATAGTTTCCATTTCCAAAGACAATTTCCAGTTTGGACATACTGAGACTAGATGACAGCTGACAGCAGATGGAACTGTCTGTTCCTTGTGTTTAAATGAGGATGCTAGGGAAAATGTTGGTATTGCTCATAACATTTTTTCACCTTGTCTCGGCAGGAAATTGGACTAGGTACCATTGAAAGATGTAAAGGATTCACTGCACACCTTATGAAGATACTTGTCAAGCAGAGGAGTGCTCTCACTGTCTTGACAGAGCAGTGGATAATAATGAGGTACTCTGCATTTCCGGAAGCCTCAGGGGAGAATATAATGAGATGGTCTTTGCTTCTACATGTATGTGTGTTTGTCAGTACAGCCAACAATTTCAGACCAACATTCTATTAGAACATTCTATGCTCTAATACTGTGAGCTTTATTAATTAAATTGGCAAGCTCTAAAGTCAAAGTATGAGGCAGACATATTTCAAACTACTATAAATCTGGGCATGCAGATGGGAAATTGAATAAATAACCTATCAGGAATCAAAACATCCAAGAGAAATGAGAGCTTACATACAAAGGATTCCAGTATACATTACATTAGCTTGCTGGACACAAGTAGCAATGGCAGTAGAACCACATGATGTGTTTCTGTCCTAATGAGTCAAGTTATGTGAGATCTGGGGGAACTGCACGTGGTTTTTATTAGTCAGTGGCTGGTATACACACATTACTCCTTGATCTAAAACGATAGAAATCCTGGAAGACTGTTAAGAAATATCCTCTACAAAAGATTGAAGCCTTTATGGGGGAAAACGTTAGCTCTTTCGTTGAAAAAGTAATTACTAGCAGGTTATAAAGCCCTGTAGACTTTAGGCAATTGCACTGAATTTACTTCCTGCTGACAGGTATGAATAACTTCACTATTAAGCTACCCCATCTTTCTAATGTGCATACACATTCTTAACATAGCCCTATTGGTGACTTGTTAAGATTTAAACACTTGAAGGAAGTGGAGGAGAGAGACAAGTATTTGAGGCTGGCTATCTGTTAGATGCAGGTCTCAAGAACATGCTAATTAGGATGTAATACATTAAACAAAACTTTTGAGTAGTGTTCGTAGAAATTCTTTTACACAAAATTTCAATTAGGCCTATATAATAAATTGAGGGTGTAGGGGAGAGTACTGACTGAGTTTTTTGCTTTTCCAAAATAATTCATCAAGTTTTTTGAGGGGGGGGGGGTGAGAGAGAATTAAATTTGATGTAAAGACAGAAGATTGACACTTCACTTCCATTTTGAGTAATGTCAGATGAAAATATTAGTATTTTAAAATATGAAAACAACAAAAATTAGACGAGTTGTAATTTTATGCTTTCGAACAATTTTAGAAAATTTGTGGGAAAATAAGATGAAATTCTGGAATAGTATCTCAGAGTCCTTTGTTAAAAGTATTATTAATCTTTCTGGGAAAAGGGATAACCTACCATGCGAGAATAGTTTTGAATTACTACTTTGCTGTTCTTAATTGGTTTGTACTTTTAAGTGAAATGTAATGTTTTAATACTGATGCTTTTCTTTTGGGATCTCTTAACAGGAATCTTTTGAGCTGTGTACAGGAGATTGATTCTAGGCTGAATGTTACAAGAGAGTATAATGTTGCATTTCCTCCTCAAGATAGTGTTCAGCAGTGGACTGACAGGTTGCAACACCTTGCCATGCAATGTACGATGGTCGTAGAGCAGATGTCTTGGTTTATACAGTGCTGCCCGAGAGAACAGACTTTAAATGTTAGTGAGAGTGTAAAGGCAGAAATACACATGAACATTCTCCAGTGTGAAGGAAATGTCCTGATGGGAAGATCTGGTCTAATCCCATCAGACCTAAAATATCTGTCTCCTGTGGCTGCCGATAAGTTACCCTCTGGATGCAGAATGCGAAAACACGATCAATTGTGGCAGCAGTTGACTACCACAGTTAATGGGATGCTGACCGAGATTAAGACAATGAAAGCAAACGTGGACAGAATAAGACAACAATCTTGTGAGACCTTATTTTATTCCTGGTGAGTAATGTGTGTAGAATTGAAAACCCTTTTTTTAGTTTAGTGCTTTAGGATGTTCACTTATGATTTACAAGGTGTGGTCTGTGTTGTCAGTTAGCTACTAACTTCTTGTTGGCACTGGTGGCTACTCCGGATCCAGTTCTAACCCCCAAGCACTGAAAAACTGAGCTTAGGAAATGCACACAAGAATAGAGAACTGATCCATGGCACAGAACTACGCTCTAGACTTTCTTCCTGAGCACACTCTTTAAGCACACCCACCCCTAACTTCTCTGTAGCACTCAGAGCTTGTACTAATTTTTAAAGTGGCCCCTGGGAGGGGAAAAGTCCCCCCCCCCTCCTGTTTTAAGGCATACATGTTTTGATGCATTAGAGAGAGAGCCTTTTTAAGGCATTTTTGAAAGGTCATATATTTTTTCTGATCTTCTATTTTACCTTTTTAAATATTAGTTATGTCTAAGTCTCATTTTGCTGATGGACTTGCTGGGGATCTTCAGTGTGATTTGGGAATCCTTGCCTGAAGGAGCAGACATGCCAATCTTTAATCTCGAGTATCCTCTCCTCCCTTGTGTTCACAGGAGAGAGCCAATGTCCCCTAGTGGATAAAGTGTTGGAGTTTGACTTGGGATTCCAGGGTTCAAATCCTGTCTTAGCATAAACTCGCTGGGTGGTCTTGGGCAAGTAACTGTCTGCTTGTCTCAGTTCCCCATCTGTAAAATTGGAATAATAATGAAACAGGGGTGCTGCGAGGGTGAACTTTGATAAGGATAGTAAAGCACTTTAAACACTGAAATTACTGTTGTAGTAATAATAATAATAATTAATAAAAGGGGTGTTTGAGTTATAGCTTCTAGCAGGTAAATAGATTTAATATGGTCTGATCAGAAAGTGCCTCTCTGATAGAGGTTAGTCTACAATACATTGTTTCATCAACCCATTTATTTGGCTTTTTGTAAACTGTATGGTCCACAAGATATGAATTTTTTAAAAATACAATTAGAAACCACTTTTCAATTAAACTCCTTCTGTCCTTTCTTATCACCATAAAAAAATGTGTACACTCTTTCCCCCACACTTCAGGTCTCCGGTAAGCAATATTAAGTTAGCATGATGGCACAACCGCTAAATGCTATATTTCTTGTTCTGCACGAATTGTTTCGAAGTAAAACTCCATTGTGGAAAGCAACACATTAAAATAGTCTCTCTCCCCTCCTCCCCTTTAATATTGATATTTCTGTCTTGTTACAGGAAAGATTTTGAAGTTTGCTCCACAGGGATGAGTTGTTTGTTAAAAGTCTCAACTCAGTTGCAGGGCATTGAATCCTTCTTTGCTTTTCCCGAGATGGAAGGGACTACACAGCAGATTGCATTAATCAAGAGCCTAAAATACATCCAAGTGGAAGTTAATAAAACTGCAGCAGAGTTCACTTCCTGGAAAACACAGCTGCTCACTTTAATGTCAGCTGGAAGTGGTACGGGGGCATTCTTTCCATTTTAATCTTGATTTGTTTGTTAGTTGGGGCATCAGACTTTCTTTAACACTTAATCTACAGTACAAAATCACCACACACTTTTTCTAATCTGCAGTCACTGTTCAATAGAGTCAGAATAGAGTGATATGGTTCTGTACCCATTGAAAACTTAGAATTCTTAAATTAGTAGATTTTTGCTACTACGGTGGTGGTAGTCTGCTGGTGTACATGCCTCTCAATGCTTCATTTTGCTTTCAGCCTTGAGGTTGCTCTGAGCAAGTACACTTTTAACTTAAGAACTGTTTTGGGCCTCTTATTTATGGATATTGCCAACACTTCATTTTGGATGAACCCAGGAAAGGTTGAATGTCTTGCTGATATTCCGATTTAAAAAGGGATTCTGGGTGAAGGAGGAAACAACCATCCTCTGAGAGGCTGATTACCTTACCCCAAACATTCAGAGTTTCGGGAGTTAGTTTTTCATTTAATGAAACTCTGTCTACCCTTCATTTTTGCCACCTTTCACTTTCAAGTCTTAAGCATATTTCTCATTTATTTGAGTAGGTGCCAGTCACTCTAGCATGTAGATCAGTCTTGACTGTATATATATATGATGAAAAAATACTTGGCTAAAGAAAGTGATTGGATTCCCAACTAAAATGACTTATGTTTCCAAAGGAGACCAAGAAGTGGATGAACAGTTTATAGAGCATTTCTCAGAGCAAGTAGAAATTGGTATCCGTGCTGTTCTGTGTGCTGTCCAGTGTTTAGTGGAGAGAAGAAGGGGAAAAAAGGAGAATGAAGAAAAACCATCACAAGAGCATGGTAAATCTGAACCTTTCCCCATTAGTTGTTAAAGTTTATGCACACCTAAAAAAGAATATAATTGTGTTTATTTAATTACACTTCCTGAACAAAGGCCCTGATGCAAGGTCTGTGTGGCAGGGTGCAGCTGAGGAGACAAACTGGCCCTTTAAGAGAGCTAGTGCCAGCTAAGAGCAGGTGCTGATAGGAAGGGAGGGACAGTGCCTAAGTGGAAGGCAGCTGTATTAGGGCATGGTGGAGCCAGTCCTGTTGTTTCCCTCCAGAGACTTAAGTCCCTGAGGAAGGGAAGGGCTGTGGGAGAATTAGACCACTTTCAGACTCCCCCCGCCCTCCCCCGGCACATAATCTGGCTGCGGGAGAGAATGTACAGCCAGGATATGCACAGGGTGACACCAGTCTTGAAAGCCCCCCTGCACGGCTTTGCCACCAAACACCCGCAGAGATACAGAGCAGGAAATCCTGCTCTGTGTATCTGTGGGTGTTTGCCGGCAAAGCTGTACAGGGGTGTGTGTGTTCCAGACGGGCAGCACCCCGCTCATATTCTGGCTGCGCATTCCCTCTTGCAGCCAGAATATGGGTGGAGGTGGGGGTCTGAAACCGGCCTAAGTGTCTGAGCATGCAGCGGTAGAGTAGACTTCTCTGGGCATGCCCAAGGCCTGTAAAAGCCTAGAGAGGTCAGATGCCAGGGGGAAGCCATAGGAGGATGACTGTCTGAGAGAACTCGACCTGAGCCAGGAGTTGGGAAGGCTCAGTAGTGCTCAGAATGTGTTGCCTGAGCCAGAGGGGCTGCAGGGTGGAAGGCAGATGAGCTGGCAGCCTAAAGGCTGTGAATAAAAGCTGGAAGGTTTGTGACTGACTGAAGAGATCATCTACAATGGTAGCCAGAGGGCTGATGCCTGGTTTAGGAGACTGTATTAACGGAGTCTGTATAAAACTGGAGAAAGTGAACCTGATAAAGAGACTTGAGACAGTGTGGAGGTAATAGAGATAACAAGCTAATTCCCAAGAGTGAGCAGATTTGAGGGGTCTAGTCCTGCAGTGACTTACCCTGGGAGAGCCAACCCTGTTACGTAAGTGGTGGAAAATATGGGCACCCCTAATAGCTGCCTGGTAAAAAGGGGGATGAGCCTGAGCAGGACAGAATACCCGAACTGCTGGAGGGTTGCACCCAAGAGCAGAAAACGAGAGAGAATAACTGGAAGACAGTGTCCGAAAGCTCCTATGGAGGGTTGAGCTAGGAAAGGCTATGCCCCAAGCTCCCCTGGATGGAAGGTTGAGCTACAGTAAGACAGAATGGCGGCTGGAGGAGTGTGCCACTGTTGGAGGATGCTGTGCAGTTTGGGCTGGGTAGAGCCTGAGCTGAGACATTGTGTGTGTAGCACATGGGAGGAACTCTCCCAAGTGACGGGACTACCAAGAACCCTCCTGGGTTTGAGACAGTGAAGGAAGAGAGGTACTAGGATTCCCACATGAAGGGTACCCCAAGGAACAGTGGGGCCACTTGTGGATGTGATGCCCCTTCCTGACTAGAGGCAGGGCTTGAACTCTGGGAAGCCAGAGAGAGGCACTATATGGGGTCAGGGCACAAAGAGTGGCTAAAGAGCTAAGAGGGGCCAGTAACTGGGTGCAGGGAGGCAATGGAGTCACACCCACAAAAGGGACTTGACCTGGGTAGAATGGGGCTCCCTGGGACAAACAGAGGCTAACTGCCAGGTACGTTGGAGGAGGTGGAGCCAAGCAGATAAGAGTAAATAGGAACCAGGGTAGGGGTGCAGGTGAAGGAGCTGGCCCTGGGAAAGAAATGTTGGGTATGCAGTAAAGTGGGGCACATGAAGAGAACCTACCCTATGAGCAGGGCCTGAGAACAGGGGGAAAGTAGTGGAAGCACAGATGCAGGGGCATTTCAAGAGAGTGCCCGGCTGAGAGAGTCCCAGAGAGGGGGAGAGCGTCCTAGTGAAAGGGACAGGACAGAGCAGGTAGAACAGGCCCAAGAAGAGGGAAGCAGGCAGGGTGGAAGTGATGGAGCTGGGCCTGGGGTCTGTGTGTTTTGAGGGAAGGTTTGTGCAGGAGAAAAAGGAACAAAGCACCATGACTTGGCTCACACAAAACACCATAGATAGTGTGTTTAGAAACTGGAGGGAGCTAATGAGGGAGACGTATTCCTCCAGCAAGAGGTAACAAGGTTAACCACTCTCGTGGACCAGAAAAAGTCCGGAAAGTTGGAGGAAAAAGAGGTAATGACTGCTCTAAATCGACTGAATTGAGAGTCCTGTGAAGGATTGAAAAGAGTTATAGGGAGAGAGTTCCAAAGTAGTGGGGGAGGGGGGCGGTGACCCACAGGAATAGGGGTCCAGGGCTGGGAGCCTGGAATGGTGAGATGGACCTGGCTCCCACCCCTTCTTTCGAGTATAGGAGGGGTTTCATGACCTAAAGAGAAACTATGATCCCAAGGGACAGGGCGAAGGCGGATGAGCTGGCTGCCTCGACGACTAAAGGGGTACAGGGGTAGAGAATGAGATGGTACCTTAAATGTGACTTGGTGGTAGGGGCGAATGAGCTGGCTACTGAGGGACAAAGAATCCCAAAGATAGAGATCCCCGAGGTGGAGGGTGTAGGCAGATGAACCGTCTGCCATGAGGGTCTTATGGGTTGGTGAGTGAAGACTGTAACTGAGACTTGGTATAAAGCTGGAGAAAGGGAACCTGATAGAGTGTGGAGATAATAAAGAGACATTAAGCTAATTCCCAAGAATGAGTAACTCTGAGGGGTCCAATCCTGCATAGACTTATTCTGGGAGACGGCATTCTGTTAGTCTGTGCGTGCATGTGTGGGCCTAACCTGCTTTGTGTGTGCGTAGGAAGCCCACCTTCTCATGACTGCACGGCCACAGGAAGAATCTGGGCTGTAGCGGGGAAAGTTGGCGGCAGCGTGGTCTGGAGGCAGGGGGCTTTTTGTGTGGTACTATGAGCAAGTTAGGCTTGGATCAGGGCCAGAGTGTGTCATTCTAACTGAACACCTAGCAAGGAGTGAGAGTTGGCGAGTTGCTTTGGGGATTTTGAGAGCACTGTTAGAGTGTGTTTTTGGTAACTTTGTGTTTCTACACTTACTAAAGAAGAAGAAACCTCAAGTGACCTACTCAAGTCGGGACATCTAACTAAGCTTTTGGATGAAGACGTCTGTGCTGATGTGAGTTCTTTGCATGTGCAGAAAATAATTTCAGCCATGTCAGAACTCCTGGAGAGGCTCAAGTCTTATGGAGAGGATTATACAGCAGACAAACACAAGGTAATAATTCCTCCTTGAAGTTCTTTGTGCCTTTATGAGATGATATCTCTAGGGGAGGAAACAATTAAGATAGTCTTATAAAATTTCACTGCTTGCTTTTAACAGCAGCCCCATCATCATTTTTCAGAAAATTGAAATGGTGTGTAAAATAGTAATGCATGAAGAAGTTTTACTACAAGTCAAATAGTATTTCTAAAAATACTTTGTAGAGACAAAGTAGTGTAGAGATATCTGTTATTGGACCAACTTAGGTTGGTGGAGGTTCGCAAGCTTTCAGACCTCACAGGATCCTTCATCAGGCAAGTCAGAAATCTAAGCTGTACTCTCTCTAAAAATACTGGAAAGTTTTTACACTCTCTCTGTAAAAATACTTTAAAATACATTTTCTGTATTTAGGATAAACTTAATACAAAGCTGTAGTTGGTCAACTATACAATTATATGTGAGATTGCTATCATATTTTTAGTATGGAGCATTCATAAAGAGATTAAGCAAAGTAAAGCTATTTAGAATATATTTGTTTGCACCTATATTTTGATTGCTGCTATATCAGGTCCCCTTTTAAAACAGAATTATTATTGGAAATCTCCCCCCTTCTCTCTCTAACCTATAGTTCTTCAACCAGTCCTGCCAACTGCTGGTGCGACTAATGCCCATGCTATCGAAATATTCTGATCTGATCTTGTTCTACCTCACTGTTGCCTTGGCATCTCACATGAATACTGGGAAGTTGCTTTCTGTTCTATCTAGTATATTTACAGAACTTGCCCAGAAGGTAAGGGTCGTAAAACATTATTATTTATAATATACAAATGCCTAAAATTGCTTTAAAATAAGTAACATTTTGTGTATGTTTAAGTTTCAGACTGTATTTACAGAATGTGCGTTAAAAAGCTAAGTGAGCAAACGTTGAGGTTTATATCAACTTTCACGAGACCTAAGGAAATCAGAAACTTTAATTCTCCTGGGATACGCAAGATGGGAGCTCTTACTCTGGGGATGATCCCTGCCAGGCCAGTAGGAGGCAGACTTCGCAGAAGATCCAACTGGCCATGTGCAGAGGGGGTCCATCCCTCCCATTTGCCAGTTGGATTTCTCCTGGGAGATCCTCCTGTACAGTACAGTAGGGTAGATCCCCGCCACAACCAGTAGGAGGCAGACATTCAGATTTTGGGGAGCATGCTCTGTGGGATCTATCCATAGCTCTCCAGTGTTTTGTCTGCCTTCACACTGACAGGAAGCAGGCTGGCTGCCTCCATTGAGGGAGGGCAGCCTTCAATTACAAAGGAAAGTAGAAATTTCCCCTAGGTGCCGGGGGGGAGGAATTCCCCTCCCTGGAGAGGGGTGGGGAGGACTTCCCGGGTGTCACCTTCCCCATACGGCACGAGGATCCCTAAGAGCGGGCCTAGTAGCCCCCTGAGGGGAGCTCGCTATAGGTCTCCTTAGACCCTATCCTCGCTGGATTAGATTGCTAATCCCTGTTCACCCCCCTCTGGAGAGGGGGTGGGAAAGACTTCCCGGGTGTCCCCTTCCCCATCTGGCGTGAGAACCCTGGAGAGCGGGCCTAGCAGCCCCCTGAGGGGAGCTCTCTAGAGGTCTCCTTAGACCCTAACCCCGCTGGATTAGCCCGCTAATCCCTGTTCACCCCCCTCTGGAGAGGGGGTGGGAAGGACTTCTCGGGTGTTCCCTTCCCCATCTGGTGCAGGGACCCCGAGGAGCGGGTCCAGCAGCCCCCTGAGGGCAGCTTGCTATAGGTCTCCATAGACCCTAACCCTGTTGGAGCTGGGAGTGTGCCTCGTCGGTCGTGGCCAGAGCCCAACAGCGACACTTCCACCAGCTCAGGAGCGGACACGATCAGGGACTGGGTGCCCCCACCACCACCACAGCTGCTGCCGCCCGGCCTCCAGCCGCTGCAGTGTTCTTGTCCCCCAACGCTTGCCCAGCTCTAGGACCACGGCCCTTCCTGCGCCCCGTGGCTCGTAGCCCGGCAAGCAGCAGCAGGATACCTCCCGGATCTCTCTCCCCCCCCACCCCCGTCTGCATTCCAGAGAAGCGGCGAAGGCGGGAAAACTCCCCCTACCAGCCGCGTTCCAAAGTAGCGGCAAAGGCAGGAAAGCAAAAGGCGACGGCGGGACACTTGCCCCTCCCCCTGCAAGCCTTGCTACAGCAAGGGGCAGCGTCAGCGGGAGAGTGAGAGCCAAAATGGCTATCACAAGGAGAATGGCGGCGGCAGCAGTGGACGTGGAGACAGAAGCAGATGCTGCAACAGTAAGCCCTCCGATTCCCCCTCCCCAGGACACCCATATGGAGGTTCTCAGGGAGATTCTCTCCCAACTAAAAAGGAAGAGATCTCCTCCTCAGAAGAAGAAATCCCGTCCCTTCAAAGACCGCTCTAGTGACGCGGGGAAAGACAAATGCCTCAGGACCAAGAGACCCTGCAGGACTCAGAGGCCCTGAGACTCCTCACCCACCCACCCCTGTCGGGTTCCACCTCTGAAGATGTGATGTCGATTCAATTCTCCGAAGAGGAGCGAAGCCAGAGGCCTGGAGGAAAGGGAAACAAGGGGGGGTCTTGATCTCCCAAGTGGAGACCAATGAGGAGGAGGGGGAGGCTTCAGACAACTTCGCCGCTGGCGAACACAGGACTCTGATTACTGGGTGAAGGCTCCTCCCCAGAGGAGGGAGAGCTGGAGGAGACAGGGCTCGAGGCTTCAGCGCACCCTGATAGACCATTTCCCAATAAATACGGGGACCAATTTACCCCCTGGTCATAAAGACCTCCATCTGCGGCAAACAAAGACAAGCAGGCCTCCTCAGACTCCTCGGATGAGGAACAGGAGGAAGGGAGTATATCCCTCAGCCTAGGGACAGAGACCGAAGAATGGTACTGGACAGGGCATATGAAGAGATCATCAAGAGGAAACAGTAATGCCCTAATAAAGCTGGCAGGATGAATAAAACTCAGACAGCCCTCTAGTCTCTCAACCCCTCCTCCTCCCCCCCCCCCCCCCCCCAAAATAACCCCAAAGAGGATCCTGGCCATCCGTAAGGTGGATGCAGCAGCAGCACCCCTCGACAGGAATTCTGTTTTCCTGACCGAAGGGGAGGATTTTCCACGGGATCCCACTCACAAGGGGATAGAGTGCAACTTAAGGAGGAATTTCAAGGAAGTAGTCTCCATTGTTAAAATGGCCACACTCACCTCATATTTTTCTAGGGCAAGTGATTACACGGGGTGAGTGGCTGCCCTTCCTCAACCTGAAGGAAGCTTATCTGCATGTCCCCGTTCTCCCTGCTCACAGATAGCAGCTCAGGTTCAAGTATGCCTGGCAATACGCGGCCCTTCCATTTGGCCTCGCCACCTCTCCCAGGACATTGAGGGAGGTCAACAGGACCACGGATGACGTGGGTCAAGCGGGCCAGGTACCCTAGGGTCTCCATGAAAATGACCAGAACCCTATCCACCAGGATACAATTGGCCTAGACTTTCAAAGCAGATTCGTCAATGAATATCCTCGGCCGAGCATCCCGAGCAGCGGCTTCCAACGTGGCAGCCTGCCGCCTATGGCTCAGATCTTGGAAAAGAGATAACACATCCAAAATCGCTCTGGTGGGCGTGCCTTACAAGGGGCCAGACTTTGGGCGTCTGCCTAGATAAGGTCCTTCCACATCCCGTGGACAAATAAAAAAAGCAAACATTGTATTACAAAAAAGACTTGTTGTCCCTTCAATGCTTCATACCAGACATCAGGGGGCTCCAGACACCCCTTTTTCCCATGGAGAGGGAACCGGCAGAAATACCAGCCCAGACGGAACAAGCAGAAGGGCAACAGTGACAGAACCATGCATATGCAGAACGCTGGGCGTCCCTAGGCAGACGCATGATTGAACACACACACACAACCCTTACAAAACAAGCCTGGGGGGAAGGCTGCAACTATTAGAGGAAGTTCAAAACGGAGACCCTACAGTCCATTTGCATGCTTACAGGAGCAATGTTTCCTAGTCAATTTCAAGAAGAGCCATCTCGTTCCCCACCAGACCCTAGAACATCTGGGAATGATGATCGACACCATCAGGTACAAGCTCTTTCTGATTGAACAGAGACAACAAAAGCCATATCAGCAGATCTCAAAAGCCTGTAAGTCCAAACTCAAGACGCTAGCGAGCTTACGGGGCGCCATGACCTCCTGCCTGGGAATTCTCCAATGGGTCAGATTCCATTCGCGGCCGCTTCAGAGGTTCCTACGCCCATGGCAGGACCTTCTGACTCAGGGAGGAAACCCATGGATCACAGTCCCAACGATGCTCAAGAAGTTCTTCAACTGGCAGCCTGTTGGGTTGGGGGACGCACTCACAGGGCAGAATGGTGCAAGGCACGTAGCTTCTGGAGGGGAAACGCCATCGCATCAACTAGCTGGAATTCCGGGCGACTTACCTAGCTCTAAGAGACCTGGTGCCGATCAGGAAAAGATGTACTGGTATATATGTACAAGGAAAAGATGTACTGGTATACACAGACAACACGGTGGCAAAAGCCTACATAAATCACCAAGGCGGACCTTGATCCAAATCCTTACACCAATAGGGAACCACACTAATCAAAGGGGCGAAAAGCAACTTGAGATCATCAAGGCGATCCACATCAAGGGACAAACGAACACTTAAGCCGATTGGCTTAGTGGAGTGGTGATCAACCCGGGAGAGTGGTGTCTTCGCCCGGCGGCATTCGAGACCATAGCCGATTGCTTCGGGCATTCAGAAGTCAACCTGTTCGAGGCCCCAGGCAACGCGAAGACCGACATCTTCGTCTCTTGATTCCCGAACCACCGAGCAATAGCTTTCGACGCACTAAATCCTGACCGGGACTACTGTATGCTTTTCCTCCCTTCCCCCTCATTCACAGCACCGTGGCACAGATCAAGCAAGAGCAGGCAACTATCAGCTTAGTGAATCCATTCTGGCCATGATGCCTGTGGTTCACGGACGTCCAGGACCTAAGCTCGAAGCCTCCCCTCAGGATCCCAAGCGGACCCACTATCTCAGGGGCCGGTGTTCTCAACAATCAGGAGACACTGAAACTGACTGCGTGGAAATTAAGAGGACAGCTTTGTGAAAGCTCTTTGCAACCAAGCCAAGCATACGCACCTGAGACTTCGCATCCGCTTGAATGTTTGTTCGTCTTCTCCCCTGTCTCTTCCACTGTCCCCTCTCCCTGTCTCCCCCCCCCCCCCTTTGTCTTTTAGATTGTAAGCCACCGGCAGGGACCGCGTCTAATTCTATGTTCTGTACAGCACCAGGTCACACGACTGGCACTATATAAATGTTGTTAATAATAATAATAATAATAATAATACTCCCATCAAGTCCTAGACACGTTTCTTCAATTGAGACGTCTAGCAACAAAGTGAGAGTAGGGAAGTCGGAACAGCTAAAGCTTCCATTAGGGTGATTTTAGATTCTCTTCAGGAAGGTGTGCATAAGGGGTTGAAACCAAGCACTCTCCAGAGGCAGATAACAGTCCTAAATAGCGCTCTGGGTACAATAAGGGGCATAGAGTAGCAAGGCATCCCCATATTATTATTAGTTTCCTAGGGACACCAAGAGTCATCTCCCCCTGTGGGCCACCGGTTTCCCATGGAACCTAAACCTGCTTCTCAAGACTCTTACTAAGACTCCACTTGAGCCCCTCAGGAAACTTCTTTGTATTACCTCTCCTGTAGATGGCCCTCCTCGTAAGTGTCTCCTCTTCGAGTAGGGTGTCCGAGCTCAACACCCTTTCAGTGAATTCAGCCGTATACTCCTAGAAGGAGTCGACGGTGATCCTGAGATTAGACCCATCCTTTGGTCCTAAAGTGGACACTGGTTTTCATAGAGAACAGGAACTGATTCTGCCTTCCTTTTGTCTAAAGCCAGCGCACCCACTGGAGCGCATCAGGCATACCGTGGACATCGCCAGAGTCCGGAGGATTTACATTGATAGGATGGCCCCCTTTAGGAAATCACCGTCCCTTTTTATGACCTTCAACCCCCAGAGAAAGGGGAGGAGGGCGTCCAAGGCAGTAATCGCTCATAGGATGACTCTCTGTATTACAGAAGTCTACAGGGCGGAGGACAAAACTCCCCCCTTAGGAGTCTTGGCCCACGTCCTTCGGGGAGCAGCAAACTCACAGACCTTTAGGAAGACTGCCTCCTACGGGTAAATATATTGTGCAGAGGCTTGATCTTCAGTGCACTCCTTTGCAAGGTACTGTAGGATCCCGCTGCACGAATCAGCCGAAGCAGCTTTTGGGAGGCGGGTCCTTCAGGCAGTTTTCTGGGGGAGCCGTTTTCCTTCCTCCACCTTGTGACCCTCTTATCTCTACCTTCCTCCTTATTTCCCTTCCACAGAGTTAGGTCTGGGACACAGCTTTGGTACGTCCCTACTGTACTGACTGGATGTCCAGGAGGATCTCCCGGGAGAAAGGAAAATTGGGCTCTTGACTCTGAATTTTCCTTCTACGGGAGATCCTCCTGGACAGCCAGTCCCCACCCGGAGAAAGGTATAACTCTGAGATGGACGGTCCACAGACTGGTAACTTGGTCCCGGTCTATTACAGGTTTTCCGATAGGTTCCAGATTCTCCTCCCCGTTGGGAGGGTTTTTTGGGGAGTGTCGTTTTTCATCTGAGTTATTTCTCCAGTCGTAGAGTTAGTTAAAGTAGTTACCAAGTTTCCCTACAGGGTGAGCAAGATGCAGAATGACAGGGAACTACTGGAGAGCTATGGATAGATCCCACAGAGCATGTTCCACAAAATCTGAATGTCTGCCTCCTACTGGTTCTGGCAGGGATCTACCGTACTGTACTGACTGGCTGGCCAGAATTTTTGACTTTCAACGTTTGTATTTATATATTTTTAAAACTGATACCTTGTTGATAGTGGCAATTAAAACGAGCCACTGTGTAGTTAGTGTAATTTTCAATATTGTTGCTATTTAATTTCCATAGTTTGTAAAAACTAAATTGCAGAGAAAATTGCAGATAGCCATTGCTGGAGATTTTATTTGTAATAAGACCAAGAGGTTTCTCATTGCAGCAATTAATAATTTATATTGATTTGATAAATCTTTTTTTATCTTGTTAGGGATTTTGTTTGCCAAAAGAGTTAATGGAGGATGCTGCTGGAGAGGGAGCAACAGAGTTCCATGATTATGAAGGTGGTGGGATCGGAGAAGGGGAAGGCAAAAAGGATGTGAGCGAAAAAATAGAAAATGAAGACCAGGTATGTGTCTGTGGCACTTCAGGTTTTTTTAATTCAGGAATGACTAGAAACAATTCAAGTCGTCTTGATAAGAACTCCCTTTCCCTTTTGAAATCAAGATGTAATTTGATACTTATATCCATTGATCTTTTGCGTAAACATCTTGATTCTTTAAAATGGCAATGGACTAGACATGAATATGCAAGTGGAGTCCTTGCCTTGTGTAGCTCTAGAATTGTCAAATTAATTTTGTTGGCTTCAGGCTCCATTAGTTAGTTTATTACAGGTCGGCTTCCGCCATAATCCAAAAGAACCAGAGACAAATACATAAATCAAAATCATACAAAATACAATATAAAATCACATCCCATTGGACGCAAACTTATGGTGTAGTTCTCCAGCCCGGAAGGCAAACACTGCTAATCTTGTTACAGAAATTTAATTATCCTGTTGGAATATCCATATAGTCTTTTCATAATTAGAAAATCTTTTTTTGTAAAGGTTGGCAGAGGAAAAACATATATTCCCCCTTTAAGAGACTCAGAGGGGACATTCTAGAACATAATGTATTTTATCCTCAAGGACCCTTGGACACTTGGGACAAAACCTTTCTACTCTGGAAGTCACTTCTCTGCGTCATTCTAATATAGTTGTGGGCATTTGCTCTAGTCTCAGCCTAATTTAGGTTGTTCGTAACTTCCATTTAATATCGTATTTCAGATAATTTTCCATCCCCCAGGATTGTTTCCCCAGTATGTACATGCGGGCTACTCATGAGACATGACTAGAGGCAATGTTAGTCTGCCTTGCAATGTCTCTAATCCTCTGGAAAAGGAAACCTCTTTCCCTCTGAAGAAAAATATGTGCATCATATTGTTGGCCAGCCAGGGGCCATGGAACATCGCTCCCTCCCTTCCAGGCTGCTCCCCATAACACCGGGGGCGGCCGCAGGGAGCATTGCAGGCATCTGTCGGAGGATCCCAGAGGCGGCGTGAGATCATCCCAGCAAGCAAGATCTCCCCTCCCCCCCATGACAAAGAACAGTGGCTGGTACTGGGGGCGGGGTGTGGCAGTTGGCCAGCCAGGGGCCATGGAACATCGCTCCCTCCCCCCCTTGTGGGGGTGGGGCCTGGAGAGGGCTCCTTTCGGGCCGCTCCCCATAATACCGGGGGTGGCTGCCGGCCATGCCGGAGGCACATGCCGGGGGCACGACTCGAAGGGGCACGATCAAAGGGGCCTGCCCTTTGGTTATGCCCTTCAGTCGGGATGGAGGGGTCGCTGGTGGGGTTGCCCAATGTGAGGTTTCTACTGGTGAAAGTTGTGAGGAGGCCTTCCTCTCCCCCTGGTGAGAGAGGGGTGGAGAGGGAGGACTACCCCTGGTGGCAGCAGGGGATGGAAGGAAGGATGGTTTGATACTGGTAGAGTGGGTATTGGGATGGGTTAGTCAGGCATATTGTTAGATATTATTATTGAAATGTTAAATGGGAGGGTAGGGTTTTCTTGTGTATTATGATGTATTTAGTGTTGGGTTTCCCCTGCGTGGGATAAAAACCCTAATATTGTATTTATTATTGATGTGAGCCGCCTCGAGCTGACTTTGGTTGGGAGAGTGCGGAGTATAAATTAAAGATGAGATGAGATCATCTGTGAGAAAATCACCCGACCCTGCAAAATGAAGAGTTGGATTTTCAAAAAGTAACCAGGGAGATTGGCTGTGTGGAGGCGAGATATGGTTCTCAATAAAACACATTTTAGCAAGTCGCAAAGGCGAGAAGGAAAGCACCTTGAGCCAAAAGGCAATTAACCAAATGACTATGTTGGAAAGAACAGAGTCCAAGCCTGTCTCTATTCTAAGGAAAGCTGTTGGGAAAGAGGATGACAAACCCAGTATAGAATGCAAGCATTTATTCTGTGAAATGTCTAGGTCCTCCTTGGCAATGTAGCCCCAGATTTCTGCACCATATAACAATTGTGACTTAACTTTTGCCTCGTAAGTCAATAGAGGCGCTTGAATGGATCTCCTAGTGACTGAAGCATGGAAACTTCTGATCACACTTGCTGATGCCATAGCCTTGTTTTTAGCCTGATGCAAATGTTATTTCCAGACCAAATTGGAAGAAATGCATACCCCCAGATAGCTATATTTCTTTACTACCTCAATCTTCTGCTGACCTAGCCACCAAGAGTGACTCTTGGTCCCAGGCCATTATCTTGGTCTTATAATAGTTTATTCATAAATTATTACAAGTGCATAAAAATTTGAACTTAGTTATGGATCTCTGTAAACCTACTGGGATCTTTGATATAATCAAGGTGTCATACATCGATATAGACACAGGTGTAGAAAGGAATGAAAATTGACTGGGTGAATGAAAATTGCCACCAAGCATCTCCCCAATAATATCGTTCATATAGAGGTTAAATAGCAGGGGGGGAAGGGGTAGTATGCACCCCTGCCTCGCACCCCTCTGGATTCAAATTCTCGGTATCAACTCTCCCAATAACCTCCATCAAACCTGCATCCAGGTGTCATGGTGATAGGCTTCAAGAAGTTTAAGCAGCTGGGAATCTAAACCCATTTGTAGTATCTTTCCCCACCCCAATTGACAGAGGCAAAGGCTGAGGCCAGATTGATGAAAGCCACATAAAGTGTGGACTTCTTCCGACTGACATATCTCTCAAATATTGGAAAGTAAACAAATGGTCTGATTCAGCCTGAGCAAAAGCCTATCTGATGTTCCAAAAGGATACCCCCCTCCTTTACCCACGCAGTTAAATGACTCAAAAGATGCCTACCAAAAAGCTTGGCTGACACATTAATTAACCTGATAGGGTGGTAAGACCCAGGGCTATTCATAGGTCTGTTCTTAAATATAGGAACTATTATGCTACCTCTCCAAGCATCAGGAATTAAGCTGGAATCAATTATGTAGTTAAACCATTTCTCTAATATTGGTATCCACCAATCATCCTTGACCAAATAGGCTTTGACTGGCACACCATCTGGCCCTGGGGTTTTGCCCTTCTGTTCCAAATCACAACTTAGATGGTACTGTGACATATCCCCAAGTAGGCATTGCTTTACAGCACCATGATCCAAGCAATTGTCCTGACGGGTAGAAAACTGAAGAGAGAAATGACTCCTCCATTGCTCAGGAGCAATATTAGCCTCCGCATTCACGTTATAATTACCAGTTCCCTTGACCACAAGAAGCCAGGACATTTTAGAGTCTCTAGAGGCAATGGCACCCCTTAGTTCCTTCCATTGGAAGTCTGCAAACTTGGACTTTCTCCTCCTTAAGAGTATTTTATACTCTTGCCAGAGCTCCTGATACTTGGATTAGTTAACCAAATTCCCTCCCCCCCATGGTTTCAGGCTCATTTAGAGCAGTTCTACTGGAAAAGACTTCAGTTAAGAAACTAGAGATGTTCAGAATTTGAATTCAACAAATTTTATCGTGTCTGAGTCAGCAATCCAAAACCTGAGCTGTGCTCCTGGTATATTTTAAGGGATTCATTAGGCAAGTCAGAGTTTCAGACACCTCAATACTGAAACGGGTCATGTAAAATGTGAGTGTTAGCCTGGTCCACGTGTGTGAACCAGTTTCTGTACTCTTCCTGGAGTGCAGCCAGACTCCGTTACAAGGAATTCCGACTGAGATGCGACCCCCAGCTGTGATGTGCCCGTGTGCGACCAGCGACAGTGCCTGCCGTTCAAAGCCCCATAGCGGTGCCCCTCTGTGGGTGGGGCAAGCCTGGCTCGGGCACACGAGCTGCCCCAACTTGGGCAGCCTTACCCTATTTTGGGTAAGCTGCTCCACGGCGCAGCCTCGTAATTTTGCACCAGCTGCCCAGATTGGGGTAAGGCTACTCCAAGGTGTGGTAACCTCCAGACACTTGTCTCGTGTGGCTTCAGCCCTGAGGTTTTTACTTTAGTGCTAAATTATAACATCTAGTCTTGGTATCCCTGCAGCTTCCTCTCTTCCTGCTCTCTCTCACACAACAACTGCTCTAATGGGGAAGCTTATTTGTCTCAGTTGTTTGGCACCTGTGTAAGCCCCGCTCGCTCCAGTGGAGTTAGCTGTTTTATGCCAGTACCAGGTCTTGAATCAGCATGAACAACTTCCTTTAAGCAAGAAAGCTTTCTTAAACCAAGTAAGGCTTACTTAGAAAGCATGTGGGGTTCAGTTAGCAGTACCATGAGCAATAACAAACCAGAATGCAAAGCCTGCCTTGCCATGCTTTTACAAGTATGTTAGAGGTTGGATTTGGCTCTTTGTTGTAAGAACATCGTAGAAAATGTATAACCTTCTTATTTTTTGCTAACTGGCTGCAAGAATACAGATGTTGTCCGGCTTCAGAAGCTGGATGGCCATCTGTCAGGGGTGCTGTAGCTGTGGATTTCCTGCATTTAGCAGGGGGTTGGACTACATGACCTCTGAGGTCCCTTCCAACTCGAAGATTCCCCCAAATCAGACAGTTTTTAGCCACCATGTCTTCTGCGTGCACATTCTGGGACTGTGTCTGTATATCCTGTAGAGTTCTTTAATTTTTAAAAAAGGAAGGAAGGTATTATCCTTTGTCTTAACTCAATTATTATATATTCCTCATAAAGGAAGGCTTATTCCTTTCTTCCTGATCCAGTAGTGCAGAGACCTGTCTTCCCCAATACCAAGGGGGCACATCTTCCTTATTTCAAATAGACTAGTTATTAGCGTGATCTCTTAGGAACCATGAGTGAAGCTGATTTATTCTCGTGTAAGCTACCAGATAGCCGTTTGTAAGACTAGGTCTGAAATACATATACATGGGGTAGGGAACCTTTTTTATCCCATGAGCCACTTTGAAAATTAGTACAAGCTCTACAGTTGAGGTAGGAGTTGAAGGTAGAGGTGCTCAAAGGGTGTGCTCAGGATGGGGAAGGAACGGTAAGATCCAAATCATGGATTCATCATCCCCTGTCTTTGAGTGAATGAATGAATGAACAAATTTTTATTTACGACCAAATTTGGCCAAATTTAACAGTTTCTCATACAAAAGATACAACCAATCTCATACAACATATATAACAATTTCTCAAGGACGAGGTAAAATCAAATCCTGATACATATCCCTCATATAATGCATAAAGACAAAAAACATAAGTAAAATCAGAATCATCAATCATACAAAAGTCTAAATTTGTGGGTGGCGTTTTCACCAGATTACTTGGTTACTATTTTCCCGTACATTCAGCCTCCCAATAGTCTCTACTAAATGGTGTTTCATACCACCTTGTCAAGGGGATGTCACACATTTTCCATTTTTGACCAGTCTTCCTTTTCATCTGAGCTGCATGTAAATATTTCACAAAATGGAGTATTGAATTTGGCGATAGCTCCACCAAAAGGAGCTGTACCGTCTTTTCATTGGGGGGAAGCCCTCTTCCCCTTTCATCAGTGGACGTAGCCATTTACACCTGTCACTTACATAGAAAGGGCATTCCCATAGAAGATGTGGTATATCCTCCACTCTCTTCTGGTGACAAGGGCATAGCCTTTGGGCCAGTGGGATCCTCCGCCACCTGCCCTCCTGTATACTAGAGTCCAGTTGCGAAAATCTCAGTCAAGTGACGACTAATCTTAGATGATAGTGGGGAATTTGCAAGTAGAGAACGGGCATATCTGCAGAAAATCTTTACTGATTCAAAGGAATATGTCCTAGTTCGCCCACCCTGGTCCTATCTTCCTGGAGGACAATACCTGTCAGTTGTGTTATAATCTGTTCCCTATCTGTTGAGATAGGGATACGATCCGTAGCTTCACCAATGAAACCTAGACCCATTCTTGCTAGTTCCAGCCTCACTTCTTTAACCCAGGTATTACTCCCTTTCAGATTTTCATTCATTTCCATCAGGACTCTCTTGGGAATACGATTTGAGGAAAGGGATCTAATTTTTATCCAATAAGAAAATACTCGCTGTTTAGCCTTAATGCCCATGTTGAAGACCCCCAACTCCTGCCTTACCAAAGCTCTTGGAGTGGAGCTTTGTATTCCCAGGAGTCTCTTCAAAAAAGCAGCTTGAACAACCTCTGCTACTTTGCAAGCCCTTTGATCCAGCCCCCACAACTCGGCACCAAACAAAAGAGTGGAGTCCAGTTTTGCCTCCGCCACTCTCAAAGCTTCTGTGAAGAGGCGTCTGCCGCAATTCTTATAAAATTTCAAGATCCCACTTGTGGCTTGCTCTGCCTTCAGTCTTACACTGTGAAGTTGTGACCTCCAGGATAAAGCTGCATCAAATGTGACCCCCAGGTAAGTAAACAAAGAAACCCCCTCCAATTTTTCTTTGTGATAACCCATCGATGGGATTTGGACGTCCCAAAAGCCATCACTTTGGGTTTAGGGACATCTATGGCATCAAATGCTCCCTGTAGATCAATAAAAGCTACATAAACTGGCTGTTTAGAGTAGGTATATTTTCTCAAAAGATGGTACAACGAAAAACACTGATCTATGCACGAATATCCATGACGGAATCCAGCCTGCTTTTCTTCCATAATGTTTTTTTTGCCTCCAACCATTCTGTAATGTGTCCCAACAGATGTTTCCCATACATTTTAGCATGAAGATCAATCAGGCTTATTGGCCTATATGACCCCGGGTTGGCCTTGTCCCCTTTCTTAAATATTGGGACCAAGATGTTAGTTTTCCAAGAATGTGGGACACAATTTTTCTCTATGGTGCTATTCATGACCTTAGCCAAAACCGAGACCCAGAATGACGGATTTGATTGAAACAGTTCAGGTGGTAAAGAGTCTGGTCCTGGGCCTTTCTCACTCTAAGATCATGTATGTAATATATTATGTCTTCTTCTGAGACCATATAAGGTTTTAGCCTGTCTTCCCCTGTTTCTCCCCACGAGCCAACTTCATCCTGTGCTAATACCTGTACAGAGTCAGTATTCCCAAATCTCCCCGTAGTAACTTACCCAAAGGGAAGGGCGTATATAAGCATCAAGTGCCATATTCCTGTGCCTATTGTTCCCGCTGACAATTTTCCAAAATTTTCCATACCCTCATGAAGGCAAATTCGTGCTGTTACTGGATGATGATCACTCTCAGGTCTGAACCGTACTTGAAAGTCCAGACAGGCCTTCCAATATGGTTCTTCAATCAGGATATAATCCACTGTGCTGAGACCACACAGAGCAAAAAGTAAACTGACCCGGGAGGTCGGGAGTGATCTCTCCATTTAACTTCCTCCAGTTTTTTCGCAAAAATTCTCATAAACATTTCCCGTCAGCATTAGTCCTCAAGTCCAGCATTTTGGATTCTACATTCGTAGCTGTTACATTTGACACCATTCTGCCCACATAATTTCCAATTCTGGCATTAAAATCGCCCGCCATGAGCAGCATAGCATATGGAGCCAATAACCTAAAGTGTTCCAGTTTGCTTTCCAGTAAAGGGACCCACCACCCTGGGTTGAAACCTTTCTTCCTGGGGGAGGAAGTATACATTTATTACTAGAAGGGCAGTCCAACTGCACTGCCTGAATATACGGAGAATCTAGTTCTATTTGCTTGGAGGTTCAGTTGACAGTAGTGGAAACCCAGACGGCCAAACCACCACAGAACCTGCCCTTTTTGTGAACTTGAAAGGCTGGTACCACATGGGAGACAAACCCATTCCGGTGTATGTTTCCCTCTGCCAACCGTTCTTGGAACATTATAATGTGATATTCAGAAATGAAGACTGCCCAATCCTTATCTTGCAGTTTCCCCCTATTCTGGCAGTGTTCCATGAGGCTAGCCTAAAAACTAACCCGTTCCCCTCCCAACCTCCAGATTCCAACCAATCTGACCGGGACTGGGTGATGTTACTTCGCCATTCCCTAAATCTTGCTCTCTGATTCGTTTCTATATTTCTTCTCCCTCTGGTTCTCCGAATCGGGGACCTTGAGTTTATTTTGAAACGATTCCTTAAACTCCTTAAAAAAAAGGGTAGTCTCCTCTCCAATTTCTAGGCCTATCATAGAATTCTCGGCTTTCTCCAGTATCTGTTTTCTAATTTTAAGGTTCCTAAATCCAATCCTCACTGGAGGGAACTGAAACTCTCCTTTAACTTGATAGAGCCTAGTTACAAATATAATTGCTTTATGTAGCCTAGGTGCTTGAAACTTTAATCTGAGAGCAAGATGACACACCACCTTCTCCTTCAGGTGTTGCACTGATTCGTGTTGGTATTGTTCTAAATCATAAATAATAATATTTTGTTCAGAAAAATGGTTTTTTCCCCTCTTTCCTAAGACAATCTCCTCTGCCTGATGATATCTTTCAGGAGAGTGTGCAACACTTTCCTTCCTTCCAGCTGTCTGGTGTTGCGTCTGTGGTTGTCTATGTTGGATGTATTTCTTCTCTTTATCGAACTGGGGAATGTTATGGTGCTTTTGTATTTTTATCTCATCACGTGCTTCTTTTAGAGAGTACTTAATCTGTTCTATCCCCCCTGCCATAGCATGTATTTCTGCTGCAAGGCTGTCTATTGACTGTCTGAGCTATTTGCAACAACAGTTCTCATGAATAAGCGAGTTAACTGATTTTACACAACTCCCTATATTAGTTTGCAAGGAAGGTGAAAGATGTTGGTAACTCTCCAGGTATGTAATAAAGCTGTCTCCCAAATTAGAATTCAGTGAAATTGAACTATCCCTTAACGTAGGGTCTAAGTCAATGATAGGCTTACGTGGAAATCTCTTATAGGCTGTTGAGGATGCTGTTGGGGATGCAATACTATTAGGCTCGACCATGCCACTGCTCACCGTAACCTCCTTCTCACTTCGGTGCCCATGAACAATTGGCGACCGAGCTAATGAGGTTGGAAGGCTTGATACTGAAAAAAGAGGGCTACACGACCGCCCCGCTTTCTCCAACTTCCTTCCTGTGCGCGTAATAAATTTAGTTACCTTGACTTGAGTATTGAGCTTCCTAGCTGCATCCAACAAGGGTGGTGTTTGTTTAATTATCCACCTCCATTATGATCTGTGACCTGATTACCGAACTGCCCGAACCCCTGTACCCCTGGGGCGTCTCTCACTCACCACAGGGGAAGAGGTATAATTAGGATAATAGTTCAATGTATCCAAGGCAAACGGTGGTCACAGCTGTCCCTCTGGCAAAAGTCCCCACCCAATTCAGAGCAAGGAAGCACGACCCAACCTTGGAATAAGCTTGCTATCACCTGCCCCTTCCCCAGGGAAGCTCTCACCAACCCTGGGCAAGTTGTTTAACGCGTGCCCTTAAAAGGGGTGCTTGTTGAGTCTCTCTCACTCAACGAGCAATCTAGATTAAAAAAATAGGGACTATAGGAAGGGAGCAGTCAAAAGGGCAACAATAAAACCATAGGTTTACCTCCGTATATGCACCACGATCATAAGTATCGAGTCCGAGCTCGATAAGACCAAGGCACGGCCTGCGCCTAAGGCCACGTGCACAAGGGCGCGCCCTTCCATTTGCAGCCCTTAGGCGCGATGCCCTTCAGTGTGTGCTTTCAGCGCTGCCACAAGGCGCAGCTCTTACTCTTAATAGTCCGGCGGGGCTGGAAGTGGTTCCTCCAGTCTCCCAGCTCACAGGTGCCGGTGATGGAATAAACAGGTAACACAAACTGCTCCACCTCAGAGAGTTCAGTAAAGTTGTCAGCAAGGATTCATGGCACCAGTTGCAAAGGAGGGGGGGGGGGGGGCTTGAGGGGCAGCACAAAACATCGGGGGTCCTGCCTCCCAGAGCCGCTTGCCCCAAAAGCCCTTTGCACCCCAGGCCAGTCCTTGAGCGTATGCCCTCATTTTCACTCCTTTCCCCTGAGCTACCTTGGTGCTTAAGGGTAGGGACTGGATCCATTGGCCAGATCCAGGAATTGGAATTGATATGTGTTCATACAAAGTGAGAGTGCATTAGTAAGGCAAGCTGTCACAAAAGGATATTTTTTTTTTTAGTTCTCATGTAAAAAAAAAAAAAGAACTTGCCTTAGATTTAAAGGACATCATATAACATAAGTGCCATATTGGGTGAGACCAATGATCCGTCCATCCTGTCGTTGACAGTGGCCAGCTACAGTCACTTCAATACAGTAGAAGGCATGATGAAGTGATCCATTCGCTGATCTGTATGTCCAGCTCCCGACAGTCTGTGGTTCTATCCCCAGACCACCTGAGTGATACATGTACAAGCACTTGACTGATATATCTTTACAAATACATGTAGTTAGGTGAAACAAAAACAGTTGGAAATGTTACTAACTGCCATACCTGCTCAGAAGTGGGGTCTGTGTCAAGGTAAAAATAGTTGAAATGTTTTGTTAAAAAGGTAGCGTGTAAACAAAAAGCCAGTGTAATTGTTGACTTAATAATCCAGGTGGAAGACAGTTATCAAAAGGGTCAAGAAAAAGAGGAAGAAGACCCAGACTCTAAGCCAGATGTTGAAGGAGAGGATAATTCAATTGAAATGTCAGAAGATTTTGAAGGAAAAATGCACAATGGGGAACACGACAAGAAAGGTTTGTTTCGTTACACTATAACAAATGGATAAAAATCTACCTTCTAAACCAGTTTTGTTCTTTTACGAAATTAAGCATCCTGGCACTCTTAAACTCAGTTCCCAACAATATACTTGAATACAGTTTTATGAATTTTAATGGGATGGTGTAAAATGATTCAAAGCCACCTATTGCCTATATTATCAAAGTTGTGTGGAACAAAAATATACTAGAAATCGGCAGGAAAATTAAGTGTCAGATACTAGCACGCTTTACAAACACAAATAGTATGGAATGGTCTTTAGCAAGTTTTTGTACCTTAATAGACGAGATGTATTTGGAATTAAACAATAATATGATGACCTCCAGGGATTACATAAACGAGTTCATTATTCACAGCAGAGAATTGCTAAAGAATTTCAGCAGCATATATCTTGTACATTGGAAGTGCCCAACTAAGCTCTCTCTTCTTAAACAGAAAATGATGAAAAATCAGATGACGAAGAAGACTTAGATAAACAGATGGGCAACCTTGGTGATGCTGAAGCTGATAAGTTGGATGAGAGGCTTTGGGGACAGTGATGAAGAAGAGGAAGACAATGATGATAACAGTGGTACAGAAACTGGACCAGGGATGGATGAGGTAAAAAAAAAAAAAAAGCGTGATCACAGGAAACGTAAAACCATCATACCACTTAGCTCATTAAGGCTTAGGGAGAGACCTATCCTAGAAGGGGAATGTATTTAGGCCCTTTTTAAATGGACCACAGCGGGTGGGGTGATGGGTGACTGGCTGTGGTGGGTGGAGTTAAGTGTGCGCCCATGGGAGCAGGCGCACCTCCACCCATCTCCACCCATAGAGCATTGGGGCCCATTACTCCGTGGGTGGGAGATGGGTGGCTGGGTGCCTCCACCCATCTCCATGCAGCGAAACTGTGTGGAGATGGGTGGGGGCGTCTCATGTGAAAAGGGCCATATATTGGCCCTTCGGGCTGGGATTGCATAAACCTAGAGCACTTCGAGTTTGACGGTTATCCATAATTCTGCAATCCGAGAGTACTTCCTGTGCTGCAAGAGTGGTCTACAAGAGTTTGTCTCATAGCAGAACCACTAAACAGCTGGTTCACATTGATAAATAATGATGTGATAAGCTGCACAGACATCAGTTTAAACCCAGATTTGTCAGGCTTCCTATTTTGGCCCCACATCTAAATTGTCCAGTCACATAAATCTTTGCTGTAGTAACTAAAGATTAAATGTAGATGGTAGCCAATTGTATAGTAGGGTCTGGCCTCAGAATAGGATACATATTTTATGTGGTTAGCTCCCAGAGGAGAGGGTGTCCTTGAACTACTCAAATTACATATGATAAAACTTTCTGAAATTTTCACCATCACTTATTCAGGGTGATTCGGAGCTTGTTGCAAAAGATGACAACTTGGATGCAGGCAATAAAAACGACGAGAAGAAAGTACCTAAGGGTGAAGAAAAGGAGCAACAAGCAGAAGATGGTGAATGCAAAGAGAAAATTCATGAACAAATCGATGAGGTAATAAGGATTTAAAACACATCTAAGAGCACTTCTCTTTAAATGACTCTCAGAAGGCAAATATATTTATCTCTCACTAGTTAGCTGTACTGGGAAGTTTGCTAGATAATTGGGTAAAAACAGATGCGAGTGTGGCCTGCTTTGAACCGGACTTTGCCTGCACATCTGTGGAGGTGCTGCCAGATGTTGACCCCAGATTGCCCTAGGCCATGTTGGTGGCTAGCCCAAAGTCTGACCTCAGAAAAACGTTGAGGGCACAGCCTGCCTGGGACACAGCAGGCTATCACATTTGTTCCTGGGTAGCCATTATTAGCTGCCTGTCATGTGGTGGTGTGCTGAGCACAGTGTGGGATGCGGGACTGACCAACCACACCTTTGTGGTTCTCCCCACCCCAGCTGCGGTCACATTTGTTTGGTGACCTGGCCCATGTCCACTTTGGTTTCCTGGGATGTATCAAGCCACCACGGCACTGTCATCACTCATCGTTTTTTATCCAGTGTTTTCCAAAAGATCAGCAATAGACAGCCGATGTTCTGACATGGCAATGTTTATTTACATGGAAAACATCATTCTAACCTGTTAAAGAATTTCTGTTCTTATTCTCTTAAAGCATTGCTGAGAACGTGAACTGTTCTTATTTAGTAAGTGGAACAGTTTTGTCAACACAGCTAGCATAATTTTAGTGACAAAACTACATTGTTTGCATTCTATCGGTCTGTTGCTCCAAAAGCTAGAACTATATTTTTATGGGGACAAAAATGAGTAGTCGCTTACGTTTTTTTTGTCTTGAAAACAGGAGAGCCCTTCTATTTTATGCTCTTCAAAGATATTTCTCTCAAAATTCAATAATACTCCTCCAGCTTGTTACTTGCTCTTTTTGCAGAGTTCTGTTCAGAAACCTAAATGTATTTATCATAAGGCTTACAATTTAAAAACTCAATACATATATGCCTAGTTGCACAAAACAGTAGCGCTTGGCCTGTGGAGTCCGTAAATTGTCCGCCTCAAAATCAATCTATACGGAACAATGGAAATGAGACCTAGTGATGGGAAACGCAGACCCTGGTTAGAAACTCATGTAAAAGAAGTGGGTTGGCGTAAGGGTTATTCAAGAAAAATCTATATAAATGTGCAATTATTTTCCAGTATCTTTTAGAAAAGATGAGAATATACAAGATGGCATCTATAAATTGTAGAGATATGTCAGGATTTCCGGGTAGCAATTTTGCACACTACTGTGGAGAAGTATCTTCTTACATCTCCTTAAAAGTGAAAACGATTTTTTTGGATTGAGCCTAGATAGACAGTAAGGTGTCTTTTTCATGAGTAGAATAATCTTCCTTAATATAGTTTTGAGGCTAACAGGTTGGTCTGGCCTAGAGGATTGGAGCAACCAATCAGCTAAAATAACAATCATAAGTATAGAATTTAACATGGCACGTGTTGTTTTTTCAATGCCCCTAAGAGAGGCTTCCTTCCTTCCTTGCCCTCTACATAAAATGTTTTTTTCCCCTTTTACAGCGCGAGTATGATGAGAATGAGACAGATCCCTATCATGGCAACCAAGAGAAACAGGCTGAACCTGAGGCTTTGGATCTTCCTGATGACCTTAATCTAGAGAATGAAGATGGGAGTGATGAAGAGAAGGAAGAAGGTACAACTGAGGAAAAGTTTCTGTATCTAAAGATATATAGAGAAGCACTAAACATAAAATAAAAACTGGAGGATAAGAACATAAGTGCCATACTGGGTCAGACCAATGGTCCATCTGGCCCAGAAGCCTGTCTCCGACAGTGGCCAATCACGGTGGCTTGGGAGAAGCACCCAACAGGTCACAATGGGGGATCTATTCCCTGTTGTTTTCCCCCAGCTCCCGTCATATTTCCTGATCCTGCCTGGCTAATAGCTGCTAATGGACCTATCTTCCAGAAACTTGTCCAAACCTCTTTTAAACTCAGCTATAGTACTGGCCCTTACCACAGCCTCTGGCAGTAGATTCCACAATCCAATTATACGCTGAGTGAAAAAATANGATTCCACAATCCAATTATACGCTGAGTGAAACAATACTTCCTTTTATTTGTTTTAAACTTGCCACCCATGAGTTTCATGGAGTGTCCCCTAGTTCTAGTACTAGCTGAGAGGGTAAATAACTGCTCCTTGTTTATTAATTCCACACCACTCATGATTTTATAGACCTCTCTCATAGCTCCTCTCCGTCGTCTCTTCAAACTGAAGAGCCCCAACCTGCCAAGCCTCTCCTCATATGGGAGTCTTCCATGCCCTTGATCATTTTTGTTGCCCTTCTTTAACTTTTCTAGTTCAGCTATGTCTTTTTTGAGACAGGGCGACCAGAACTGCACACGATATTCAAGGTGCAGTCGCACCATTGATTTGTATAGAGGCGTTATGACATCCACAGTTTTATTCTCTGTCCCCTTCTGAATAATTCCTAACATTCTGTTTGCTTTTTTGACTGCTGCTGCGAACTGTGCTGTGAATTTCATTGTGTTGTCCACAACCACCCCCAGATCCTTTTCTCCTGGGAGATCCTCCTGGACGTCCGGTAAAACAGTAAGGTTAGAACCCCGCCACTACCAGTAGGAAGCGGATTTCCTGATTTTTCTGGAGTATGCTCAGAGGGATCTAGCCCCTAAGCTCCCAGTTGTTTGTCCTCCTCCACACTGGTAGGAAGCAGGCTAGCTGCATCCATCGCAGACAGTAGTTGCAGGCAGCCTACTAATTTATAGGTCCTCAGAAGTCTCAGGGAAGACAACTTCTGGTCCGGGGGGGGGGGGGAGCGGGGAGGAATTCCTCTCCCTGTTCACCCCCTTCCTTTGGAAGGGTCTGGAGGGTCGGATCCAGGTGCTCCCCTCTCCAGCTGGCATGGGGCCCCCGCAGAGTGGGCTTATCAGTTCCCTAAGGGGTTCTGTCTATCGGTCCCATGGGACCCCCCCTCGCTAGAGCCTGGAGCAGCCTCGGCAAAACTCCATCTGCTGTGGCACAGGGCCCAACAGTGCTGGAACATCTAGCCCTTGAGCGGGCTCCAGCAGGCTAGCTCTCAGCTTCTCCCATGACTCGCTGCTCGAGGTTCCAGTGGCGCGGCAGCTCAGAGGCCCCAGGAGTATCGAGCTCCAGAGTGCTACAGTGGCCTGAAGAACTTCCGGCCAACGCTTCTCCCTGCTCACCGCAACCCCAGCCCAGCGCGCAGCATCAAGCAAGGTCCTGGCTCGCTTCTTCCCCTCCAGGCCACTCAGAAAAGTGGCGGTGGGGAAAGTGAAACCAAAATCAGAATGGCCACCACGAGGAGAATGGCGGCAGTAGTGGTGGACACAAACACAGCACAGCAGTGCCCACGGCAACAGTAAGCCCCCCGCATGCCCCTCCCCCAGCCCAGAACCCACATATGGAGATCCTTAAAGAGATCCTCTTCCAATTAAAGTGGAAACGATCTCCTCCTAAGCCCCAAAAAGCCTGTTCGTACAAGGGCCGCTCCAAGGACGTGGGCAAAGGCAAGCTCCCTTTGCCCAAGAAGCCACGCAAGGCCCCTAGACTCCCCTGCCTTGTTGGGGGCAGCCTTGGAGGAGGTGAGGTCCATTCAATCCTCCGAAGAGGAACAGGCCTCAGCTAGGGGTAAAAGAAAAGGAAAAAAGGCTCCCCTCATAGCTGACAGTGAGGAGGAAGAGGAAGTGTCAGAGACCCATGCCTCAGACGAGCAGCAGGCCTCTAAGGAAGTGAGCTGCTGCTTTTCCCTTGAGGAGGGAGAGATAGTGGAGCCAGGAATCGAACTGTCATCAGACCCTGATAGACAGTTCCCTAGCAAGTATAGAGATCAGATCTTTGACCTGGTCATAAAGGCGCTTCACCTCCGACAAAAGAAAAACAAGCACGACTCCTCGGAAGTGGAGGAGGAGGAAGAAAGAGAGTACATCCCTCGATCTAGAGCCAGAAACAATGGAATGGTTTTGGATAAAGCTTATGAAAAAAATATCAAAAAGGAATGGCAGTTCCCTAATAAAGCTTGCAAAATGAATAGAACCCAGCTATCC
This sequence comes from Sphenodon punctatus, assembly GCA_003113815.1. Lineage (NCBI taxonomy): Eukaryota > Metazoa > Chordata > Lepidosauria > Sphenodontia > Sphenodontidae > Sphenodon > Sphenodon punctatus. The sequence continues at coordinate 3,259,683 of QEPC01000055.1, read as the reverse complement.
CTCTACTCCCTCACAAAAAGCAGACACACTCCTCGCCATCCCTAAAGTAGATGCCGCAGCAGCCTCCCTCGCCAGAAACTCTGTTTTCCCAACCGAGGGAGAGTGCTTCCCCCGGGATCCTACAGACAAGGGCATAGAGTGTAACCTAAGGAGGAACTTTGAGGAAGTAGCCTCTATCATAAAAATGGCCACCGTCACCTCCTATTTCTCAAGAGCCCTCATGACCTGGATCAAACGGGCCCGGGATCCTCGGGTCTCTATGAAGATGACTAGGATCCTTTCCACCAAAATCCAGCTAGCCTGTGCCTTTATTGCGGATTCATCCACGGATATCCTACGCTGAGCATCACATGCAGCAGCATCCAGTGTTGCAGCCCACCGCCACCTCTGGCTTAGATCCTGGAAAGGAGACACTACAGCCAAAAATACTCTAGTGGGGGGACCTTTCCAAGGGGCTAAACTATTCAGCGTCTGTCTGGATAAAGTCCTTGCAGACGCATCCAAAAGACATACCTTGCAAAGCGTGGGAATCTCAAAAAAGCCTTTTTGTCCCTTCAGCACAGGACACTCGCCAGCAGGGGGCTCCAGGTGACCTTTCTACCCACACAGAGGAAACCAACAAAGGTACAGATCTAGATGGCACAAATAGAAGGGAACCGGGAACAGAGCCAAGCACACACAGGGCTCTGGACATCCCAAGATGGATGCATGACTATGGAGCCTTCCTTCCTCACGACCCTAGGAGGCAGGCTACAACTATTTGTGGAGAAATGGCTAGCCTCAACCTCAGACGCATGGGTCCTCCGAACCATACAGAGGGGATACACAATCAAATTCTCCCATTTCCCTCGACACTCCTACAGTGTCTCACCGGTCTCCACCAACCTGAACAAGCGCTCCGCCATGCGAACAGAAATATGCAGACTCCAATCCATCGGAGCCATAGAACCGGTACCATCACGCGAAAAGGGATCAGGACTCTACTCCATCCTGTTCCTCATACCAAAAAAGGCAGAGGAATGGTGTGCAGTCCTCAACCTCAAAATTCTAAACCAGTCCATCAAAGTTCGAAAATTCAAGATGGAAACCCTACAATCCAGCCACATAGCGATTGTGCAAGGCGAGTGGTTGACGTCCCTCGACCTCAAGGAAGCATACTTGCACGTTCCCATCCTTCCTTGTCACAGACAGTGGCTCAGGTTCACGTATGCCCAGCAATACACAGCCCTGCCCTTTGGCCTCGCCACCTCAACCAGGATATTCACGAAGGTCCTGATTCCCCTCATTGCGAACTTACGGAAAGAGGGCATCAAGATCCACCCATACCTCGATGACATCCTCATTCAATCACCCACCTACGAACAGGCGTTGATAGATGTCCGCAGATCTATCAAGTACCTACAAGAACGCTTCTTTTTAATCAACATCAAGAAGAGCCACCTCAATCCCTCCCAGACTCTAGAACATCTGGGGGTGGTCTTGGACACCCTCAGTTACAAGATCTTCCTAACGCAACAGAGGCAACAAAAACTCCAACTCCTGATCCGTCAGATCTCAAAAGTCCACAAAGCCAGACTCAAAGCCCTCATCAGCCTGCTAGATGCCATGATCTCCTGTCTGGGCATCCTGCATTGGGCCAGAATTCACTCCAGACCACTTCAGCGGTTCCTGTGCCCATGGCAGAACCTCCTGACACAGGGAGGAAACCCATGGATCACAGTCCCAGCATCTCTCAAGAACTCCTTCCACTGGTGGACAAAGACGGACCGATTCAAACCCGGTATTCCGCTCTCAGACACAGACAGGACGGCGGTGACAACTGATGCGAGTCTCTTAAGCTGGGAAGCGCATTGGCAGGGCAGGACTACAAAAGGCAAGTGGTGCCCCTGGGAGAAAAGACATCATATCAACTGGCTGGAGCTACGAGCGAGTTATTTAGTCCTACGAAACCTAGCTCCGATCCTTCAAGGAAAAAATGTACTGGTATACACGGACAACACGGTGGCGAAAGCATACATAAATCATCAAGGGGGTTCTCAATCAGAATCTCTCCACCAGCAGGCAACCGCTCTCATCAAGCGGTCAGAAAACAACCTGAAATCCATCAAGGCGGTTCACATCATGGGGGAAAAAAGAACACCCAAGCCAATTGGCTAAGCTGGGAAAGGATCGACCAGGGAGAGTGGGCTCGCCACCCGACAGCGTTCGAGACCATAGCCAGCTCCTTCGGGCATCCGAAAATCAACCTCTTCGCATCACCAGCCAATGCAAAGACAAGAGATCTTTGTATCCTGATTACTGGATCGCCGAGCGACAACATTCTGTGCGTTGAACCTGTCCTGGCCTCCAGGACTACTGTACGCCTTTCCACCCTTTCCCCTCATACATAGGACTGTGGCGAAAATTTAAAAAGAGCAATCATTCACCATCCTGGTGGCCCCCTACTGACCACGACGTCCATGGTTTGCAGACATACAAGAACTGAGCTCAGAACCTCCCAAGCATCCCCGAACTCCTGGCTCAGGGACCTATCCTCCACAACAACCCAGAAGCCCTGACACTAACAGTGTGGAAATTGAAAGGAGGGCGCTGGGGAAGTTGGGCTACTCCCATCAAATCCTGGACGCCATGCTTCAGTCTAGACGTCCAGCCACGAAACGCATATCCCAGAGTACCTGGGTCACCTTTGCCAGGTGGTGTGAAAACAGGGAAGTTAGACCAGCTAAGACCCCCATTAGGGTTATTTTAGATTTCCTCCAGGAAGGTCTAGACAAGGGGTTAAAGCCCAACAAGCTCCAAAGACAGGTAGCAGCCCTGAATAACGTACTGTGCACGGTCAAGGGCCTCAGGGTAGCGAAGCACCCCCACATCGTCTGGTTCCTAAGGGCATTGAGAGTTCTCTCCCCTCCAGTGTCTCACAGTTTCTCCACATGGAACCTAAATTTACTCCTCAGAGCTCTCACCAAGATACCCTTTGAACCTCTCAGAGAGGTATCCCTTTATTACTTGTCCATCAAGCTGGCCTTCCTCACAGGCATCACCACAGCTCATAGAGTTTCCAAGTTTAGCGCCCTTTCCATGAACCCCACCCTCTGCTCCTTTAAGGAATCCTCAGCGATCCTCAGGCTTGACCCGGCCTTTTGCCCTAAAGTAGACACATGATTCCACAGGGAACAGGTTGTTCTTCTCCTCTTTTGCCCTAAACCGACTCACCCACAGAAGCGAGTCTGGCACACCCTTGATGTTAAGAGTTCTGTGGGTATACCTGGACAGAATGGCTCCATTCAAAAAGTTGTCTGCCCTGTTAGTATCTTACAGCCCTCGGAGAAAAGGCATGAGAGCATCCAAAGCCGTTATCACGTGCTGGATGACCCTCTGTATCACAGAGGCCTACAAGGAAGAGGGCAAATCCCTTCCTCTGGGGGGTATTCGCCCATTCCCTTAGAGGAGCAGCTACCTCACAGGCCTTTAGAAATTTGGCCTCCTACGGGGAAATCTGTTGTGCAGTGACCTGGTCTTCTGTGCACTCCTTTACGAGACACTACAAGATTCCGTTGCACGAATCAGCTGAAGCGGCTTTCGGGAGGTGGGTGCTACGGGCGGTGTTATAGGGGGTATTCCCAACCTTCTTCTGCCTAACGCCCCTCTTCTTTTTCCTCCCTCCGTTCCCCTCCCCCCCCAATATATTGTAGAACTGGGACACTGCTTTGGAACGCCGCTATTATTTTACTGGCCGTCCAGGAGGATCTCCTGGGAGAAAGGAAAATGGGGCTCGTACCTTCTGAATTTTCCTTCTACAGGAGATGCTCCTGGACGGCTAGGCCCACCCGGAGTGAGGAGTAACTCTGAGGTGCCTGGGTCTCGGACACATAGTTTAATATCTGTTCGACCCTACAACCACACCCTGTTGGGAGTTGGGGCATGGAGTTTTAGTTCACTGTTTTCGTCGATAATAAAGTTTTTCTTCTAGTTACAGAAAATTTTCCAGTTCAGCATAGATGGAGCAGTGTGGAATAACGCTTGAAACTACTGGAGCTTAGGGGCTAGATCCCTCTGAGCATGCTCCAGAAAATCAGGAAGTCTGCCTCCTATTGGTAGTGGTGGGGATCTAACCCTACTGTTTTACTGGCCGTCCAGGAGGATCTCCTGTAGAAGGAAAATTCAGAAGGTAAGAGCCCATTTTTCCTTTCCTGAGTGGTAACTCCTAGCTTAGTACCCAGCATTGTGTACACATAGTTCGGATTATTTTTCCCTACGTGCATCACTTTGCACTAAAGTTACATACTAGCGAGGCCACAATATCTTTTGGCACCAGGAGTCATGCAGTGCAACCAGATATGGCCATGTGGTCCATTCAGTAATACCCCTTGTATGGAATAGGATTTTTTTTATTCCAAGTATTTAGTCCAAGTAGTGTATGAACTTCTCTGGTAGGGATGATTCCAGTGACCTCTCTGGGTGACTGTTTTTTCAGTTAACGGTAATTTTTGCAACTGCAGTAGCACCCTTATGTTTTGACACCAAGTAGTCTACATAATTCTGAAATATTAGGTCAAAACTCATTTTAAAAAATAAATCTTGGGGTTGGCCCTTAATCACAGCCACTTACATTACTTAAACGGTGAGTGACTGCTAGAAACATCATAGACTGAAAACACAATGGAAGTTTCTTTGCTTATTGGACATGGCATTGGGACCTAAGGACACAAACAATCCCCACCAGCAGTTACTGTTTTAAAGGTTCATTTTGTTGGTTTTCTTAAAGTAATATTATTCTTTTACCAGAAGAGAATCCTTTTGAGGTAGAAGCGAAGCCAATGGAATTAGATGAGGGTGAAAGTACAAAAGATAGGGCTGAAGATGATACTGAAGATACATGCCCAGAAAGTCAAGATACAGAGCAAGCTGAAGGAACTTCTGAAGATAAAGCAGAAGTGGAAGATGAGGTGGGAAAAGATGATGATGACCAAAAAGAAGGAAATACAGAGAGCCCAGAGGAAAAAACAATAGAAGAGGAGCATCCTCCAGTGGAGGAGGACCAAAAGGAATCGGTAGAAGAGGAGAAAAACAAAGGGGTTCCAGCAGCTGACCATGGCCTTCAACCTCAGGTTGGAATAGTGTGATTTAAATTGATACGTTTCTGCTGTCTAAAATGTAGAGGAGATAGTCTCTTGCATATTGCCAATCTAATTTCTCCACTGTTGTTGTTGCTGTTGTATATTTATATTAAGGGTGGGACACCAGGGCAATTACCGGATACCGGATTTACCGGATACCGGTTTTCAAAAAACCGGATTCCCGGATTAAATCTGCTATACCGGTACCGGATTTATTCCATTTGATTTCAATGGGGCACTGTCCCCATTGAAATCAATGGAATAAAAAAATTCCTCCCCCTCCCACGCTGTGCGGGTGCAAGGGAGGACACCCCCCACCGACCCTGCCCAGCCTGGATTTAAACAAAAAAATTCCCCTAAGTGTCCCCTACTGCGGCTCCGGGCCGCCGCCAGCAACCCAGAGCCAGCCCACCAGCACCAACGGCCGTCCCAGCAGCCGCCGGTAAGTATAAGTACCTGTACTGTATGATCCCTGGGGTGGGGGGGGTTTAACACCCCCACCCCACCCCAGGGATCACCCTACTTCCAAGTTCCCCCCGGGATCGCCTACCTTCCTTGAGCTCCGGGTGGCGGCGGCAGTCCGGCGGCCTCAGCGCCGACTGTGGCTGCCGGCTTCAGACGCTAGTAGGCCTTCCGGGGAAACCCAGAAGTTCCCCGGAAGGCCTACTAGCGTCTGAAGCCGGCAGCCACAGTCGGCGCTGAGGCCGCCGGACTGCCGCCGCCACCCGGAGCTCAAGGAAGGTAGGCGATCCCGGGGGGAACTTGGAAGTAGGGTGATCCCTGGGGTGGGGTGGGGGTGTTAAACCCCCCCCACCCCAGGGATCATACAGTACAGGTACTTATACTTACCGGCTACTGCTGGGACGGGTGCTGGCGCGCTGGCTCTGGGTTGCCGGCGGCGGCCCAGAGCCGCAGTAGGGGACACTTAGGGGAATTTTTTTGTTTAAATCCAGGCTGGGCAGGGTGGGTGGGGGGTGTCCCCCCTTCCACCCGCGCAGCCTGGACTCGGGGAGGGAAACACGTTTTTTTTTGTGCGGTTTTTTTACATTGCGGCCATTCATTTGAATGGCCGAAATGTAAAAAAAAACAACAACCCAGTACCGGGAATCCGGTAAACAGGCCGGATTACCGGGTTCAATCCAATAATGCCGGTACACCCAGTACCGGCATTATCGGATACTGGAAGATTCGGTAGTCCCACCCCTAATTTATATACTGCCAGCAATGTGCCTAGTGCTTTACCACTGTTGAAAGTACAAGGGGTCCCTGCCCCGGGGGGCTTACAATCTAAGAGACGAAGGAGGGGAGACGAGGGATGGGGGCAACAGAGGGAGAGACAAGGATACATTCACAAAGGCGTGAAGTTGTAGGTACACATGATTAGCTTAGTTACGTAGGGGAAGGTGGTGATGGGAAAATCAGGAAGGGGGACTAAGTGGATGAGGAGCTAGGGAACGCCTGATGGAAGAGGTATTTGAATATTGGGAGGGAGGAAGAGGAATTAATGTGTTCGGGGAGTGAGTTCCAGGTATGGGGGGGAAGCAAGGGAAAATGGGCGAATATGCTTTGATGACGAGGGTAGTTGTGAGCAGGCGAGGGAGGTGGAAGGAGGAGGGGAGTGGTGCTTTTGGATGGGAGCGTAGCAGGAGACGAGTGTAGAAAGATGGCGGGATTTCAGGCAAGGCCATGAATAGCTTTCTAGGTAAAGACAAGGAACTTGTGCTGAATGCATTCAGGTAGAGGGAGCCAGTGGACAGATGAGAGCAGGGGCTGCACATGATCAAAGTGGCAGGTGAGGTGGATTATCTTGGTAGCAGGAGTTTTCAGTAGGGGGAGGGGGAGAAGATGAGAGCAGGGAAAGCCAGTGAGAAGGAGGCTGCAAGAGTCAAGGCGAGAGATAACCATAAGATAACTAATAAGAGGCTAATGAATGTCCTTTTGTATGTGGCAATAGTATGCCCAGATAAAGTCTAAAATTTCATTAAATGGTGGCTTATGTTTCTCCACCCACATTTTTTACTATTGCTTTGGCTCAATTCCTCACTGTGACGTTCCTTTCATCTAAAGTGTTGATGTTGCATTTGATGTTACTTCAGGAAGAAGATGATGAAAATAACCCTGAGAAGAATGAAGAGTTACCTGAATCTGTAGAAAGAATGGAACATGAAGCAGATGGGCAGACAGGTGAAGAAAACCTGCAGAGTGATAGTGCTGTAGAGCTGGCTGGAGCTGCATCAGAGAAGGACCAAGCTAAAGAGGTGAAGTAAATGGAACTATCCCATCAGAATTGATGGAGGGGCATGTGTGCGCATGGGTGGGTTGTGTACGCATTCAAAATATACTTTTAGTAAGTTTGGGGGTGTTTATTTGCGTATCTGTCCTGCTTCTTGTTGTTGATGATGAAAATTCCTTCTTGTTTCATGAGCAAAGCAAATACTGCAAATTAGAAGGCTGAGTATATCAGTCCATTGGTGTAAACTGGCTTTAAAAAGCATGGAAATTACAAGCAGTCTGGATACTGGAATCCCTCACCATGTACTGAAATGCAGCTGCCTCTGGGGTGGGGATGGCCATATATACTGGAATCCCTCACCGTGTACTGAAAAGTGGCAATCCTGACCTGCAGCCCCTGCTGTCCCAGACATGGGCGCTCACCCCACACACCTCTGCCAGTGCCCTGCAATCCAGACTTCAATGTCCTGGGATGAACCTAGACACTTGCTCTTGCCTCCACCTGACCTTCCCCCAAACAGCAATTTCTCATTCTGTCCTCCCTCCCATACTCTCCCCCTCAAACACACAGCAGCCTCCCACTCCGCCACCCCCTCCCCACCAGAACACATTTCAGCCTGAGGTTTTAAAGCCACAGCCCCCAGGTCTCTTCTCTTCCCCCCCTGCACAATCTGCCTTACGGTCTCCTGAGGTCTGGGATCAGCGGCCATCTGTCCTGCTGTCTGCTAACCTCTGATTAGTTCTGCTGACCAGCTGAGGACAATGCACATGCCTTCAAGATCATGGTCTAGCCATAGGATAAAAAGGGGTACATTTTGTCCACATTTCATTCAAAACGGATGAATAACATAAAAGATACAGTGGTGTGGAAACGAGTAAAAATTGGTTTTCTGGGTGTTTCAGGGTTTTTTGTATTTGCTTTGAAGTGTAATTTAAGAAAAAATTTGTGAAGTTTAGTTCTGTTAGAACCTTCTGGTGCCTTTTTTTTTTTTTTGCCTTATTCAAAATCCGTCTAGTAGCTTTACAGTTATAGGGTTTTGAATTTCTCATGTTAGCCAATGGGAGTGTAAATAAGGTCTCCTAGTGATGTCTGAAGATTTTTGAACAGCTGAGAGAGCTGCTTTTAAAGTTATTAGAAGCTTGGGAATCTCAGCGTAAAGGTTTTAGAAAATTTATTTGTGCATCATACTTTGGCTTTTCATTTACAGTTTGAAAATCCATAGCGTATTTTTGATTTTATTAGATTTTGAAGTCCTCATTCACCCAAGTGATCCTCTCTGCCAGATGTCAGACAAATAGGATAACTGGTGCTGGTTTTTATAAGCAAAATAGAATGTTCATGCATTAATGGATACATACTGGCCTTAACTATAGAGCGCATCCTGCTGCTCTATAGTTATGACAAATTTAAAGCAAGAGACTACTTTAGAGTTTTGAAATCTTGACGCTAAAATAAGCTGTATTTATAGTTTCAGAGTCAAATGTGTAGAGAATTATGCCAATTCTTGAATCATGGGATTATATTATCTGCACACCATGAAAATATTGCATACACACAGGTGCTTCAACTTATTGCCCAGAATAGCAATCCACACAGAATAGCAATAGTAGCACAGCCGTGGCAGATGAAGACTCACCAAAAGTCCCATTTAGTCTGTAAAAGTGTTGCACAGTAAATGCTACATTTTACAAGCCAGTAACAGCAGATGGGTTATTTCTCCTTGTTGTTCCCCACTCCCCCTTTTAGGAACATGGGAGTGGTGCTGCAGATGCAAACCAGTCAGAAGGACATGAATCCAATTTAACAGCACAGTTGGCTTCCCAAAAACAAAGGAGGAAAAAGACACAGGTACTTGTTAGCTGGAAAAATAAAAAGACAATTTCTAGTGTTAAATAAAATAGTGTAAGACTAAATTACTTTTTGACAACAGTGCCTCTTAATTTTTAGTCCAATGTGTTTTGATTGCAACTCTTTAAATGTGTATGGTGGTGGTTTGTCTATTCTTAGAGTTTTAAGAGGAAACCCGGGCAGGCTGACAATGAACGTTCAATGGGGGATCACAGTGAACACGTCCGCAAGCGACTGAAAACCATCGAATCCAGCAGGGAAGCTGAGCAGAATATACCTCTGTCTGAACAAAATGTGGAAGAAGCTGATGCCTTTGAACACATTAAACAAGGCACTGAATCTTACGATGCACAGACCTATGGTATGACGGTATTTGCGATGTCAGTGGGATTTATGTCCAGATTTATTAAATGGATAATACAGAACTGAGGGCATGGTTTATCCATCTTGAATTTCTAAACCGGGATTTATTTTTTTTACAAGAAACTGAATTTGACAACTTTCTGTAATAAAATTAAAAGAAGAAAAAAGGAAATTTAAATTAATTAAAATAAACATTCTAGGATAGCAAATACGTAAATACTTCATAGAAGCGGGAGAAAGCTCAGAAGCCCATAAAAATAAATCTATTCTGACAGCTTTGTTCCTTCTCTAAAGCATTTCTCATACCTTTCCACCCAAGCTACAACCCCAGCTGAGGCTTGCATTGCAAGTGGCTGAGAATGGTGCTGCAGTTCCCTGCCAATCAGCTGATGAGCAATAACCCCCTGTTCTCCCATAGTGAGAGAGGATGGGCTTGGAGCTTGCATTGCTGGTGGACAGGGAGGGTGCTGCTGCTATGGCTGTTCAGCAGTGCTTCCAAAAGTGCCAGCCACAAGAGGATGTGAAACTTTTTCTCAAGGAAAGGGTCAAAAAGCCTTCGAGTACTAATTTTACAATTTTCTTCATGTTGTGTTATAACCAAAACATTTTAAAAAACCTTTAAAAGTTTTAGATAGTAAGAAAGTTGTTAGTGTCCTCAATTTTTTCACCCCTTTACATCTAGAAGCATAGATTTCTATCACTTTCCCCAATATTTCATAATAAATTTGCAAATTGTTTAGAGTTGGAAAAGAACACAAACCATCTCAATGTTTCTACTGTGGTCTGAATTGTTAAAACTCTGGAAAAAATATTCAGATGGTTTATTTTGTGTCTACTCCACATCAACATGCTTTTTAAAAATTCCATTGCTTTCAAAATAATTATAATAATTTTAAACTGACAAACCTATTGAAATAGTAGGTTATAGCTGCATTAATTTCCTAGTATGGCACAGCTCATGATGTTCGCAATAGTCTTTTGGTGAAACCTGTAATCCATTGAGAATAGTTTATATAGATTTTTCTCCCTTTGAACTGCTATTAACATTTATTTTTCAAGTTTAAACCTGAGAAATAAAGATATCTGAAATATACATTCTTGTGGGTTTTTTCCATTTGACATGGAAAAATATCACAAAGCTGTTTTTTTGTTTGGCTTGTTTTTCTCCCTTCATGTTCTGGTTATACCAGACGTTGCCAGCGAGGAACAGCAAAAACCAGCTGTCTCCCTTAGTGAAGAAGAGGAAGAAAAGGTTTCTGAAGATACAGCTATGGAAGCAGAAACGCAGGACAATGAGGATCTCAAAGCTGTCGATACAGAGAAGTTAATGCCAGAAGTAAAGACGTCTGGTGCCACTAAATCTGGTAAACTGTCCTTAAGAGTACTTTTCATGCCCCCTGCCCCCAAAGAAGTTGCATATAAGACTAGGAAGTGTAGTCATTGACTTTTTTATTTTTATTATTGTTTTAAATGGGCTTACTTTATAAGTTGTGGCTCCAGTCCCATTCAGTAACCATAATTAACATTGCTAAATTGGTCAAGTGGAAGAGTCATGCCACTTCTCTCAAGTTTATTTTCTTTGATTCTCTCCCCCCCCCCCCCACGCACTTCATTAAAGAAGTCAAATGGCATCCATTCAAACAGAGAGAAATGCTAGTTCTCATTCATTATTAATTGACTTATATCAGGGACCCTTGTTCACTGTTTTCTCCCCATTGGCATTAATGGAGAAAACGCAGTAAACACGGTCCCTGCTCATGATAAATGCAGTCTAAGAATGGTTGCAACATACAAATGTGTGTCTGAAGCCCCACTTCAACAGGATAATTAAGTGCAAAATGGTGTAGGTGGCTTTAATTACAGCAGCATTGTGCTGCCTGTTGGAACGGACAGTGGTAAAAGTGGGGATGAAGCAAGAAACCAGGGTACGTCAGAGTAAGGAAAAAAGAAACTGAGCAGGCAAAAGCACTGAGATACTAGCGTGAAAATAAGATGAGTGCAGCTGATGTTGACCACCCAGCAATTCAAAACAGGCTATTCTGAATGCAGAGGGATGTTGTTTTGAGAAATTAAAATGAATCATTGTTGCTTTGTAATTAAAATAAGCTGCCAAAACCGGGACTACTTTCTCATCAGGCTAAATGTAAAGTCTTGGCACCAGAGAAGAAGTGATGATTTTCTCACTTTGAATTTTATTTCCTTTCTCTCGCCTCCCTCTCCCTCCCCCCCCCCCCCCAAAAAAAAAAACCCCACCCCACCCTCTCACTGGAAACTCTTTGCTGAGGCTTCATATTCAGCTGAATAGCTTTTAGGCTGCTTACACACAAGGTGGGAGGAACTTCCAGGAGCCAAGATTACAGCAAGGGGCATGACGAGAAGCTCCACTCATGTGCAGGGGGTGTCTCGTGCAGATGCTGGGGCTTCAAACTCCAGCCCTGTCATCCACGAGGAACATTGCACCGGAAATGGGCTATCCCCTCCTCCCCGCACATGAGCGGAGCTTCCCATGATGCCCCTGCTGCGATCTCTACTCGCAGAAGTCTCTCCGTACTTGTGTTCAAGTGGTCTTATTCTCCTTCAGTCTGTACAGCATTTTAATTTAAAATTCTCTTCTGGTTGTGTTTCTCTTCTTGTTCTACTTACCTGGGAAATTTCTTCTCGTATCAGTATCTTCTTTTATGCAATAATATAACTGACAGTCCTACTACTTCAACTTCTGCTCAGTTGAGAAAAATTAATGACTGACCTGGTTTGAGACACCTTTATGGTGTAAACCAGCATTTAGTTTTGAAGTATATTCCCTTTTAAAAATGGATTACTCCAACCTTTCAATGCTTTTCTTGCAAAGGTGTCGAATTATACTCTGCAATTAGAGGAAGATCTCCATTATCTAGTAAATTATTTGATGTGTGAAAAAGGTACCACACAGGGTTTTTTTAATTGTGACAATTTAAAGGGTCAGTAACATTTTTGCTTCATGTTTTAAAAAGGTGAAGGGAAAACCATTAAGTTTTTACAGGAGAATGTGTGCAGTTTTTCTCCTTCAGAAATAAGTTCTTAGTTACACTCCAAAGCAACACAAATAAGAATTCTAGTAATTCCTAACCCAGTAGTAGCCATGATACCTAGACCTGTAATGGTGGTGAAAAGAAGGTTTAGTAAATACCATATGTACTATGCAAATATAGGATCTGATGAAGTAGAGTTGGAGATGCAAGCTCTTGATTCTGAGGAGATCGAAGAGACTAGAAAAGAAAAGCCACCAAATACATCGGAGGAGGAGCTGGAGAGAAACAAAGACTCTACCATCCACACAGCACATCAATTCTTGGCAGATACCACTCTCCAGGTATGGTACTGAAAACATGATTTTAATAATAGGATCTGAAACAGTAAGAGGCAGCCTGTCTAATACGTTAAATCTGAAACATGTTCACTTAGAAAGTAAACTATTACTTCCTCACCTCACATTTGGCTGATTATGAAATTTCCAAGTGGGTCTGTCAGCAAGCATAGGAAGGAGTGTGTGGCCTGTACATATAGGAACAGTGGAAACTATACAATAGTAGTGGCTTCAGAACAGTCTTTGGAAGGAGGGGCGATTTGGTCTCCTTTACCCCAATGGGATTCTCTTGCTCTGAGGTAATCTTAAAGATTTTTGTAGAAATACTTTTGTCTTCGCTATTGCAATACCTAGCAAAACAAAAGTGCTGCCAGTCCTTTTCTAAATCCAGAAACTAGAATTTTCTAAGTTGCCATGCAAGCCAAGAGCATCTTGAGCTGTGATGATGCTTTTTATAGTAGTTTTGGCATGGCAGCATGCTGTATGGGAAGAAAAGGAGGAACTTCCAGCATCATGTTGCAAAAACACATTCAGTGTATTTTCTAGTATTGCTGAAATCTGCTTTGCTTCTACTTGGAAAACTTTCTCATCAGTTCACCATCCATTCAGGAAGCCCACAAACACTTGGAAAAGATCATTGGGTGCCTGCAGAATCACTTCTTCATAATCAACAGACCCCAGCTATCTGGTGCCCTTGCAGCACATCAGCACCTCCGTGGTGATGAATTCTGTGGTACACAATCTTTTATTTCCTCAGAAAAGAAAGCTGAAGATTCCAAGTCACCCCAGAAAATCCCTAAAGTACCTGGCCCTTTTTGTGAGTTCATTGGTCTTTTGCATAGATCATACCTGATGGGCCTTTTTCCACCTGCGATCTCTACAGGGGTTTCTTCACTCATAGCAGGACCTCATCATGGTGAAACAGAATTTGCATTTAGAGGGACCGCTCTTTGTACTGGAGACATTACACAGGTTCATTTCAGCCAGGCTTTCTGATGACACAGCTGGATCACATGATAGTCGCAACATACTCCAGCCTTTGGGTCCAGGAGCATTTCTCTGCGAACAGTTGGCCCAGAAATAGCTGGAGGTATGATCCATTTGCATAGTTCTCGGGAACCTCCCAGGCAGAATCAGATCATCATCTCATGAACATAGGCAATACTTCCACCATGTTTTATGTCAACCACTGAGGAGCTGTGGTTTTTTTCCCCTCCATGTCAAGAAGCTTTACACCTTTTTCATTGGACAGAGAGACATCTCTCGTCACTAAGAGTCATTGTGTAAAAGAAAAGAATATCAGAACAGACTGGCACAGCTGGAGGAAAATAGATCCGAAAGAATGGAACCTTCACTTAATCGAAATCAAACAATCAGATCATGGCTATAATTGGCACACCAATGATGGTCCTGTTTACCTCCAAAGACAACCGTAAGGCAGGGAAGTACTTTTCCTGGAAACAGTTACCAAATGATCGATGTATCGTCAAAACTGTGACTTCCTGCCCTTCCTGTTTGTTTGTTTATTTATTTATTTGTCAATTTATATCCCGCCCCTCCTGAAAACAGCTCGGGGTGGCTAACAATTTTAAAACATAAAAAAATACAACCATATAAAATTTAAAACAATCATAATAATATTAACAATTAAACAGGGCTAGTCCACAATAAAACAATAAATAAGGGTAGGAGGAGATTAAAAACCCCTAACCCCCCTGTCCCCAAAGGCCTGGACGAACAGCCCAGGTTTTACAAACTTACTGGAATGTTAAAATGCTCGGGGCCAGGCGAGCTTCCTCAGGGAGGGAATTTCAAAGGCACGGCCACCGAGAATGCCCTCTCCATTGTGGCCCCCCACTTAACACGGAGGACCTCCAAGAAGGCACCCCCGGCAGACCGAAGGAGCTGCTCTGTGGCGCGGAGGGGGAGGCGGTCCCTGAGGTACGAGGGGCCCAGACCGTGAAGGGCTTTATAGATCAATATCAATACCTTGAACCTGGCTCGGCACGCTATTGGCAACCAGTGCAGAGTCCGGAGCACAGGTGTTATGTGATGCCGGCGACCCGTCCCCGAGAGGAGTCGGGCCGCCGCATTCTGCACTAGCTGCAGCCTCCGAACCAGGAACAAGGGCAGCCCCACATAGAGCGCATTGCAGTAGTCCAGCCTCAAGGTGACGAAGGCATGGATGAGGGAGGCCAGGTCCAGGGCGGAGACGTACGGGCGCAGCCTCTGCACCAGATATAACTGGCAGAAGGCAGCCTTCGCCACCACCTCCATCTGTCGATCCAGGCGGAGATCTGCGTCCAATATCACCCTCAGACTCCGAGCCTGCTGAGCTATAGGAGGGCAAACCCCCCTCCCCCAAAAAATCAGGGTGGCCGACACCTCCCTCCCTCTTCCCACCACCATCACCTCCGTCTTATCGGGGTTGAGCTTCAGTCTGCTCTGCCACATCCACTCTGCCACGGCCTCCAAATGCTGGGATAGCAACGAGACAGCAGGGTCTGGGTCAGCTGAAAAAGAGAGGTACAGCTGAGTATCATCAGCATATTGGTGACATCGCACCACGAACCCTCTCACGACCTCCCCCAAGGGCTGCATATAAACATTAAATAATAATGGAGACAGAATGGAACCCTGCGGAACGCCGCAGGATAAAGCACAGGGGCAAGATGTTTCAGCTCCCAACACTACCCGCTGGCTTCTCCCTGAGAGAAATGAGCAGAACCATTCAAGAACTGTCCCGTCCAGACCCCCTAGGTCACGCAGCCATCTCAACAGCGGTCCATGGTGTCAAAAGCGGCTGAGAGATCTAGCAGGATAAGAAATGTTGACCATCCTGCGTCCATCTCCCGGCAGAGATCGTCGACCAAGGTCACTAACGCTATCTCGGTGCCATAGCTGGGGCGGAACCCAGATTGAAAAGGGTCCAGGAAACCAATGCTATCTAGATGCGCCCGGAACTGGATCGCCACCGCCCGCTCAGTAACCTTCCCTAAAAAGGGAAGGTTAGAGACAGGTCGGTAGCTGGCAAGTGCGTCCACATCCAATGATGGTTTCTTCAGCAGGGCATGCACCCCAGCCTCCTTGAGGCTAGGCGACAACCTCCCCTGCTGCAGGGACGCTTTGACCACCTTCGCCAGCACCGCCCTCAATGTCTCCCTGGAGGCTTTCACCAACCAGAACGGAAACGGATCAAGTTCACAACTGGTGGCTCTCACACTGGTGTCCCTCATGGGGAGCATCAGCACATTAGTGGTAGAGGGCCACAGAGGTCATACGTACTCCAGTGGCCAAAGAGGTCCTGGTTTGATAAGGCACCAAGTCTCACCTCCCCCACCTCATCTTCAGCTTGGGAACTACTACTTCACTAGCATCCAGTTGTAGGTCAGAAACCAGGTTCATAGATGCTAATGGCCTGGAAATTGTGTGCAGAGATTAAAAGTTTTGGGTATTCAGATAAGGCCCTTTCTCTCTCCTGTGGAGGCAGGCAGTCCTCGTTCGGTGTAGCTCCTTCACTTCAGGTCACGGCAGGGTCAGGATTTTGATTGGCAGCCAAGACCTAGGGGAGTAGCTAAGCCTAGTCTGACTCCCCAGATTTGTTCCTGCCTCCACAGGAGTAAGAAGCAGAAAAGGCTTTTCTTCCAGGGGAAAAGTCAGGATGAAGTGGGTTTTTTTGTTTTGTTTTTTTAAATCTGTAGAGTAGAAGGGGCGGCACACTGCTTCCTAAACCCCCTAGGGATTTTTCTGCATGTCAGCCTGAGGAGCAGGCTCCCTCGTCCCAGATATCCCCCTTGCTCAGAGAGGGCAGCACAGGGTTGGAGGTAGAGCCCATCGGGTGCCGGGCGCTCCCCCCACGCAGAGGAACATCAAAGAGGGGAGCGCGGGGGGACATCCCACCCCCCAGGATCTGATCTGCCCCCCAAAGAACGGGGGTGAGGGGATGAGAGGAGTAGCTCCTCTCGCCCTGAGGGCCAGAATCCTACACGCAGCACCTCAGCGGTGCGCGCTGGGCCACCAGCACCGCAGACAGTTCCCGCCTCAGGGCAGGTCACCTGCCATGATGCCCCACCGCGGAGCCACCATCTGGTGAGTCCCCCTGCAGCCCAGAGGCCTCGAACCAGGTCCTGATCCCCCAGGCGAAGTAGAGAGAGGGAAGCGGCCAGGATCCAGGCCCCCCAGAGCGAGGTAAACTACTCCGGCAGGCACAGCCGCTCCAGAGCCACAGCAGCTCCAAAGTTTCACACCATTCAGGAAACCGTAATTCCTCCGCCGCCTCCGCCAGCGCGGGGACGCTGCAGTATCTCTCCCACAGCCCCAGGGAGGGGAGAAGACACACACACACACCAGGACCCCCCCAGATGAAACTTGAACCCCCACAGGGGGATCTCCCCGGGGACAGAATCGCCCCATGCCTGAAGAGCAACTGCAGATACAGCCCCAAGCCCCAAACACAACACACACACACCCCGCCCAGGGTAGAGCTGACTTCACAGACAGGGAGGAGGGTGAAGGGGAGGTTCCCCCCCCCCCCCCAGTGCTTATGTGGCTAGGCCAACAGCTAGTGACCAAGGGGGTGGGAGGAATCTCCCATCTCCTGGAGGGAAACCCTAACCTATCCCATAGCCTCAATCCCTCCCTAGGGGGCCCGGAGGAAGGGTCAGAGTCAGGCCGCCACCTCCTCCTGTTGCAACAGGTCACCTTCCCCAGAGCCCCAGGCAGTTAGCATAGGGAGAGCAGACCCTAACCCAGGAATCCCTTCCCGGGGGAGGTTTGGATGAAGAGAGAGAGAATGGAGAAATCTCTTTGAGAGGAAAGGCCAGAACCCGGTCATGAAAGCTGGGGCAAGGATCTTCCAACCGGAACTGTTTGAGCCACTGGTATGAAAAGTGGCCCACAGTCCCCCGCAGATAGAGAAACATCCAGCTGAAGATGCCACCGTGGTCTCTCTCTTCCTCCCCACCCCACCCAAGAGCAGCCTGACCGCGCCACTCTCCCTCTGCCATCCCTATACTGGAAACTCCTACAGGCAGAATGGGCACAGCCAGCCAAGGTGAAAGGCATGTGCTCTTTGGCCTGGCGCTTATACTCCCTTCTGGAGTCCCAAGCGGCCCGTCTCCCCAAAGTAGATGCGAGGGTGTCAGACCTAGCCAAAGCCTTGGTCTTACCCACTGACGGGGAAGGAATGCCTAGGGATCCTCTGGACAGGAAAGACAAGTTGTTCCTATGGAGGGACTTTGAAACTCCTCCAATTCTGCAGAGAGTCAGTAACAGTATCCACCTTTGCCAGAGCCATGGTCCTTTGGATTAAGGACATGACCATCTTGGCCCCTTCTAAAGAACTGAAGGGGGAGTTGAAAAGGCTCTCGATGGCTGCGTCCTTCGTGGTCGATGCAGCCCTGGATTCGGCGCAGTTTGCAGCATGCTCAATGGCAAGTAGCGTAGCGGCCAGGAGGATCATCTGACTTAGACCATGGAAGGCAGACCTCCAGGCAAAGATGGTCCTCACCTCTGCTCCTTTCCAGGGAGGAAAGTTCTTGGGGGATCCCATGGATCAGGTAATGACAGACAAGCCCAAAAAGAAAAAGGATCTCCCTGTCAACCCCACGAAGAAGGAATTTTGCAGATGACCCTCAGGCAGACAGACCTTTCAGCCCCGCCCCTCCTCTCATAGAGGAGGGGGAAACAGCAACCACACACGCTGGCCCAGAGGGGGGCTTGGGAACAATCCCCCTAGACGCCCACAAAGCCAGAGAAGCCGAACTCTGCCAGCACCTGACTCACATTCACCCTCACCCACAAACATCTAACTGGGGGGCTGCCTGCAAAGCTTTCATGACCAGTGGACCAGGACAACCTCAGACAGGTGGGTGAGGGAGACCATCCTTGGAGGTTATTTGATAGAGTTCCACAACTGTCCCAGAGACTCAGTGGTAAAAGTCCCAGTGTCAAGAGACCCGGGGAAACTCCTGAGAATCCTGAACACAGTAGAACACCTGGTAGGGTTAGGGGCAATAGAACCTGCCCCTACAGCTGGAAGGTTCTCAGGTGTGTACTTGGTTGTCTTCACCATGCAAAAAAAGAACAGACACCAGGACCATATTAGACCTAAAAGGTCTAAACCAACATCTCCGATCAATTAAATTTCAAATGATAGATAGATAGATTTATTTATTTATTTATTTATTTTTATTTATGGCCATTTGGCCAAATCATGACCATATCAATTACATAATAAAATACAAAGTGGGTGGAATACCCCCGAGATCCTTACAGAGCCCGGGGGAAATACAACGCAGAGATTCCACACATTTTACACTAAGAAAAAAGAAATATAAATACAAACCCACAAACCCAATTTCCACAACCCTACCCTCATATCACACATTTATACATCAATATTTAGTCTGGCCACCATCATTGCAGCCATCACTACAATATCCATACCAATTAAGGTAACATAATACATCAGCAGATACATTTATAACTTAGGGAATATTCCAAAAATTTCAAATGGATATGCACTACCCTTCGGCCTGGCGGCCTCTCCAAGAGTATTCACCAAACTCCTGGTAGTCTTGGTTGCAGCCTTGCGAAGAAAGGGCATGCATATCTTCCCCTACCTGAACGACATCCTAGTACGAGCAGACTTCAAAGACAAATGCACACGGGCAGTGGAAGAGACGGTATCTTACCTCCAGTCTCACAGCTTCATCATAAACTGGGAAAAGAGCTGTATAGAACCCAAACAAGCCCTAATTCACCTAGGAGGAGTCCTGGTTCCTCTCCTTGGAGAGAGAGGGGAAAACATGCGGTCAGTAATATCCAAGATCAAGTCACAGGGGAGCTTGTACCTGCTAGGCCTGGCCAGCGTGCTGGGCCTTATGGTCTTCTGCATGGACACAGTTCGCTGGGCATGCTCCCACTTTCGCTCCCTCCAGAACTTCCTCATGCCAGCAGCGAGAAAGAATCCAGTCCCTACTCTCCCACCGGATTTGGTGAAGTCCCTGAACTCGTGGCTGACCCAGGACCGGTTTGATCGGGGTCTCCCCATCCAGGAACCGTTGAAGATCAGTCACCACCGAAGCCAGCCTCTGGGAATGGGGTGCTCATTGGCAAGGGTGCGTGGGATGAAGGAGAGACCAGATGTCACATAAACTTCCTGGAGCTCAGCAATCAGGCGTGCCCTACAGCACTTTCACCAACAGCTACAGGGAAAGCATGTTCAGGTCCTCATGGACAGCACGATTGCCATGGCATATGTAAACCACCAGGGGGGCACGAGATCCAGGCCACTGATGCAAGAGGCGAAGTTGCTGATGTCATGGGCGGAGGACAACCTGCAGTCTCGACAAGCGCTACATGTCAAGGAAACCCAAAACGTTCAAGCCGACTGGCTCAGCAGGAGAGCCCTGGACCTGGGCGAGTGGTCCCTTCACCAGGGGATATTCAGTCAACTTGTCAAGAAATTGGGGACTCCCGATCTTGACCTCTTCGCCTCGACAGCCAACCACAAATTGGACAGGTATTACTCATGACACCGGGACTCCCAGACAGAGGGTCTGGACACACTATCCCAGCCATGACCACATCGTCTGCTATATGCATTCCCCCCCGCTTCCACTGCTACTTCAACTAGAAAGGTATTAGAATTTGCTGCCTGATCAGTAGACCCAGATTTTTGTGTCTACTACAAGGATAAGGTGCTGTTAGGAACTGGATCCTCTTTATTCCCAAGGTGAATTTAACATTCCATGAGATTGTCCTCAGTTCTTTGTGTCCCAGGCCTATGCATCCGAAGACTCTTCCATACATAATTTAGATGTTCAAAAAGCCATCTAGACTAGTTTATAAATCAACATATTGGCAGTGGTTTTCTGTCTTTATCTGTGCTCTATCAAGCTTCTGGCACAGGCAGTAAGGTGTCCAAACCTTTTAATAGTCAGATGGAGTAACATACACATTGCAGAAGTCTGTACACTATAGGAATTCCTAATGGAGGGGAAGAGGCAGCAATTTATTAGGCATTGAGATCCAAGGCTGAAGTGATTTGGAGAGCAGCCTTGTGGCCCCTACATATTTTTACTAATCATGACAATATCTGCTCTTGATCTTTGGCAAAGACTGCCTTTGAGTGGAGAATACTGCGGTGTGTCCTATATCAATCTTTGTTCATGCTGTCTCTGCAGTATCCCCTCCCTAAAGTGTAGTACTGCATTAGTGGTCTCCAGGAAGGCATGGGGAGATGGAAAATTAGGTTTCTCATCTTTGAACTTATTGTCCTGGGCAGCGATCTGTCCCTCCTTGGCTGGTTATAAAAGCTTGTTGAAGGTTGGCACCGATAGTTGCTTGGGCTCTCTCATACAGAAAGTGGTTTCCACTTGCTATTAAGTTGTGTGCTCTTGAAGCGATCATACTGACATCCCCTCAGTAAGCTGTATCAGATTTCCAGTTGTTTGCATTCTCTGCTGAATGGAGGGGAGAGTGCCCCTCGGTTTTGCTGTCCAAAAAGATATTTGGAAAGAAAATTCACAGGTAAAAAACTTTACTTTTTAAAAAAAAATGTTTTATTTCTGAACATATGTATCCCGCCCCCTCCTGCACACAATGGCAGCTCGGGGCGGCTTACATCAATAACAGAATAAACCCATTATTTTAAAAAATATCGTTTGTTAAAATTCACAAAATACAGTTTAAATACATTTTTAAAGGGCAGGAAATTAACTTTCCTTTTAATATATTTTAAAACCTCATATAAATTGCCTTCAGTTTAATCAAATCATCCTGAAGTTCTGTTCTTTTACTACATTAAAAATGCACTAATAACCAAAATCATATTCATACAAACAAGAAGAGATTTCTAGGAATCCTGGAAATGTAAGTTAAATCTGCTTTTCCAGGTACCTTCATGTCAGAGGTGGTCTAGTGGCTTACTGACATTCTTTTTATACGTTCCTAAAGTTTTACTACACTGATGTGGGTTTCATCTCACTTTTTCATAAATGTACTTTTAGCACTTTAAGGATCCTGAACAACTACGACAGGAACTTGAGAGGCAACTGGAAGTTTGGCAGAGTCAACAATCTGGAAACCTTGATGAGGTTGGTGATTTCAACTGCTATAGAAATCATTAGTGCGCATTCTTTCATAGTATTATGCTGTTTGAACTAATTGACACAGACTTTCAGCCTGGAATCTAATTTTCAGACTCTGTAATTTGAATCCCCCTCTGCCTTCTGGTATTCATCTTGGCCTTTAAACTTCTTAATACCATTTTTTACAGATGGGCAATGATTAAACCTTGTTTCGGAAGCTCTATTTACAATGTACAGAAACCTGCTTCAGTCATGCACTGGCAATGACTTTTTGAAATCACACAGTGAGAAATGCTTTGTTACTTTAACACCAAATTTATGTGAACTTCATGCAAGCATTAAGGCTCCAGCAGTTGTGTTTTTATTAGGAGAATGATTCTGCTGGCTTTATAGGATACTGTTTTAACAGTATCTTAAACCACATCATCTAGTTCTTCTTTGAGGAGCTCTGCAATTCTCACTCGGGTATATCTTCCTGCATTGCAGGAAACTGGAAGCTCTAACTTGTTAGCAGCATCTAGGCAGATTGTAAGAACTTTCTGGAAAAACTACCCCTGATGTCCCCTCTCTTCTGCATGGGTTTGATCTTGCAAGAAGAGAGGAGATAAAAGGAGGAGGCAGACCCTTTCCTCCTCAGTTCCTTCCAACCACTTTTAGCAATTTAGGAACGCTCAGTTGCTTATTTCTGAGCATTCGTCAGCTCCTCCAGTATGTGGCTCAACTTTTGATTCTCCCAAGAGTGAGAATCATGGAGCTCTGTGAAGAAATCTAATTTACCAGTAACAGAGTTCTTCAAGAGAGGTCTGTGTAGTCTCACTACCTGCCAGTCCTTCCCCTCTGGCTCAGAGCGCATAATTCACGTGTTCACTTGCTCAGGGGTTGGAAGGAACTAAACCAGGGAGGTTCCACCCCCTCCATTTCTCTCCTCTCGTGAGATACAAGCGCGTGGAGATGAGAGGAGAAGAGGATGTGGCGGGGAGGGGAGTTTTTCCAGCTTGTTCTTACAATCTGCCTAGATACTGCTGATGAGTTAGAGCTTCCGGTTGCCTATGAAGCAAGAAGCTATATACCCCATGAGTGAGAAAGTGCGGAGCTCTCTCGATGAACCCTATTACTGGTAACTTAAATTTTTCACAGCAGAAATGAACTCAATATTGGAATGAACTGAGATTTTAAAAAGCAACATTTTAAATATCTTCGTTGTCTTTTAAAATCTTAATTTATTTTGAGTTTACTCAAAATAAGACACCTGTCTAGTATTTTTGGAATCTGGCGACACCAAGGTCCCTGTACTGCAAAGGAAACTACAGGCAGTGCTCACTACCAACACAGAACTTTTTGCAAGATTGGCACCCAAATCTGGTCCTTAAGACTTTAATCCAAAGCTAAAATTCCAGGTCTATAATTAGGGCTGAAACAAGATCTCATTCTTAGTGAAAATCTCATCAAGAATGGGCCCCTCAACGAGATTTTCCGGGTTCAGAATCTCACGAGAATTGACTGTTCTTGCTGCTATTCTTACAAGATTCTTGAAAACCTTAAAATACACCCCCCAAAACACTCTGAGCATGTGCAAAATGGCCACCAGGGCTGTTCTGCACATGTGTGGCCCATTTCCAAGATGGTGTGGGCCGTGTCAGTGCCATTTTGGAAAAGGATCGCGCATGCGCAGAACAGCCCTGGCAGTTATTTTGCACATGCTCAGAAAGTTTTTAGGGTATTTTAAGGTTTTCAAGATTCTTGCGAGATGCTTGAAAACCTTAGCAAGATCTCACTAGGGTTTTGAGATTCTCACTAGAACTGGGGCTGTTCTCGTTTCGGCCCCATCTGTTACCTTGAGTCTTGTTCTTATTATACAAGCTTAGTAAAAGTGATTTAAATGACATTTATTTTCTCTGTATTAAGATTGTGAAAACCATTCATGTCGTCAACACAGTTTGCAGATGCTCTAGTCTGCTTCTCTAACTCCAACCAATTCAAAGTAAAATATTTTCCTTGATAAGGCAGAATTTATAGAAAAGACGTGTCATGAATATTGCCTGTTTCCCAGATGTCATGAGTGTCTTTGCAGCTTATAGGTTTAAAACAGTTCCCCTTCTTTCAGGTCACCAGTTAGCTGTGTGGTGTAGAGTGCGCCACTCTGTTCTAATTCTGTCTGCATGAAAAGTTTTATTATACAGGATTAGGATACTTTTGCACCCACCATTGCTTGTTATCCTCTCTGTCAACTGTCCTGTCGTTATATATAACAATCAAAGAGAAAGCACAGAAATAGGTTCTACACCAGGCATTTTCTCTAACTTCAACTGAAAAATTGGCTTTCTTATGAAAATTTGTTCCTTCCAACTTTGTGTTCTTTTTTTAGGTGACACTGTTCAACATTTTACTTTTGTGTAGCTCATCTTGTGGATTTTGTCTTGACTTACAATTTTGCAGGAAAGGGCGGCAGCCGAGATGTGGCAGAGGTATCTCCTACTGACCACTCCTCTTTCACAACAGCTCTGTGAGCAACTACGACTTATACTAGAGCCAACTCAGGCAGCCAAGTTGAAGTAAGTCTTGCCTTTGTAAAGTTTGGGGAAAAATTGTGGCTTTTTGGACTTATCTGTCTAGTAAGCCAAGACATCCTCACAGCCACCTTGTTAGTCTTCAAATCTGGCGTTTTATAGTGTTGTAGCAACTCTTCTCTTTTACACATCAGTTTTATTCTTTAATTAGAACTTCTGGCTGATTGTGATGAAGTGTAGGTTTTCCCCTTATAAATACTCTAAGGGATCTCTTGATAATCTAGTCTGACTCCTGCGCATGGCAGACTATTAGGTCCCACCTATTGCACCTGCGTTTAAACACAGGCTCTGAATAAGATTAAAATAACGCAGCACTCTGAAAACTGAATTATAATTGTTGCCAGCAGAAAGCAGGATGGACCAAGCTGCTTCACTATCTGAGGCCCATGCTATGGCAGAGATATAGTTTGGTAAGAGGTATGCTGATGACTCAAGCAAGCTAGCCGTATACTCGGTGCTTGGGAAGGTGAAAAACCCACAGGGTCACCAACTGAGATGGGGATCGAAGGGAAAATTCCTTTCTAAAACTCATAGGTGGTGATTGGGGGCATAGCAGGTAGCGCATTTGCTACCTGTGGGTAGCTCCTGCGTTCTCAGGCATCCCCAGCAGGCACCCGACAGGCTTACCCAGCCTCCGTTGGGTGCTTGGATGTCCCAAAATGAAGGTCTTTGCGGAATGCCCCAGAAAGCTCCTGCCCCTGCACACTCTTTGGGCTGACTCACTTGCCCAGCTAAACCACTGCTCCTATGGCCCCATGTGCATCTCTGCTATGGGAACTGTTGCACATGTCCCAACTCAGCTGAGCAGCAGGTCAGGCTGAGAGGAGCAGTGGGAGCAGCTGGGCAGGTGAGTCAGCCTGGGGTGCGCATCAGGTCAAGTTCAGGTACCAGTTGCTGCCTGAATGCAACCGGTTTGATTCGGGCACCCCACATTCAACAGGGTGCTCTCTTTCAGCTCTAGTGGTGATCAGTTGGACCCAACTAAGTGAGTCATATGCATACATTTATTTATTTACAAATTTCTACCCCTCCCCATCCAGCCTCATGGCTGCTCTGGGCAGCTTACATAGTTTAAAACAGATAAAAATATATTAAAAGGGGGGGGGGGGGGTTATGAACATCCGAGATACTTTTATCTGCACTACCTCAGTTCTAGACCACCCTCATCCAGTTTCTCATCTCCAACCATGAACATCTCTGCTGGAGCTTTTAAAAAATGGTGGTCAACCTGAGTGCTCTAACATTTGGAACAAAACCATGAGTATCAAAATGCTCTGGTATTTTTGCTTGGCCTTTTTTTTTTTTTTTTTTTGTAAATGCGGTTCTGAATAAGATTTAGGTCAAAATATTTCTTTTACAATGTTTTTTTTAAAAAAAACACTAATATATTTATAATAAAGATCCTAATTTTGCATTTAGTCACCTGATTAGTAGCCTGATTTCAAAAGTGCAAAGCATCCAGACCCCACTGAAATCCACAAGACTTGGTGGGTTACCCGTACCTCTTAAATTCACACCAATTGTTTGGGTACCTCTGTATCAATTTAGGGGGCACCCTACTTGAAAACTGAGGCTTGCATTTCTTTGAATACAGTACATAATTGCCAACCTATATAAAATATTATCAATGAAATTGTATATTCTCACTAATACCTAATATTTCTTATTAACTGTCAGAGGTGACTACAGAACAGGAAAAAGATTGAACATGCGCAAAGTAATTCCATATATTGCCAGCCAGTTCCGAAAGGATAAGATTTGGTTGCGACGGACCAAGCCTAGCAAACGGCAATACCAGATTTGTTTGGCCATTGATGACTCATCTAGTATGATAGACAACCACTCCAAACAAGTAAGATTAAAAATAAAAACTAAGGAGAAACTTCTATGCAGAAACACCAGTACTAATGAGAAAAAGTTAGACAAACTTTTCTTAGTATTGGGTCAAAAGAGGAAGTGATTCTTGTAAAGAATTTTTTTTGTTGAGAATAGAAGTTGGTGGTATTGTATAGCCAAGGCTCACTTACTCTAATAGGAGAGTCCATTATTATCTCATTCTACGAAGGTATTATAGAGTTTTATCTTTTCTTGTCAAGTTTTGCTCTACTGACTATATCAGGTTGAAGTGTAATTAAGTATGTATGTTTGTGCTTTACATCCAGAACAAATTGTGACATTTACATCCAAAAATATGGGATGCTTGTTGAATGAGATTTGGGCTTATTATATCAACGTTTAGTTTGCACTCTAACCAACCTGCACTGTTAGCATACAGTATCTTTTATCGATTATTTCAGAGGTGTTGCAGTAAAAAAAAAATGCTATTATTCATGAAGGCCTATTTCTATCAGTTTGTTTTTCTTAATCTGTGTTTGAAGTGTCTATGGTGGCACTTTGGTTTCGATGTATACACTATCGCTTAAAGTGTATACATTCTTAGCAGACGCCATTTGATATTTCTCTGTACTAGTTTAACATATTAATTCAGCACCAAAGATTAGAATTGTAAGTAACACTTTGCTTCATCCTTATTTAACTTTACCTTTCGTAGCTTGCATATGAATCCCTGGCAGTGATTGGAAATGCATTGACTCTCCTAGAAGTGGGGCAAATTGCTGTATTTAGGTGAGGATTATTTTAAGAATGGATTTATTTAAGCATTTCGGAGCAAAAATAGTAATAACTTTTAAAATAAAACAGAGTTTAACACGTGCAAACGTTGCAATTTATTTCAGCTTTGGAGAGACTGTCCAGCTACTCCACCCATTCCATGAACAATTCAATGATCAGTCAGGAACACGGATATTACGACTTTGCAAATTTCAACAAAAGAAAACTAAGATAGCTCAGGTATGCATCAGTATCTAAGTGCTAAATATTAGTCCTTTTTTTGAAGAAAAATCAAGCCCATGATGGCTTTAAATATACTCAGTTCTATCTATGGTTTTGT
Organism: Sphenodon punctatus; assembly: GCA_003113815.1. NCBI lineage: Eukaryota > Metazoa > Chordata > Lepidosauria > Sphenodontia > Sphenodontidae > Sphenodon > Sphenodon punctatus. The sequence continues at coordinate 3,232,167 of QEPC01000055.1, read as the reverse complement.
TTTCTTTTTTTTAAAGAAGGGCATGGAGGATGATGCAATGCTGTGTTGTGCAATAATATATCATTTTATAGTTGAGGCAGGAGACTTTATCGTCTTGAGGGAATGAAAATATGCCAACTCCTTTTTGGTCTATTTATCTTTCTGAGTGTTAATGCTGCATTGGGATCCACTAGCCTGGAGCTCTCTTCCCATGCAGAGCTCCTTTTAAATCAGCAGAACTCTAGCAAGGATTTATTCTAGTGGATTTGGTAGCCAAGGCTAGAAGGGAGCTCTATGTGATGGTTCTTAGGGTGTTCTCAAACGAGATGATAGCCCACATTAGCCTTCACCAGGCACGTTTCCTACTTGCCCGTCTATTAAGTGTCCACTGTGTGGTCACTGCAAAGCTGCCACTCATGGCAGAGTCCAGGGACATTGCGGGCCCACCATGTGGGCCAGTCAGTGCTAATGGGTTCCCACCTGTCCATGCTCTAGCGCACCTCTTACCTGAGAGGCAGCTGTGGGGGAGGGAGATCTCTAGACGACTATGGGGGAGGGAGATCTGTAGCACGCCTCTCAGCTGAGCGGTGGCTGTGGAAGAGAGCGACTGTGGGGGAGGGAGATCTCGCCCATACCTCTCAGCTGAGAGGGACTGTGAGCGGAAGGGAGAGCTCTAGTAGGCCTCCCAGGTGAGGCTCCAATGGTGGAAGCTGCTGCAAGCACATGAAATATGGACAGGAGGCTTCCTTTTTGTTAGGCTGAACATGCTAAATATGTGAGTGGTGGCTGCCTGGGGGCTACATGGACTGAACACGGACTCCAGTGGGCTATCTTGTTTGATTTTACCCTTAGTGTCTCGTTTACTAGGCAGCAAGGTTTGCTCTATAGAAAGGATTGATTTACTATAAAAGCTCTTCAAGAATCTTGTCGTAACATCTTTTGGATACTGGATGAGATTTCCTTCCTGAGCTCTGTCCTTTGCTGAAAAATTGAGCACACTGGGTGCCAGCATCAGAAAGAACAGCAGTTATTGATTTGATATATTCATATACAACCTCCACAATCTTCCCTGTTCAGCAGCATCTTCTATGAACTGTAGGAAAGGCAGATAAAAGACATATTTTACATTTGTCAGTTCTAAAAAATATCTGCTGTATTAATGTCACCTGTTTATAACTACTTGATGGCCTCTGGTTTGTTCAGTTCCTAGAATCATCAGCAAATATGTTTGCTGCAGCACAGCAATTGACTCAAAATACCAGTCCAGGTGAGTCCTCTTGATGCTAATTATGCTTGTTACCATGGCAGCAGAGTTTCCAATACAATGCAGGATTCTATACTGTCAAACTGACTTCCAAAAACTGAAGGGATGCTTCTTTTTGTGCATTAAAGTCCAGGACACTCAAATAGAACGTTTGGTTAAGAGACGCTGTAGGATGAAGCAGCAAATGAAGGAGAGGTTAACTGGAATGCTAAGGTTTCCAGTCTGCTTTTTGTGCTTAATTTTCCTAAAACTTATTCAGTATCTTGACGTTTTATGGAGCTGTGCACCTTTGGGTATCTAAGCTTTCAAAGCAGTTGGTGTGTTTTAAAAGTAGTTTCCTACACCTGTGCAATTTTTCTGATGTTGTTACAGAGAATTACTGTTATAACAGATACACTGATTTATCTATCTCTTGTTGGAAACTATTGCTGACTTTCAGTGGAAGTCAAGCCCCTAATGTCCAGAAGCCAATACGTTGAAGCCTTGGTGCCTAATCCATATAGTCTTTGTACAGCCTAAATTCTCATTGACTTTACTTGGCAGTTTGGGACAGAAATGAAGAGCTAGAACTGTATTTCCTATCTACTTTTGGAAATAGTATGCTGATATTGCTTATGATCAGGCCCTTATGGTTTCCACATTTTATAGTAGTATGGCAATTTTTGGGCTTTGTCAAATTCCTATGGAAATTATCTGTAAGGCCATGGAAACCCATGTACTGGGGCACACCAGCCACCACTAGTTGGAGCAGGAGGCCAGGAGTGTGTTAGCCTCAGTGGCTCCCAAAGGAGCTGGCTTTTCTTGGAGAAAGTGATTGGAGAGCAGGACTAGAAGCAACCCCTTATGTGAGTAGCATTTCCCTCTCCCAGCTGAATGTAATTTCCCCTTCTGAGATTCCCCCCCCCCCCCCCCAATGCCTATTCACCTCTAGTTGCCTCAGTGCCCAAACAACCCACAGCACACTGAATTCTGCAAGCAGAATAAATTATGTAAATTAAGCAGATTTATAGAATGTTGCTAATAGTTAAATTCTTGGAGCACAGAAGTACACTAGGTCCTGCTCATGTTGGTCATAGCCATTTAAATATTGTATACTTCATGCCTCCAGGAGAGATGTCTCCTATCATAGTCTGCTTGTGGCACTAATTAATTTTTTTAAAACATACAAAATAATTTGACCATAACTTTCTTATGGGACTTACAAGGTTTGTCCATATGCCTACAGCAGCAACACAAATTTGGGGTGAAACGCAGTTTGCTCTTTATTTAAACGAGTTTAATGTTTTCTAGCATTGAAAATATTATTTTTCCTGTGCACAGAAACCGCTCAGCTGCTCCTGATAGTATCAGATGGAAGAGGCCTTTTCGCAGAAGGCAAGGAGCGAGTCACAGCAGCAGTTCAGGCTGCTCAGAATGCCAATATCTTCGTCATTTTTGTTGTGTTGGACAATCCTAATTCCCGGGTGAGTGAACAATAAGATAGCATTGTACCTCATGGAGAGGGGCTCCATTAAAAATCAGACCCTGTAGGGTAATCCTTCATCACAGCATTATCTTGCTGACTCAGGCATAATCACTTCTTCATTATTCATAATGCACCTGTAACTATACATAAGGATTTAGATGAACATAGAAGTAAGATTTCATGCCACAAAAGCCTAAGCAAATGCTCTTACTTACCTTGTGTAGGGTATAGAGGCCTAGTCTTGTGGCAGAGGAGGACTTAGATGAGACTACTATTATTGGTGGTTGCAGATATTTACGAAGTTTTGACTGACTCCAGTAGTTCTAGGAAATTCCAGCCTCCTTAGATATGATTGTATGCGTGACTTGTCAACTAAGAAATCAGGCATTTTGTCAAAGTGTAGGGAGGAGAGAATTGCCTGTACTGGAACATGTACTTCGCAAGTAATTGTTTTGTTCATTCACACCATCTGAATTCAATATCGGTACACTAAGAAAATAATGTACAATTCCCTAGGGATTTTTTTATTTTATTTTTTGGTAGCTATAGATTTTGGGTAGAACAGACATCATGAAAGTTGAAAGAGGAATTTGAAAATCAAAATCTGCTTCAAAATCTTGCACTCTTTTTAAAAATAAATAAATAATTGCTTCCAATAAGAAACTGCATTTGAAAAGGTGACATATCAATATCAGAAAAGCAACAAAAGAAGGTGGAGAGGGGAGGGAGGAAAAGGAATAATTGCTAATTAGGAGTAGTTTCATCCTGTTAACATTTTGTGCAAGGTAAGTTGCAAAGAGCATTTGGTATCTGAATGATTATTGACTATGCAGGAGTTTGGGAGGGAGGGCTCCATGTTAGAGTAGTTAGCATGAAATATCAGCCTAAAGGCATAATACATAATGAAACAGAACTGCATCCTTAATCCCGTACCTTTAAAAGACCCATGTATCAAGCTAGCCCTTTGTGATTACACTTCCACCTCCCCTATATTCTAAAAATGGCAGCCAGCTTGTACAAAATGTATTGGTTTCTTTTACAAGATTAACTGTTGTTTGGCAAGTCATAACAATGAATCAATCGTATGTCTCTGAGCCACTAGCATTTGAGGATGGATCTTCCACTAGTCAAACAAATCTTAGATTTTAGATGATAAACCATGCTGTTCACAACGGGAACACTTCACACCTGATGCACTGGGCAAATTAACTCATCTTTTTCTGTACAAGAAAGGAAAGGGTCACTCTGATTTTATAATTAGTACATAATCTCCTTGTGCTAGCTCAGTTGTTGCACACACAGGCAGAAATAGTTTATTCCTTAAGGAATTTATAATCTCAAAAGTCAATCACAAAAAGAGTTAGGAAAGAGAAGACATGAAAAAGAAAGTGATCGACAGTTGTACCCTTAATGTTCATTTAAATATTTGTTAATGATAGTTTTTAAATTATAGCCTCAAACTATTCTTCTTACTTAATGCTGTTTTAGAATTGAAAGTATATGAGGAAAAGGTCTTTATTTGCCTTCAGCTTTTAATAAGTGTCCTATTTTTCTTTCGTTACTTTGCGCTTAGGACTTGATAAATGCTTTAACCTTTTAGCTGATTTTGAGAGAGTGGGGAATAGTCATTTTAAACAGTTGGTAAAATAGTGCCTGTGTGATCCAGCTGTCCTTTCAACTCTTTTAATTTCCAGGATTCCATCTTGGACATTAAAGTACCTATATTCAAAGGTCCAGGAGAAATGCCTGAAATCAGATCTTATATGGAAGAATTTCCCTTCCCATTCTACATAATTCTCAGAGATGTGAACGCCCTTCCAGAGACTCTCAGCGATGCACTCAGGCAGTGGTTTGAATTGGTGACTGCCTCAGACGCTTCGTAGACTTTATAGGGCCAAGAAAATATCTGACTGCTGCTAGATGACTATATTTCATCAGGGGATTTATGATGTCCATTTCTAACAAAGATTAACATGCAGGAATTGCCTTCTGCTGCTCAGGCATCTCATAAATTGAATGCTTCAGGTGTACTCTTCCTCATGTGCCAATGCAGAAGACTATGCAATGGTGTCTGATTCAGTATTTCCTCCTTCTTTGCCTACCCCCATAAATGATGCAAAAACTTTCCCCACCACTATTTTAATAATTTATTACTTTTAAGTGTATTTGAAATTTCTATATCAGTAAGGAATTGGTGATCCTAAGATTTCTGATGGCAATAGCAGAAAAGGCTGTATTTTGGAAAAGTTGAACATTGATGATGATACTTTATTTTAGGTTAACTGTGTGAGTGGGGGTGGTACTGGAATTGGGGGCGGGGGTGGGATTTACCCAACCAAAAAACAAGTACTCGAATACTTGAATGTCTTGCAGTTTAATACATGTTGCTGGCTATCTGATAATGTTGGCAGGATATTTTCATGGATTATGCCATGATATGATCATTGCTGCATTATCAGTCTACACTGTGAAGTTTTGCCATCTGTCCAAGGCAGACATTGAGGACACATATCATTAAAAGGTGTCCCAAAGCATGTACATGATTTTTTTTTTTTCATTGCAAAAGCTATGCATCTTACATTGTTTGTGCTAATAAAGATTACTGCTGTTTGTATTTGTAGTAATGTCAGGGATGATCAGAGCCAGAGAAGGGATAAGCAAAAGTAACTTTAGCACAGGACTAATACAGTACTTAATAAATTTTGAATGCTTTTCAATTTCAAAGCACTGTATAGATGTTGGTTCTTAAACCTATTCAACTTTGACACAGAGCAGCCAGAGATGAAAATGAAACGTATGTAACTGGCAGTCCCACAGCAGAAGCTTGAGTGTCCCTTTAACAGTCTCTAGTATAAGTGGAAACTCTTGATGGTAACGAGTCATGTTTTTTCCAGGTCTATGGAATGTGGATCTGGGAAACATTGCCTTGTTTGAAACACTTTCCAAAATTTCCAACTGTTAAAAGACCCCTTGAGACTGTGGGCATCCAGGTGTAATGTGTAACTGTCCTGGAAGGTTTGTCTAAATTGCATGTAAGATGAGACTGGCACTGAAATTAGCATAGGGGAATGTGTGAAAGTGATGCTGCCTTTTTGTGCCCACGCTACCCAAAAGAACAGACAGAAACATGCTTTGGGATAAAGAGGCACTGGCTGCAACTTTATTACATTATATACAGAAATCGGTAGACTACCGATGAACCTGAACCTGTGTGTATAGCAGAGAGGAACCATGCCGTATAAAGCAAGTAGGAGGGCTTAGCTAATCCGTGCCCACCTGCCCGAGTGATTCGACCCTTCAAATTTACCCTCCCCTTGGGTCAGGGCGGGGTGAAGCCCCCTACCAGCTGTTGTGAGCCTGGACTGGGGTCTCCGCCCTTAAGGCCCCCGACTCCCCAAGTGGTGATGGGTTGCAGGCGCGCCCCCTTAGCTCTTAGGGAGCCTCACCACAGCATGGTTCCTAAACCGCTAACTGCCATGAAAAGGGGGAGGAAAACTACACTCACCCCTTTCCTCCCACAGGTATACCCAAATACCGATGTAAAGCAATCCCTCAAGTCTTCCAGCCACATTGCATTCCCCTGCTTGGACAAATGCACCCCATCTTTCAGAAAAAGGCCTGGATATGTCACACAACACGCTCAATTAATGCCCAGATTGCTCTGTTGATCTTGTGTTTGACTCACTCGATGTTGCTTGGCTTAGTGACGTAACGCCAAGACTGACGCTCCAGCAAATCAGACCACCATATGGAGGACTGCGGCCATTCAGCTACCAAATGGGAGATGTTATCCTTCACTTCACCAGTGAGCCCCCCTGCACTGCGTAGCCCAAGGTCATTCTCGCCCAAGTGGATGACCAGGACGTCCAGCGGCCCAAAGTGTGCAGCCCTGCAGAACAAAGAAGGCATCCACTGCTCCCATCGCATTCCACTGTGTCCAAACCAATAAAGGCAGGCACACAAGCCGCAACCAAACTGGGTACCAAAATCTGAATTAGCTGTATGGCGTTCAGCCCAACGCACAATGCTGTGTCCACATATCCAGACGGCAAGCAGTCGTTCCGAGCCTGCAGATGACAAAACAGAGGGAGTTACTGACTCTCCCCACTTCTTTCTGAGAAGGACTGAATGGCCGCATGTAAATGAGATAAGCGCCTGACCTCCATCTACCTCCTTCCCTCCTTTCAGGAAAGCTGTAAGACCTGGCTGTTCTGCCAGGTGTTTTGTGGGGGAGATGGGTAATGGGGGGCGGGGGATTGATTTCCCCCCCTCCTTTTTATGTTTTAATTGATGTTTTTAGTATTTGTAAGCTGTCCCAAGCTACCTGTGGCAGGAGCGGTGGGGTAGAAAATGTTTTAAATAAATAAATAATACCTATAGCCCTTATCTGGGAAGCAGACAATCCCCCAACAGCCGCCGTGGATGCAGCCCAGATTTGAAATGAGTGCGACCCATAATCAGATGGTTGAAGACCCAACATTGCAATGCCCTTCTTAAAAATTGCCCTGAATTGGAATTTGGTTAAAAATGTACCAGCCAAATGAATGAAAAGAGGGCCTTGGGTGCACAGGTGGACCTCACAGGGCACACCACCCCAACTGGGGATCAGTGCAATATCAATAGCTGCCCTTTTCCCATTTGATCGCTTTTGGATTGCCGAATACTGATGGTGATGGAGTCGGGCCTTTGGACCACATCCCTTAACTTCCAGGGAAGTGCCTGACCGATCATGCTGGGAAGAAGGCATCAGCTCGCTGATCCACAGAGCTGCGAAGAATGCTGTGGAAAAAGCAGCCCGGAAAAGCAACACCTCCTAGTCAGAGGAACAGATCCTGGGCAATGCAGAGACCAGGCGAGCCAGTGTACTGACAGGTATTGGTTGGCAAGTGTCCCTCCTAGGCCCCCCTTCTCTGGCCCATTCCTCGACAGCCTTCCGGACATTGTAGCCCGCGCAAGGATCGGGCACCCTGTGCGCCTTGCAGAAAAAGGCGATAGCTGCTAAGCAACATTTTATGGTACGTGGTGCTAAGCCACGGCAACTTAGGTGAGCTGCAAACCACTCCACATGACAAGGAGGGATGGGTCATTGCTCCTGAATCCCATGGTTGGACAAGAAATTGCAGAATTCCCTAAATAAGTTCACGTATGTATGCCAGGTTGAGCATGAAATCTAATGTTGTCTAACTTACGCTCCCAAGCGTCCACAAGGCCTCCAGCATCATCTCTGGGTTGATGTTGGTGCCCAGCGCCAGGGAACAGAACCGCTTCATGTGAAAACGAGAGAGGGCATCAGCAATATCATTGTGCGCACCCGGTATGTACTTGGCCAAGAAATACATGTTTAAGGAAAGGCACTTAAGCACAAACCAGTTGACCAAAACCATGACTCTTGTCAGATGTGCTAGACTGTCAATTGGCTACCTGCACCACTGCCTGGTTATCGAACCAAAAGCATACATGAGAATCCTAGAATCACTGACCCCATAGCTCCAGAGCCACCACTAGTGGAAAGAGCTCCAGAAATGTTATATCTCTGAGCAGCCCCTTAGGAGCTCAGGCCTCCGGGCACTGCTGGGAGCACCAGCTGCCCTAAAAGAAAACCCCAAAGTCTGTACCCCCTTCAGCATCAGATACCACTGGAAGGTCAGCCTTGAGCAGCCACACCTACCTCTACAATAAAATCCCATTGTAGCTGTCGAGAAAGGTTAGCCAGACCTGAAGATCCTCCCTAAGGCTCTTGGATATTCATATGCAGTGATGGGGGGGCAATGATCCCAGCTGTGGCTTGGCCCAGCCTTGCACAGGATTAACTGCCAGGCTCTGGTTGGGAATCTATATGCCACCACCCTGATGTATATGTACTAGGGGTGGGACTACCGGATCATCTGGTATCCGATACTGCTGGTATTTTGGTGTACCGGCAGTATCAGATTAACCCGGTAATCCGGCCCGTTTTCCGGATTCCCCCCCGTACTGGATTTTTTACATTGTGGCCAATGTCAAAGAAACAAACAAACAAAAACCCCAGACACTTTCGCTCCCTGAGTCCAGGCTGCGCAGGTGGAAGCGGGGACACTCCCCACCCACCCTGGATTTAAACAACAACAAAAATTTCCCCTAAGTCCCCTACTGCGGGCTCCAGGCTGCCGGCGGCGACCCAGAGCCAGCACCAGTGTCCAGCAGCAGGTAAGTACTGGTACTGTACTGATCCCTGGGGTGGGGGTGGTTTAACACCCCCCACCCCAGGGATCACCCTACCTCCCCACCCAGGGATTAATGCCATTGCCTCCTACCTTGAGCTCCGGGTGGCAGCGGTGGTGATCCAGCGGCTTCAGCTCTGGCTGCCAGCTTCAGCACGCTACTAGACCGCCCGGAGCTCAAGGTAGGCGATCCCTGGGGTGGGGGGTGTTAAACTACCCCCCACCCCAGGGATCAGTACAGTACCGGTACTTACCTGCTGCTGGACGCTGGTGCTGGCTCTGGGGCGCTGGCAGCGGCCCAGAGCCCGCAGTAGAGGACTTACATGAAATTTTTTTTGTGGTTTAAATCCAGGGTGGGTGGGGCATGTCCCCCCTTCCACCCACACAGTTTGGGAAGGGGGAGGTTTTTGGTTTTTTTCCCATTGATTTCAATGGGGACAGTTCCCCATTGAAATCAATGTAAAAGATCCGGTACCGGTAAACCGGTATTAATCTGGTAAATTGGGTTTTTTAAATGCAGGAACCCCTAACTGTAGAAACAAGACCTGGGAGAAATGGTCACCTTAGGGACCTCAATTTGTGTACCCGGCTGCAGTTGAATGTTTTCAGTTCATGAGACAGTTCTGCAGAATGTCTTGATATGTTGCAGCCTAATCTTTAAAAGTACTTTGCCAGCACAAGCTCACTTCAAGTGAATGGGTCTTGAGCCAGTAAAGCACTCTGAAGATTGAAGGCCAAGTCCATATTAAATAGCACACATTTTAATGCCCACATAGCCTGTTTATTATAATGACCATATAAGTTAAATGCAATTAATTTGAAAGGGTGCAAGGATGGAAAGTACTTAAGGTTCTTAAGAAATAAAGAACAAAAGAAATGCCATACTGGGTCAGACCCATGGTCCATGGAGCCCAGCATCCTGTCTCCAACAGTTGTCCGCTACTGTAGCGCGAGAGAAGTCAAGTACAGGTCATGGAAGCATGACCCATCTCTTGCTGACCACTCCCAGCTACTAGTAGCCAGAGGTTTAAGCCCCAACTAGGAAGTATTTATGGCTCTGTCCTCGAAGAATGTATTTAGCTTCCGTTTGAAACTAATTATATTGCTGGCTTGCACGGCAACGAGTTCCACAACTGTACTGTGGAGCTGAGTGAAAAGGTACTGCCTTTTGTTTGTAGCCATTCCCAGCCCTGCAGTCAGCCAAGCCCAGGCTCTTGCAGGTGCCTGTTGGCCAAGCAGCTGCACGCAATTATACTTTGCAGAGACTTGGTTCTAGGTGCAGCCCCGGCTTGTAGCGCTCAGGCCACTTTCAGACACACACACACACACCCCCCGCATATTTGGGCTGGGGCCAGTCTGAAAGCTCCCCCCCCCCCCGCAGAGCAATGCAGGGCTCGAGTTCCTGCCGTGTAGGTTACGTGGGGGTTTTACCGTAACCTGCTCGGCGCCGCCTGCGAAGGGCAAGCGAAGCTCTGCATTTCAATAACGGGGGCACGGGGCGCCCCCACCCCGCCGGTAGGGATGCCAAGCAAACCCGCAGCGCTTTAGGCAAATGCGCGCCTCTGCTGGGCTAAAATGGGGAGGCGACCACGCAAAGTTCCCCGCTGGGCCTCAGCTACAGGAAGCAGAAGCAGCCAGGCCCGAGTTTGCCGGCCCCAAGGCGCCTTGTTGCCTCCCCAGAGCGGCTGACCGGGCCCCGCAACCCGCGGCTGCTATGACACCCCCCCCGCGCTCGCGCTGCCGGGGCGGGGCTTCCTGCCTCTCCGCCTGAGGAGGCGCTAAGGAGCCGCTGTGGCGCGCGGAAAGGGCACGGCCCGGGCCTGTGTTATGGCCGCGTCCCGGCTCCCCCCAGCGGCGCTGACTCTCAAGCAGGTACCGGCCTGTGTCGTCCTCCAGCACCGGGGCGGCTCGCACCTCCGAGCCCCGCCGCTGCTGGAGACCGGGGGAGGGGAAGCCGGCTGCCCCGCACGCTGCCCGCCTGTCGCCGTGTGGTGGCCGCTAGCCAGCCAAGCCCCCGCGGGGGAGGAAATAGCGCTGAGTCGCTTGTTGTCCCCGCCCTTCCCAATGGAAGTTGAGCATCAGGGAACTTTATTTGAATGAAAATTGAATCCCACTGTTCTGTTGGGGGCGAGGGGAGGTGACCTGATGCGGATGACAGGGGTAGAGGGGCCCGGCCGCTTGCATTGGGCATGAGTCCTAGTGAGTCATTTCAGCTCTAGATGATGGTACCTTTTGCTTAAAGCAGCAAAAGTGAAGTAAGTCTCCACTTCTCCCCATGCTGGATCAGCCTGTGTGATGTTTCTGATCTCTCTGGCAGTTCCTGAGAAGGCAGCAGGTTCTTCAGTTGTATCGAAGAATTCTACAGGCTATTCGAGAGGTACCTAATGAAGTTGATCGCCCTTACCTGAAGAACTGGGCACGGGAAGAATTCAAAAGAAATAAAGATGCAACAGAAGAGGTGAGAAATAGAAGGCAACAGGCCCTTGGGGGTCTGTTTATGTATTTGGCATCATGCTGAAATGTGTCAATATTATTGCAGTTAATGCCAAAGCAGTGGAGTAATGGTCACTGTCATGCTTCTGCTTCCAGTCTGCAGGAGACAAAGTAGTTCACACGATATCTGTTATTGGACCAACTTTGTTTAGTTGGGGTATGTAACAAAAAGTTGTTTGGATCTTTTGGTACTCAACAGGGCAACCACATGCTATCTCTGGCCTGCAGGGGACACCAAGGTGATGTGTACAAAGAGCAAATAGGTTTTCTGACCCTCTGAAATAAAAGTTTTAAAAGTATTTAGTTGAAGGGTATTTTTAAGTGAATGTGTCGGAAGGGGGAGTCTGCGGCCACAGAAGTTGTAAGAAGCAAGAATTCTTAATTGTTTTTTTTACAGATTTTCATTAAATATCATGAAGGCCATTATAACTTCACTAACCATAATGTTGCCCTTTCTTTTCTTTTAAAATTTAAATGAACTATTAATACAAACTGAACAACACCAACATTGCTTGTGAATGACTGCTTTCACACAAGACACTAGTTGTGGGATTGTAATTTGCTCCCACAAGTTCACTGCACATGTGAGTACACTATTCCACATTCATCCTGTGGGTTATGCCTTGGCTGCTTGCGCATTACCAAGCTCCAAAATCGTACTCTTACAGTGACAGGTGTTATGGTTGCACAAAAATAGGAATGTGGAAGATGCCTATTATTACAGACTCCGGGTTAGGCGTGGATATCAACAGGAAGAAGCCCTGGTTCTTGGCTAGTTAATTTCAGTCATTTTGTTAATTTCACCTGGTTCTGCTGCTGGTTTGTTGTTTCACCCAGCTCTGACCTGGTTTGTTAATTTCAGTCCAATGCTGCCTTGTTGATTTCAACCCTGCTCTGAGGTTGGCAGGCAGCAAGCACAAGACAAAAGGGGGAAGATGGAAACTGCGCAAAATTTGCATTAATAAGATTGGCAGATTCTGCAATGATGTAAAACATGCAAAGAAAAAATTGCAGGAGACCCGTCTAGTGAGAAGGGAAGATCATGGGAACAAGAAAATCGCTGGAGATTTTTGTGTGAAAGCAGCCAATATCTGGTCCTAGGAAGAAAAAATAATGCGCACTCATTGGTTTGCTTGGCAGGTTTGCCTCTAACCTAGTCAGTGCTGAGGAATTATTGTATGAGGATTGCAGTGTGAGAGCAAAATACTAGGGAAATGACCCACACTACTGATGCAGCACTTTTCCAAATATATCTGCAGCTAGAGTACCTAAAGTATGTACTGTAGAGAACATACAGAGGAATTAGCTTTGTTAAATTTTGAAACAAACTTTTCAACCATACACTTTTAAATCCTAGAGCTGTTCTCTGAAGGAATCATTAAAAGCTTAAGCAAATGTTAACACCCAAGCCATATTTCTTTATCTTAGTCATAAACATATTGTGCTGTGGAGTACTTTGTCAAAGAGCTCTAGACTTATAGCATGTGTGTTGACCGTATGTGTAATCGAATGTTCGCTCAGCATTCCATTTCACTTTACAGGATGCAATTAGGATGATGATTACTCAAGGCAACATGCAACTTAAAGGATTTGAGAGAACGCTGAAGCTGGCAAAATCCTAACCTGAATCCCACTGAGTTTGTGAAGTACAGTACTCCTTTCCAGAATGCAGCATCCCCAGAAGATGACAGGAGGGGGGCAACTATCTCCCCCCCCCCCCCCAAAGTCTCCAAGGGTGAGTCCTGTGGGGGTTCCTGAGAGACTGGATGGGGTGGGAATGAAGAAAGATTGGGGGGGTGGGGGTGGTAAAGGTATGATAGGAAGAGTGGGGTGGTACAGAGGAGATTCCTGAATGGAGAGACTGAACTGATAAGGAAACAAGTTGATCCAGAGGCAAAGAACGCACAACAGTAACTGGGAGGGAGGAGCGGGGTTAGGAGTTATACGTCCCTTAAGTGTATAGCTAAGGAAGAAGCTGGTGGTCCCCAGTGCTTTGCTCCTTGTCCTTCTGGGCCTTTGGGATAGGTGGTCATCAAGAGCTTGTTGGGGAGATATGGAAGTGGGGGATGGATAAGCTTGAGGTAAGTCGGGTGAGAGACATCCTCACCTAGAACCTTCTACCCTAAGCCCATTTCTAATGTCATCCTAACTATAGAGTCAGTATTAGGGTGCCCCTTATCAGTGGGGTTACTCCTGATTTACACCTGAGTGAAGGAAAGCAAAATCCTAACATAAGAAATGCTTCTTCTGGTGTGATGCTAATTTCAGATAATTCCTTACCAACAAAAAATAGTTCTGGTGTGGGTATTCCCCACCCCTACCCCACAACATCCTCTGCAGTAAAAACTGATGCAGAGAACTTGATTTAGTTTCTAAGCAAATAGCCTTGTTGTCTTTGAGCGTCCCTTTTGTTCCCTGATCATCAAGCGGTTTTTGCTATTGGATTTGGTATCCTTAGCAAGTTGTTCCTCAAATTCCCTCTTGGTCTGTCTTATCATGGTTTTACACTTTCTCTGCCAATGTCTGTGCTGATTGCTATTTACCTCATTTGAAGTACTTTTCTGTTTTTTGAAAGACAGGTGTTGTTTTTTTGCTTTGATAGCCTCCTTAATTTTACCATTTAGCCATGCAGGCATTTGTTTGGGTCTTTTCCTTTTTTCTCTTTTAACTTATGGTATACACTTAATCTCAGCATCTAAGATAGTAGCCTCTTGCTGGCCTTCAGTTTCCCCTTAACTTCTTCATCTTTGCATAGTTTCCCTTCTTGTAGTTAAACACCCTTGTGGCATTTTTTATCAGGGTCTTTTTGTCTCCAAATTTATTCTTGCCTCTTGCATGGATTGCTGATACAGACCTGGTTCAGAGACCATTTATTGCATTTTTTTTGACCCCTCTGCTGGCACAAGTGGGTAGGTAATAAACTGAGTTCTCCCAGCAAAAGAATGTTCCCCAAGCAGTGTAGAGCCTCTGTTAATGGCTCTAGCACACCACTCCCTTCTCATAGCCCTGGATGTAGCAAATATAGTCACGCTTTTGACTCCAACTATACAGACACTGTTGGAAGAGCCTGAAGAGCTATTGCGGGAGAATATAGTTTAAAATAAATTTGCCTTAACTCCCTACAGAACTTAAAATGCACCTATAAACTGAGCATAACGTTTTATGCATTTGTATATATGTAAATATACTCCTGGATAAAACAAAGACTGAACCTTTTAAAACTATGGACCAAATAGTCTGTCCCTCAAAGGCTAGAGGTTCTAGAAGATTCCTTATACCCACAGTTTTCTAATAGAGCTTATTTTGTTTGTAAAATATAGAATGAAATGACCTACACAATGGGGATGACTAATGTAGCCTGGAAACAAGAGAAGAGATTCCGCAGTGCTGGAACCTACCCATGTGATTGAGTGTCTGCAAAAAAATCTGTTTTAATGTTATGTGGTGACCATTTCTGCTTCTTGCTGGACAACTGTAGGATATGGGACAGCGAATTCAAATCCAGGGCCACTGTATTCAGTGGGGAACAACGTAACCTTACATGATACTGCTTGTTTCATGGTTTAATGCTGTCTCTTGTTAGCAGCACAAGACAGCTTTGTCCTGTCAGCTGAAGTCATAGGCACTATGATAAAGGTGGTGGTTGAATGAGTGTTGCTAGTTCCATTCTGCCTGTTCTATTCTTCAGTGCTCAGAAACCTTGAGGTAATGAGCTGTAATTTCTGTATATTTCCTTCAGAGCTTGTCAGAAGATGGTATTTCAGAAACCTGCTTATGTTTGTCTCATGCCTGTTTGCCTTATTGCGGTATAAATAATCTCTCTCTGTGTTTCTGAATAAAAAATACAAGCATGATTTGTGTTTGAATACAAGGGATTCATGCAAAACTCCCCCATACTTTTAAATTAATATTCTGCAAAACGTAGACACAGGAAATCAAATAATGTATTTATAAATTTTGAAAAAAAGTACAAACACAGCTGAACATCTATAGAGACGAAGAGAGTGCCGTGAGTTTATATTTGACCTGTTCAGGAATTTATCTTCCTGTTTTAATATCTAAAAAATGGTCTCTTCCTTCCTCTGTATCCCCGTCTATTGGGGCTGGTGCACAGAGGGGGTCTTCCATGGCAAGTGCCTAACTCAAAAGCGGGCCTGCTGCATTCCAGTTGTTAGGGGCAAAGCCTTGGGGCAGGACAGCAGCAAAGCACAGCCATATTTTCAGCAGGTGAGACATGAAAGACCAGGAGACAGCTGTGCCTAAATTCCTGGTGTGTGGCTGGGGCCCTCAGCTAGATGTGCTGGAAGTGGTAACAAGTGGTCCCCGTTTCCATGTAGCTTTAGCTTTCAACCACTGGATCCTGGTATGCCAGATCTAGCAGAGAAATGTAAGGTGGTATTTTCTCTCTGTGCATGTACTGAGATGGATTCAATGTTAAATGTTGGTTAGCTGATTTCAGAAAGCCAGAGCCTACCCCATCCCTTATAGGCCGTTATTTCACCAGTCACAAAAAGAATAAAGGTAGGTGGCATGGGACCAGGCAGGGGATCAAAGAAAAGGGAGTAGATATTTAACCAGCCTTGAAGAGACCCTTCTGCTGTGTCTACATGCGCATGTAGACACAGTGCACATACAAAATATTTTGAAAAATGAGTAATGAGGTAGTTGTCTTGACATTTCTCAACTGAGGAGGAGGGTGGAAGGTAGCAGCTGGATGAAATGCAGCCCTGGATACCAGAAGGCCAGACTGGATGCAGAAGAGCCAGCCCTGCTGCTAGTTTCTGGGGGTGGGCTCAGAGGCAATCCCCACCCACAGCTCCTGCTTCCCCAGCCTTGCTGATGCCCCTCAGTCCCCACCCGCAGCCCTTGCTCCCTCTAGGTCTGCTGATGCCCCCTCACTCCCTCCATTCCCCAGCTTCATTGTTACCCCCAACCTGAAAAGGAAGAGGATTGGGGTTGAAAGACCAATGCAAAGTGTGGGGGCATGGAGCCTACGGTGGAATTGAGCCTAGTTTGCGAGACTGTACGATGTCTTGACTGCTTGCATGGCTTGCAAGTTGTCAGGAGCCTTAATGTGCAATTTCAGTGCCACCAGAAAGTATTCAGAGTGAGCAGGGCTGGTTTGCTGTCTTTTGTGAGTTCCTAAAGACTCGCACATGTGGGTCGCTTGCTGTAGGGGACAGGCTGCCACCACTGCTATTACTCCACAGAATCTGGGAAGAGTAGCGGACGCATGGTGGGTAGCATGAGGACCAGCCCCAGAAAGTGCCTAAAAGCCAATGCCCAGGGAAGTCTCCCAATGTCTACAGCTCCAAGGCCCACTCAATCTGGCCCACAGCAAAATTATTATTGTCCCATCAGAGCAGGATTTTGCTGGAGGTTCTAACTTGAAGGGAAGGGATAGAGTCAACGAGAAACTGCTGCAGCAAGGATTGGTGACCCTTGTTTCGCATAGTGATGTAATGCTAGTATTTTGTGCTATGATCTGTAACTGTAAAATCTCTCTTTGCTTACGAACGAAGGTAGACTTCTGGGGAATAAACTCCGGTCTTGGTTCATAGCACAAAAGGAAACGATTCAATACAGCATCACCAAAATGACTGACTAAAAAGTGTAGGGTGAAAACACAGGAAAGACGATATATTGGATGTTAAATTCTACATATATTTTCAGGAAATATTTCTGAGGAAAAGGCTTTTTCACTTTACAATCGAGTTGGAAGGCTGCGTTTTGAACTGATCTGGCAAGCAGACATATTTCCTATTGAGCGTTCATAGTTGGTTCTGCTGGAATTGTTAACGGGAAAAAGAAAACACAGTCTATTTCTCCTCCTTGAACACAAACCTTTGATGAAGGAAAGCAAACTCAGGACAAAGAAATAAAGTTTTAAAACAACCTTATATGAAAGCTAAGACAAATAGAAACGTTTATACAATTTTAAATATCCAATCTAAGCTTGGTTTCTAAACAAATGAAATCTGCTTGCAGCATTTGAAATGTAACATTGCAGAAGATAAGGAAAAGTATTTTATGTCCTCGGAATGGTGAGCTCTGCTCCAGGAGGAGCAAGTAGGACCATCTTAGCCTTTTGTTAAGTAGATGGGGAGACAAAGTGGTTCAAATATCTTTTACTGGACCAACTGTTGTTGGTGGAAATAAATTGGTCCAATAAAATATTCGAACCACTTTGTCGCCCTGTCACTTGGGAGCAACATGGCAACCACACTCTTATCTCTGGTTAAGTACATGGACAGAGACAAAGAGGAGGCATGACTAACTAATAGTTTGGGTGGAAGTGAGTTTTGAGCTTGACAGACAAACTGCAAGCTCGGAAGTCTTACAGGGGATCTTTGTAGAAAGCCCATGTAGTGCAGAGAGGAGCAGCTTTTGGAAAATTGAACTGTTGGACTTTGGGAGTTGCAGCAATGTATCTTTGAGAGAGCACTTCAGGTGCTGTCAGCTGTTTTCCTTCTTCCTCAACCTAAATCGGTAAATAAAAGGAATTTCTGTACAGATGCCATAAGCCTCCAGTCTCATCCTCCTCAAAAAGAAACCGTTCCAAGAAAGTAATATCCTAGAAGCTCCCTATGACTAAGGGAAGAGGGAGCAACAATAGAATTGGCTTCAGGGATGCTTGGTATCCAACTTTAGAGAAAAAATTTAAAAATAAAATCTACATTACAGTGTCACATAAATTGTATTCTAAAATGTCTCACTTCTATTAATTTGTTATAAGTAACAGACAAAATAAACTTATTTGCTAAGTACCCAAAATTTAGCTGGTAACATTCCTTTGGAGAATGGACACAGTAGCTTCAGATAATGCCCAATACACCCTGCTTCTCATTTATGAATATGAATTTGAGTAATGTGGCAAGGCTCCTTTATTAGTACCTTGAAGATACAAAGTACAGTGGGAAATAGCAATAGAAAAAATCACAAAATCTTGTAATAGACATGTCCAAATTTCAAAGAGGTGGGGCCATTTTAGAGTTTGAAATATAAGAATTGCTGTAATAGAATTAATTGGACATAATGGATCTTTTAAATTAATATTAAGTATCACCATTTAATTTAGTATTTTTGTTAATGCATTACTTCAGAAATGAAAAACAAGTTGCCTTACTTTAAAAAAAAGTTATGACAAAGAGTAAGGGCGCAGTCAGACGTGCGTTTAAATCGCACAGCCGCCACAGCGGCAGCGTGCAATTTAAAGCACCGCGCACTTCCAGGTTGGTCTGAATTCAACATTTCCGCCTAACCCGACCTGTTGGAGTGCGGTTTGAAAAGCTGCTCGGAGCAGCTTTTCAAACCACACTCCCAACAGGTCGGGTTAGGCTGAAATGTGCGCACTCACCACATTCAGACCAACCCGGAAGTGCGCGGTGCTTTAAATCGCACGATGCCGCGGCGGCTGTGCGATTTAAACGCACGTCTAAATGTCGCCTAAATTAGTACTTATTGTGCATTAAATGCTACTTTTGCTCCAAAGTAACTAAAATTAGACCCTACCCTTCTCCCTCCATGTATAAGTCTGCATTTTTGTTCTAAAGTAGTGCTTAAAAGGCAACTGCACTATCTGGAAGACCATGCCAGTCCATTCAACTTTATACTGAGATTTTCTCATTGGATATTTTTTTCAAATTAGATCACTATCCTTGTTAACCTTATTGAGATCACCACTCAAATTACACTTAAATCGCACACAGGTAAAGATTCCTATCACGTCTACTCTAGACACACCCTCTAGTACATGCTCTTGCCTGCAGTACTGGTGTTCCAGTACTGCAAATTGACCTCCTAGCGAGCTGTAGTTTAGGCCCAATTTTATTGGCGTATCCTTTTGAATATAGCAGTAAAGCCACATCCCCTGGTTTGCTGAAGGTTCGTAGGAGAGAGAGGATGTTTAGAAATGTGATGGCGGAGCACTGCTTTCACAACCCGACCCCCATCAGGAAATGGCTACCAATAGGGGGAATTTTTTTATTTATTTATTAAAAAATTCTATCCTGCCCCTCCAGCCCACAGGGCAGCTCGGGGCAGCAAACAACAACTCAAAACATTAAAACAATTCACAATTTAAAAACCCCATATACATTAAAAAAAACAACCCCCCTCGCCAAAAGCCTAGCGGAACAGCCAGGTCTTACACAAACATCAAAACGACACGAGAGTGGGGGCCAACCGAGCCTCCTCCGGGAGCGAGTTCCACAGCACGGGGGCAGCCACTGAAAAAGATCTTGCATCAGTGGCCACCCATCTCACCCGGGGAACCTCCAAAAAGCCCCCCGCCCCGCCCCCCCCCCGGACGATCTCAGGGGTCAAACGGGCACATGGAGAGTGAGGCAATCCCGCATGGTGATCGGGTGATTGGGCACCATCACATTTGTTAACACCCAGAGTCTCTCCTACACTTCTAAAGAGCAATAAATTTTCTGTCCTAGCAGACACCCTGGGCTTCTGGAGACTGATTGCACACAATGCATTAGGCACAATGAATATGGCACCATTAATATAAGAGTGAACTGCTTTGGCACTCAAACCAATTCAGCAACACACAAACCATGCCAACTGTGAATGGCCTGGTACATGGTTCTTCTTTCCAAGAAGAGATCATCATTCATGCCACAAAAACTACTCTTTAGATTTGCACTACATACACAATTGTCAAAGGCTCCTGATAACTCAGTTGAGTCTAAAGCAACATTCACCAGAACAAGATACATTTGTCACAGAAAGGTGTTTGTCTGCCAAGTTTCACCTTTCTATCTCCAGTCAATTTGACTACAGCAATGTTCCAAAACATTCCAACATTTTTTCTGTCTAAATGATTGGGGGGGGGATAATTTGCTTTCTAATCCCATAGAGTTACAACATTTTTTTCTCTCAATTTTCAAAAACATCACTGGGAAGAGATTGTGCCTTGAACATGTACAAAAGTTGGAAGCTTAAAAAAATTCAGCACAAACTGAGAATGGAAACTTTGTTCTACAGTAGTGTTTAAAAGGTAACTGCACTATCTGGAAGACAGTGCCAATCCATTCAACTTTATACAGAGATATTTTCTCATAGATTAGTGCTTTGCCTATAGTACAACAACCAAAATACAATAGTAGAGCAGCCTCCTAATATACAAACAAGTAACACCAGACAAGGAGGACTAAACTAAAAAGAAGTGAGTTGTGCGAAGGCAACCGTGACAAGGGGAAGGTGTAGTATAAGACAACTAGCAAGTCATTAGTGGACATATGAAAGCACCATTGAGGAGAGCTGATTTACAGTGCTTTTTAAGCTATGGGGAGAGGAAGTATAAAAACTCAATGGGGCACAGGATCAACTGGTACAGAAATGAACCAATGTGGTGCTGCATCCTCAACAAGTTGTAAACAATGGGGAACCAATACTCTGCTAAAAAAAAACGTGATCCAGCACTGTGCTGAGCTTCTGAATTACTTGCCATGGGCTTTAGAGACAGAGATGATGAGCTCCTTTCAAAAGTACTGGGCATTTTAAAGGGTCAACTGCTAAGCAAGATTCTCAGCATGGTAACTGGTCAGAATGAAACTTGATCATAAAACGGGGAAGTGGCTGCAGAGATTATTTAATTTTATTTTTTGTCTCACTTCATCCACATTTGCTAACCTGCTCTAGTCACAATAGTGTTTGTTGCTTTTGTGAGGTCACAAGACCTCTAAACTATATCCAACATGTTGTTTTGCTAGTAGATTCCAAAATCAGACTTAGTTGATTCCTGTTTAAAAAAAACCCTCCTTGGTCTCTTTTCCTGCACTTGATTTATGGAGACTAGTTTTCCTTCTGAATCTTGGTCCTTAGTTTATTGAGTTCCTCTTCTAAACTTTGAATATGCTCCTTCAGTGCAACTTTATCTTGCTGTGCTTTCTGATTAGCTTGGCTCCGGGCTTCTTCAATCTTCCGTTCATACCACTTTTCCATCTGAGTAGAAACAGCTTCAAAAAAGTACTGAGTGATCTCCAGGGCTTGGGAAGTATCTCTGACCTGTGGGGTCGTTGGCTGGCTTCCTTCAGGCGGCTGCTGTTGCTGGGGCTGGTGTGCTGCTGTGTGTTGGTGGGGCTTGTGTCTTGACTGCCCATTTTTGCCAGACTTCCTTGTTTGAGTTCCCTTGTCTATAAAGAAGCCACTCTGCTGCTCAGTCTTTGCCAATTCAGTCAAGGGCCACAAAGCAGTTTGTACCTTAACATGCCTCAATTTGGAACCTGAGTATTCGGACGATGGCAGTTCTTGCTGGAACCTGTTGAAGGCATTAGAGCTGACAGCTTTGTCTTTAGGTCTGACAGCTTGAGGAGGAGCTGCACAAGGGACTGAACCTGCACCAGGTAATTGCTGCTCGGCCCCTGTAAATAAAAAATCATAAGCAACAATTCTGGGTAGTTTTTTGTGTGTGTTTTTTTTTTAATGCACAACATTATTTAAGAAGCCAACATTCTTGCTCTGAAGGTTGAAAAACATCATGTGCCCCATGTACAAAGCAATACACTTTCTAGAGAGTGATGCATCTTTTATCACACCATTGTATGGATCAATTCTCTCCCCTCCCCCCCAAATACAGCCTATGTACCCCAACTGTAGCAAACTGTCATTGGCAGATTAAGAGGGCATCACAGAAATATCCTTTGATGGAACAGAGAGATGAAACATCACAGAGATGAGAGGTTAGGTTAGCACTTAGGCAAGCAGTTCCTGTAGTGTTGTTAGTGTGCTTGCTGACGTTTCAGGAGGGGGTGGAACTTCCGTTACCAAAACTAACAAGAGGGAGTTCACGTGAGTTCCCACTCACAGGCACAGTTATTTTCCCCTTCTCTCGTTAAAATCAATAGTGTGGTGCACGGCTGCATTTTGAGCCCTGCATCGCATTATTGATTTTAACAGGAGAAGGGGGAAATAACGATAGAATCACCATGCCCACAATCAGGGACTCATGATCTACCTCTCGTTAGTTTTGGTAATGGAAGTTCCCCCCCGCCCCCCCCCCCCATCCTGTAACGTCAGCAAGCACCCTTCGTGGGATATATCCCTGTATCAAAAAAGAGCAGGCTTTACATATGGAAATAGGGTCCATCCACTTGCAATGCCATTGGGGAAATGAACTTTTGACAATTTGTTGGTATTTGTATATAGGAGACCCGAGGTTGGGAGTAAGGTCAGATGTTGACATCAGCAAAATTATACTAGTTTCACTAGATCCAGGTTGGGCCCCAAAGACACAATAATATCGTAATGTCTGGAAAGGATGGTTTAAAGTGATCTGCTACTAACAACATTCCTACCAACTAAGCCCAACCCAGATAGGCATTGTTGTTGGTGACCTTGATGGAGGCAGTAGACATCTGCATTTTCTTCTGCTTTGGAGGACACCCAAAATATCCAGAATTGTGGGTATTTTTGCAGCTGGGGCTGCTGCAGGTACCCTCCCTACCCCCAGCAACGTTAGATCCCCTAGGGAGGAAAACCACAATGAGGTGTTTCATGCTAAACAGCTGGTTGAAGGTTAAACACCTGATCGGCGGTAACCTGCAAGCACAAGTTTAGCACTAGTCATCAACCCCACAGTACAGGTTGCATCCAGACCCTGCAAGTCCAGGTATCTCCAAACCCCTCCCCAGCTAAACTGCACATGAGGGGGAAAGAGGGAATGCTCAGTGCCTGAACCAGTGAAGTCTGAATTTACAGGTCTCTACTGCGTACTGAGCAGAACTGAACTAGATCTTTGGGCAGATTCCATCTCTGACAGCTTTCCATTCAGATCCAGTTTCAACAAAATTGAGAGAGCCCACAATCTAGTCCACATTTTGTTGGCAATCCAGATCCGTTTTTCTGGCTGCCAAAGAGCAGAGCCGTATCATTTTGCACATGTGCAAAACAATGTTTGTGAATTGTGTTTGTGCATGCACAAAATAGTCCTTTGAGTGTATTGAACATGTGCAAGATGGTGCTGTCCTGCTTTGGTATGTTGTAATTGGCACAAAGTGGCATGACACTGCTGTTTGCCAGATATCCTGCACCATTCTGAAACAGCAGATAATCTCCACAGATAAAAATGGGCTGCTCTGTTTCAGAGGGGAGGTGTGTGGATGCAGAACATTGAAAGCAAAGTGTGCATCTGAAATTAAGTAACCTTAATCTTCCTTTTGTGGAAAGTCCCACAGCTAACCAGCACTTGTTTCTGTGAATGAGAACATAAGGACTGCCATACTGGATCAGACTAATGGGCCATCTATCCCAGCATCCTGGCTCAGACTGTGGCCAGCTCTGGTTGCTTCAGAAAAGTGCACAACAGGTAATAAATGAAGTGACCCACTCCCAGACCCCATCAATTCAGGTCTCATAGCCTTTTAATGGCTTCATCTAATAACCTATACAATCTTTGTTTGAACTCATTATGCTGTTGGCCTGACAATGTGTTCACGTTAATTGAGTGTTGTGTGAAAATTACAGCTAAGTCTAATAAGACTGTACCTGATGTACTGTCCTGCTGAACAACAAAATACTGCTTCCCAAAGCTTTGTTCTGACATCTGGGCTCTACTTCTTCCCACGCCTTCGGAGAGACTATTCTGCAGTGTGATGTAGGAATGCTGATGAGAGCCCTCTGACTGCAAAGGAGTCTGGCTATTTTTACAGTCCTTGGCACTATGGAGGTTCTCAGTATCCAGGGTCTCTGTGAGGGACTCACAAGTGGACAGAGTTGACTTTGGTCTTGAAGACCTAGAATCTCCAGAAAGCTTCAGCTCCAGATTCTGAATCTTTAACATGCACCAGGATTTCAATTCATCCACCAAGGAAATCTGTAAAAGAAGAAAGACACTGAGTTATATTTAGTCCATGTGCCACTTATAATGTATGTGTGCACCATAGTGAGGGTTGTTGCCACAAAGAGTAATTTTACTGACAATCACTGCCTGCACCTTACAAAATATTGCTAATTTCCTTACAGTGCAAACAACATTTTAGTGAAATGCTAACCATTGTATCGTATAACTAGAGCGGTCAGTTTTTGGAGGAAGAGAAGGGGAAATGTCCAACTCAGGCACATTTTGAGTTCTTGGGATGTGCATCTCTTAATGGTTTTATACTAACAAGATCAATTATATTTATTTATTTATTTAAGATATTTTTAACCTGCCCATCCTGCCGCAGGCAGCTCTGGGCGGCGCACAACATAAAATAACAAAAACATTAAAACTGTTATAAAATACACAACAAAGGGAGGGATAAAAATTCCCAACCATCCCCCACCCTACCCCTCCTCTCTCACCAAAAGTCAGACTAAACACACAGCCAATTTGTACCACAGAAAGAACACCTCCCTACCCACAAAATTTACAGACAAGGCCTAATCAATAAACTGTTGAAGGCAATGGAAGTCTTGAACAGAACGAGCTCATAGGGACATAGCCCCATTTGTTACTACACGGATAGAAATATGGGGCACAGTCATGACAGCTGAAATGCCTATTAAGTCCCTGACTTCTTGCCTTAGAATCTGATTGTCTCCTAAGAATATTTATCAAGAATTGTATGTCTTTGAAGGAAGATATTTGGGTTACTGATACATGTACGAAGAATCCAGTATCTTCGGCGTTGTCATGGAGAGGGGCAAGTCAGGAAGTACATGGTTATAATCTCAGTCTCAAATGGTAAACTTGGGTTGTAGTTATGTTAATATTATTCCCCTGCTCTTATTTATAGCATCCTTTTGTAAAGAGTGTTGTGCAAATTTACAAGTCCAGCTAAGAAAGCGTCTTCTCTACCCCTGCCCTGATGGACAGTCATGAAAATACTTAGGCTCACCCACAAAATGGTTATTAGCTCTAGCCAAGGAGGCAAGCAGAATTGTGCAAGGATGATTTATGGGGAGAGGTAGAAGACAGAAGCTGACCAACAAGAGACCAGCAGTTCTGTCTGGAAAAAGAAAAGAGTGACATTGACACACTGAAGGCCAGAGGCTGCAGTTTCCTTCCTCTCTCCTTGGAGACATGAGATGGAGAGGGTGGAGACAGATCGCAGAAAGGCTGAGAGAAGGCCATTTCAAGGAGAGCACACAAAGGCAATCATTCTTATGCGCTCATTTGTTTGTTTAGTTACTTTAAAAGTAATCTCAAGATACTTCTTAAAATATATTTTTCTGTTTGCTTTTTCATCCTAGGCATTCACATCTTCTCTGCAGTGACAGGAGAACTAATGAAATGACAACACCACAGGGACCAACACAGTGATATTTCAGCAAGTGAAAGGGAAAGGAACTTTCTGTAGTCGGGTTGTTTAAAACAAGTGTGAGGAACCTCAGACCTGGGATATGATTGTGGCCCATGGCTAGTCTTTATCTGGCCTCTTTCCAGGTTCTGAATCTGGCCCCTGGATCCCGTTTCTATTCCTAAGGGCTGATAGACTGATCTCATGGGAAAGGAGCAGAAATGAGGGCATGCGCACAAGGGTAGGAGATGGATCTATGGCACAAATCCATGAGCTGGGCCCTCCTCCCTTTTCCTACCCTGAGCGCACCTCCTAAGCATGTCACACACCCTCACAACTTCTAGCAAGTCCTCCAAGCTTTTACTCATTTTCAATTTGGGAGGGACCTCTGGGGAACTTTGTTTTGTGTTAAAACTTCCAGGGGGCAATTTTCATAGGCAAAAATAGCACTTGCTGTCTATCTGTTCTTGAATGATTCCCTTATGCAAGGGAAGGCTTTGTTAAAGGTTTCACACCCCATCTGACCATCCTGTTAAATTGTGAGAGTTCAAAATTATTAGGGCCTCCAGCACAACCAGAGCAGAAAAGACTACATTCCTGATTTCTAAAGCGATAGACTTAATAGCATAATTACTTTTAAGTCGCCTCTAAAGTTCCAGATGCCCAGAGGAGCATTCAGTATGCCTGGAGTTAAACCTGTATCGTCATTATTCATGCTTAGTGTTCAGAACAATTATTTTCTAACCTACCTGTCGTTTCTCTCCCTCATTTTTCTCCAACTCAGCATGCTGTTGAAGGCGATGAAGGCACTCGGTTCTCTCTGCCGATAGTCTTTCAGACATCAGTTTATCCATAACTCGGAGCTGTGGTATAGCATAGAGGCCCAAATTAAATGGCCAAGTTGGAAAAAAAAAAAAAAAGAGAGACGTCTGATCATTTATCAGAACCACTTGTCGCTTAACTTTCAGTTAAACTGACACTGTTACCTCATGAGCATCCCATGCTTAGATAAAGCTGATGGAAGAGGCACTCACAAAACAGTACGAACAAACACAACTCCCTAGGATTTTAAACATTTCAGTGAAACTAGGTTCTTCATTGAAACATCCCTCAGTAAGTTCTAGTTTGTGTCACAGTGGTTGGCTTTTGTTATTACCATGCTTAGGTCAATTGGGTTGGGATATTATGTCAGTAATGACACGAGGTTCTTTTCTTTACATGACAAAGAGTTAGTATATCAATCAAACAAATGTTTATTGTTTCGACAAAGTCACAACAAAAGAAACCAACAATAAAAGATTACCAATAGGAAGCCATTTATAATACATAAAAATTTAAATGAAAATTATCAATAAACTACTACATACTATCCCCAACAGGGGCTGCTATAAATTTAAATCAAAAATCTATATATAGTATAACTTCAAAACTCACTTGATCCCCAATTTCTTAACACAATTCTAAATATATAAATATCCCCCTAGTCCTTATAAACTATAATAAAATAGACTCATAAAGCCATAATCAACATAAAATCTTCCCAACGTAGGACATAATGAGCATGGATCCTAGCTCTTCTACAGAGCTGGAAATCGGAAAACTCTTGACCCCTGCAGACTAATCTGGTTACAGACCGGAAATCCACCCAGTCTTACCCTAGCTAAATATAAGAGGCCATCATAGCTCTATTCATCCTCATGACCCTATAACTATTTTATTTGATAACTCGTATTCTTTATAGGAATTCTATATAATTTCTTCAATTAAGATATAATAATGAGCTAAACCCTAGCTCTTCTACGGAGCTTGAGCTCGGGAAACTCTTGACCCCTGGACTGTGGGATACCATCCGAAACTGAAAATCTGTCCAATTGACCTTACCTCGACAAACTATAGTAGGTCAAGATCATCTATTAATCCTCCCCAGCCTGCTTAATAACAAATACTCTCCACAAGAATTCTATAACCCCAGAGGTAACATCCGTGGAATGATCACCCAGCAGGCACCCAAAATAAAATTCCTTTCGCCTATCTTGGTGGGCAGCTAGCAATGGAGTTATCCACCTAGCACGTTCCTTATTATAGAGGGGACAAAATAGCAAAATATGCTCAGTTGTTTCAGTTTGCTGTAATAAGCAATGGCAGTTACGTTCTGCTAACGGAACCCCTCTGAAACGACCCTCCACCAACTTTGAGGGGAAAAAATTTAATCTTGCCAGAGTGAACAACCTCCTCTTTTTAGGAATCTTACTATTTACCAAATAGGGCATCAGCGATCGTGTTTGATTCATAATTACAAGGTGTCCTCCTAATGTTCTATTATCACGAAGGGAAGCCAAGGTATTCTGCCGTGTATTATCAAAAAGTCTATCAAATAGCATTTTTTTTGCCACTTTATAGCCCAATGGAATCAGGGCCTCTGGTGAAAATCCAAGGTGCTTTAATTTTATCCACTACCTTCATTGCCCACAGGTTAGGAGCTTTATCATCAAATGCCAATTGGGAGAGAGGGGCAGCCATCCTGAAAAACAAGCGGAGCTAGTACCCAATTGCACCCTTCCATGCCCTTTCCTGTAATGACAGCAGCCCACACTCCAATCCCAGTGCTCTATTACTTGCTCCAGCTGGTGCTGATAGTAAAGATCTTAGAAAGCCGGACTGGAGCCGTTCCAAACTTTCTATTTTATCCAGGGCCCAAAAATGGGCACCATACAGCAACTGGGGAAGACACTTTACCGTCAAAATTTTAACAGGTGGGGCCACCAAGAAACCCCCTCTAGCCTTAAAAAAAGCAACTAGTAATTTGATCCGTTTTTTAGTCTTTCCCAGTATGGTCTGGGCCTGGCTGGCCCATCCCCCGTTCGCTTGATAAATTAAACCCAGATATCTAATGATCCGCACTTGTTCGACCTATGACCCACTTGTGAACCGTTCTTTTCCGTGTGAAAACTACCACCTTGGTCTTCTGCCAATTTATTTCAAGAAGATTGTCCTGGCAATACCTCCCAAATGCTTCCAACAGCCACCTTAGGCCCACCTGGGAGCCAGATAGTAAGACTGTATCATCTGCATAAAACAAGGACGTAATGCCTTTTTTCCCAACCATGGGAAGATGAAAAGTCTCACCGGAGCATATTTGCACGGCATCATTTATATATATATTAAAGAGTGTCGGGGCAAGGATGCATCCCTGTCTGACCCCTCGATATGTCCTGCTTACATCCGACACAGCTCCCTGATCATTTAGCCGTACCTTAATAGAGGAGTTTCCATACAACTTACAAATCAAGAATAGAAGCCTCCTCTCTATATTAGTTAGTATATCAAAGAGATATCATCCCAGAATGATTTCTCGATAATCCAATTTAGTCTGATAGCCCCTCCCTATATTCTTAGGAAGCCAGGTGGGAAAATAGCAGGGTATCTCCAGATGGACTTGAAGCAGAAGTGCCTCATTTATCTTTAGATGATGTATGGAACAAAGGCCATTGGCTGTTTTGGCTGGCCATAGGTTGGGTTTGCCCAGAGACAGGAGATTGTGCTCACGTACATTTGGGGGTGGGGGTGGAAGACCTGGTACATTAGGTTTTGGAATGTCCTTATTTTAATGAAATTTGGGATACTTTTCTTACACCTATCTTACTTAAAGTAAAGTACTTTTCTAACAAGGATAAATTAATTTGGTTATTCCATCAAACAGATGCTGATGTTATCACCAGGCTTACGGTTTTTGCCCTAAACGTGGATATTATTTAGACACCTGTAACCCTTGCTTGCTGCTCACTCTGTTTAAATTTATTCTAGTTTGGAAGTTATTCAGAGATTTTAATCTTTTTGCTGATTAATCATTGGTTGTTTTTTTATTTATGTTTTTTATTTATTTAAGTTCTGGGGTAATGTATCTTTCTTTGTACAAAACTGTTTTATCTTGGCTATGGCGGAAGCTTGTGTCAGAATAAAGAAAGTTCTAGCTGCTAAAGCAGGGATGGGGAATCTGCAGCTAGTAGGTCAAATCTCTCCTGCAGCTGTTTTTTTAATTGGCCCCTTTCCAGTTGGATCTGGCCTGTGGATCTAGTCCCTCCCCTCAAGCACTGATAGAGTGAGCTCAGGTGAAGGGAACAAAGATGAGGGCATGCATACAAGAACAGGAAATGGATTCACAATACAGACTCATGAACTGGACTCTCCCTTTCCTTTCCTCCATCCTGAGCATACCCCTTAAACACTCTGCCAAGAGCTGAAATGAGTACCCACAAAAAACAGGTATACTCATTGAATTTTGGGTACTTGAATCAACTTGAAAATATTGGGTACCAATCAGTACCCAATTTCAACCCGATTTGAATATCCGATGTCCCGGAATTTTGGCTTCCGGTCCCAGAAAGGAGTGAATTTCCTTTCTTCCAGAGGACGACAGTCAGAACTAAACAGGTTTGATCCCCACTCGACCAGCAGGAGACAGAACAGAGTTTGACGAAGCATGCTCAGTGGAATCCGTTACCATGCTGCCCCTGTCATCCCAAAGTCTTGAACTGGAAAACATGCTCAGAAAATCCAAATCTAACTAATAAATAAATTAACAAGCTTCATATGCCTTTCTTCTCCCCAACCAGAGCTCGGGAAGAGGAGTAAAAGAATAGCTAGAATTTCCTGATACCCGACAGAAACTTTATGACAGATAATAAGCGTGCCAAATGCACAACACTGAAAACAAAAGAAGGGAGGGAAGTATGACTTGGCTGTTCTCCTCTAGAAGAAAGGAAATTCACATGGTAAGGGCCAATTTTTCTCTTCAGAGGATTCCAGACAGTCAGAACTAAATGGGATGTTCTAGGGCAGTATCCTAAATCATAGGGTCGGGCATGCTATACAAGATGCTACACCTCACAGGACAACCTATGGGGAGTTCTGAAGGACCCCCTGCAGTACTCACTTCCCAAAGGATTTTGTAATGATGAGTGGAAGTATGCATGGAAGACCAGGCTGCTGCCCTACATATCATGTCATAGGAAACGCTAGGCCTAAATGCTGCTGAAGTAGACTCCTCTGAGGGAATGGGCCCAATATTCTCAGGGAGAATTAACCCATTGGCCCTGTAAGACTCCAGGATGGCTGAGGTGATCCATCCAGAGAGAACTGACTTTGAAGCTTTCCTCCCTTTACTGGAGGGGGCACGACAAACAAGGCAGAGGACACAGCCAAAAGGAAGACATCCTGTGCAAATAAACCTTGAGTGCTCTATGCACAAAGGGTGTGCCATAGCATTAGCTTCTCCGTTTTTGTCATAACTGTACGGATGTTACGATGAAGGTGACACAGTTTCTGTTCTATGTTTATGTCAGTAAATAGACTTAGGATTTAGTAAGGTATAATTACATATACTTGGTCCTTTGTAGATTAAGTTGGGATATTTCTTTTCCTTGGTCTGGGCTGTTGTGGCTAAGGTATTTGATTTTTACTGTTTTGGTTATATTTAGTATGATTTTTTTTAATTTAAACTTTATTTGCCACAACCAAAGGTTATTGGCAGTAATTCTTACAAATATCAAAGTCAGAATGTCATATTTACAACAACACAATACATGTAAATAAGTCATATACTTCTGTAATAAAACACCCTAAAAAGGCCCACTCGAAATGATTTCCCTATTAAATCTATTTGCTAAGAATAATACTTAGGGAGATTCCTTCTCCAGTAGATAATCTTGCCTCTTCCTCCAAATAGCTTTCCCAAAGACTGCAACCGCCCAAGTTAACTCAGTACCCTTATAATTTAAACATAAATCCAAAAGGTCAGCTTGGGAACATTTTAGCAACATTTGATTCAAAATCCTTTGAATCGTTTGCCTTTTGGCAGTATATTTAGGGCACACCAGAAGGATATGTTGCACTGAGTCTGGGACCTGCAGTGAGCAGAACCAGCATTTTCTGTCCTGCCACGGTATCCCTTTATACCGGCCTTGAAGAGCAGCTGAAGGGAACATCCCAAAACGAAAACAGGTAAATGCCCTTCGCGCTGCAAACTCCCCCCAAAGTCCCAAATAACTCCCTTCACTCAGGGGAGAGGTTGGAGTCTTGTAAGCCGGGTTCACTCTCTGTGAGTGCAGCAGATCAGCCTCAATTTGTATTTGCTGATCTCTCAGTCTACGCTTGACCAGGCTCATAGCCTGCCTTACAGTTGAGGATAGGAGTACTGTCAGCGGGAGTCCCAGCTTCCCCATGACAGTTTCCATACTCTCCAGCCAAGGGGTCAATAAACCCTCGTGCCGCGCTCTCTCCAGCAGGGACAGCCCATCAGTCGGCAATGAATAGATCTTCAGCCAAAAACGAACCAGCGACTGAACTGCCAACACCCTCAATGGCTCCAGTCTTAAGAAGACCTGGGGGGTACTCCTCGGGACCCCCAAAATAGCCCTCAGGAACCCATTTTGAATTGGTTCTAAGACCTCCAAAAAGCCCAGTCCCCATACTGGAAAGGCATAGAGTAGCTGAGATATCACCTTTGCCTGAAATAAACGAATAGCCGGCAAAATCAGCTGGCCTCCTTTACCAAAAAAAAAGGTACGTAAAGCGTTCCCTGCCTGGTCTGCCTTGATCTTGGCCATTCGCCAATGGTCACGCCAGCTAAGTGAGTTGCAGAAGAAAATCCCCAGGTATTGGAATCTATCCACCTGTAATATCTGGTGCTCCCCAATTCTCCAGACATGCTTGATTCTATGCTTCCTTTGCCCAACAATCAAAACTTTAGTTTTCTTATAATTAATTTCCAATCCTTCTTGCTGACAATACTCCCCCACTCGCTGCATCGCCCGACGGAGCCCCACCGGAGAACACGAGATCAATGTCGTGTCATCAGCATACAGCATACTCCCTATTTCGTGGGGACCAACTCGGGGGGGATGAGTATCAACTTCTGCCATGAACTTAGGGAGATCATTCAAAAAAATATTAAAGAGACACGGGGCCAGAAGGCACCCCTGTCTCACCCCCCTATCCACTTCCACTTTCTGGGACAGAGCCGATATATTTAGTATGTCTTGTATCGTATTGTGTTTTGTAGATTTATAACGTATATTCTAGATATACAATGTATCATGTATTATATTTTATATCTGCAATGGCCATTTGACCACGCAATAAATTTACTTAGCTTCTCCAACTAGTGAACTGGACAAGGGCAGAAGGAAGGAAGAATGACCTCCTGGGATCTATGAAACCAGGTGTTAGCCTTGGGAATAAACAAAGGATCCAACTTCAAGACCACTGACTCCTTACCGAAAATACAAAAACTGGTCTCCATAGAGGGCTCTCAACTCAGAAATCCTCCTGATGGCAGTAACTGCAGTCAAGAATGCCACTTTTAAGAACATAAAATAAAGAGATACCTCTCTAAGAGGTTCAAAAGGAGGATGCATCAGTGCCTTTAAAACT
Organism: Sphenodon punctatus; assembly: GCA_003113815.1. Taxonomy (NCBI): domain Eukaryota; kingdom Metazoa; phylum Chordata; class Lepidosauria; order Sphenodontia; family Sphenodontidae; genus Sphenodon; species Sphenodon punctatus. Next base: position 3,199,104 of record QEPC01000055.1, on the reverse strand, counting down.
AAATTTAGGTTCAACAAGGGAAATCTGTGAACTACAGGTGGAGAAAGAAGTTTGGAGCCCCCCAAAAACCTTTGAATATGAGGGTGTCCCATATTCTAGAACCTCTAGAAGAAAACAAAATTCTATCCAAGGCTGTCACCTGGCGAGTAAGGGTGCTGGGCTCATGGCCCTTGTCGAGACCCACCTGCAAAAATCCTAGGATCAAGTCAACTCCTGCCTCAGACGGCACCAAGTTTTTACTTTGGTACCAGGGACAAACACTTTCCAAATATGCTGATAAATTCATTTGGTGGATTTTCTCCTAGCTGACAGCAGGGTATTTAAAACTATTTCCAAATAACCTAGCTGTCTGAGAGTCCTCCTCTCAATTTCCACACTGTTAGACTGAGAAGATGGGTCGTCTTATAGAGAAGAGGACCCTGAAACAGAAGGTTTGGAAGCAGAGGAATGTGTACCACAGGAGCCATTGCTAGCTCTATTAGGTCAGAGAACTAGGGTCTCCGAGGCCAGAAGGGGGCCACCAGAATCAGTGTGGAATGTTCCCTCTAACTTGGATAAGGTCTTCCCGATTAGGGGGAAGGGAGGGAAGGCATACAGAAGCCCTTTGGGCCAAGGTTGGCTGAAGGCATCATGAGTGAGAGACCTGTTCAGCTGGAATTGGGACATAAAGCAAGGCACTTTTGCATTGCAAAGAGGTCCACCTCTGGAACCATGAAGGCATGGACTATTTTCTGGACTACTTCCCGATACAGGGACCCCTCTCCGGGATCTACTCGCCTGCGGCTCAGCCAGTCTGCTTGGATGTTGCCACCGTTGCAGATGTGCAGGGCCCTTCAGGGATGCTAGGTTGGACTTGGCCCAGGTTATCAGGAGGGTTGCCTTCTGGTGGAGACACAGAGATCTTGAGCCCCCTTGATGGTTGATGTAGTCCTGGGCTGTAACATTGTCTGTATGTATCTAGGACATGGTGCCCTCTGATGCCAGCTGGAGTAGGGCCAAGCACACAGCTCTCAGCTCCAACCAGTTGTTGCTGTACGTTCTCTCTTGTTGGGACCAGAACCCCGTACTGCTCTTTGATTTAGGTGTGCTCCCCAGCCCAGGAGGCTTGCATCTGTTGTAATTGCAATCCGGTTCGGTTCTGACAGAGGAACTCCCATGTAGAACCTCGTTTCGTCCAGCTACCATCTCATTTGGTTTTTCAGGAGCTGGGGAGTCTGAACCCAAGGATTTCAGCCCTCGATGATCTGTAGTTGAAAGGGCCTCAGCAATGCCTGCAGGGGATGAAGGTGAAATCTCACCCATTGAAGTTGCTGGATGCAGGAGACTAAAAGGCCCTGCAGACTTGTCAGCAATTTCAGTCTCAGTAAGGATGAAGAACATAATTGGCATATGTTGTGGTTTGCCGCTCAACTGGAATCAAGACAGAGTTAAGTTTGACATCCAGAATGACCTCCAGGTGTTCCATTCTGTGAGATGGAATTAGCTGACTCTTGGCCAGATTGAGTACAAATTTTCAGTGTCAGCATACAGAGTTGTGGGGAGTGTGTTCCTCCCTGCTTGTTTAAATAGAACACTGTAGTCATATTGTCCATAGCAATCTGTACCGTTTTGCCCTGTAGGTGTTGTCTGGAGTCAAAGCTCTTCGAATAACTGTGGTCTCCAATATTTTAATATGGAGACTCTACTCCTTTGTTCACAAACCTGCTACCAGCAACCTCTGAAGATGTGCTCCCCATCCTGTGAGAAAAGCATCAGTTATAAAAACCCTTGTAGGTTTAGGGGTTCTGAAATGCATGCCCTGTAAAACAAATTATTTCTGACAACATATCCTTAAAGAAGTTATTACCTGTGCTGTAATTCTTAACCTTTTTTTAGCATTATCGAACGCTGGGTTAAAGTGTTTAAGAAACCACAGCTGTAGGGGTCTCATATGTAGCCTAGTCATAGGGATTAGGCTGGTGGTAGAAGTCATAAGACCCAATAATTTTTGATAGGTTACAATAGGTTGTAATTTTTTCCTTTTAATCTGATAGACAACCCTCCTAATCCTCTTGTACCTTTCTTGAGGAGCAAATACCTTTCCTAAAGAAGAATCTATAATAACTACCAGGTAGGTAACTCTTTGGGCTGGAATGATATTAGATTTTTTCTCATTGATATCGAATCCCAAATTTTTGCAGGTTTCTCTTAGAAACATGTAAAATGTAAATTTACAGATGTAAATTTTACATCTGTTGATAACTGGATAGGATCATCCTTTATTATGATCCAGTCATCTAAATAGGGGGAAACGTGAATCCCCTGTCTTCTTAAGTATGCCATAGCTGATGCCATAACCTTAGTAAACACCCTGGGAGCAGATGATAAGTCAAAAGAGAGGGAACAATATTGAAAATGCAATCCCTCAAAGGTGAATCTAAAATATTTTCTGAAATCTGGGTGAAACACTACATGGAAGTATGCATCCCTTAAATCAATTGTGACATACCATTGACCCTCCTTAAGGTATTTCTTTAAAAGATCCATGGACAACATTTTAAACTTTTCATATCTGACAAATTCGTTTAGTTTTCTGAGATCCAAGATGGGCCTGTGCACACTATCCTTTTTATCTATTATAAAATATTGAGAATAAAACCCCCTATTCAGGGGTGGTAATATTTCAATGACAGACTTTTTGTACAATTCATAAATTTCTTTATTCAAGGTAATATAGTGGTCCTGTGGCTGTGACAGAATATTATTCTTCAAAGGCCTAGAGTATGGAGGGGTTTCAACAAATGTAACTTTGTATCTGTGGGCAACAATGTTTAAAACCCAATGGTCAGAAGTAACTAATTTCCAAAAAGAAAGACACTATAACAATTTAACTGTGAAATTAACTTCCACTCCAGCTGCTTTAATTGTCAGCGGCACCCTGTTTTAACTGACTGAAAACTGGGAGCTTGCCTCTGCCCATTATGTGGTTTGAAGGTTGAAGCAGCCCGTCTTGGCCGATTAGAGGTATAGGGAATAGGGGAAGCATAATACCTCCTTTCACCCTGAAAGTATGCATTTGAATTGTATGGTCTGGAAGGTCTTTGATAGTAAGAATGGTTAGAAGTTTAGTGTCTAGGTTGGAATGTTGATGAAGATTGATCTTGAGGAGCGATCTTCATCTTCTGGACAGTAAATGACAATTTTTCAATCTTTTCTAACACTTCGTCTGTCTCTTTAGCAGAGTCCAGACCCATCAAACGGTAGGTTCTCTATTCTGTTCTCATGGTGTTTATCCAGTCTAGTAGATCATAGTCAAGCATGGCGGCGTGTTACCACTGCATTTGCCACGTTCCTGGCTGCTGCCTCTGATGTGTGTCCTTAAGCTGAAAAATGACGATAAGGGACCCCTCTGAGCATAGTTGATTTTATTTATTTACTTATTTATTTAATTAATTAATTAATTAATTAAGAAATTTTTACCCTGCCCATCTTGCCACAGGCAGGTCTGGGCAGCTTACAATCAACAATAAAAGCACTTAAAATTATCAAAACAAGGAGTAATTAAAAACATCCCTAACCACCCACCACCCTAACCCATTCCCCATTATTACTACCCATTATTAAGCTCACTTTGCTTCTCTTTAGGTAAGGTAGGAAGGATCTTTCCCACTTCTCCCCACAGATAGTGTTAATAACTGGCCATCCCTGCCCAGTAATTGGCTGCTCTCATAATCATAGGAGCTGATGAGAAGCTTTTTTGCCCCAACATGTCAATTCTTTTCCCCTCCTTATCTGAAGGGGAAGAATCCTGTGAGGTTTTATTGTACCTTTCAGCAGCCGCAGACACCACTAAAGAGCTAGGGGTGGGGTGCTTTAAATAAACAGCTAGTGACTGGCGGGAACAAATAAAAAGAGCTGTTGGCTAAATTAACTGATGGTATAGAGGCAGGAGCTTTCCAGAGAGAAGCTGCCTCCTCACGCCTTGGGAAGATCTGCAAAGTGAGCTTGGCATTTCTATTTTTCTCCAACACTTTATATGCTGGATCCTCATGCTTGGAGATAGGAACAGTCTGGAATTTTACAACTGTGCTAAATCTTTTAATTAAACAATGGAACTGTTTATGCTCTTCGCTATTTATGCTAGGAGCATTAACTAATACTACAATCTCATCTGTGGCAGGAGAGTTCGTTTCTATTTTATCAGGATCCAGTACTCTGTCCTCATTTAAAGGAACAGAGTCTGTTGTTGTCTGTGCCAGAGAACTCGGGGGGGGGAGAACTCAGCTGGAACCTGTTCCTGTTCTGTTTCAGGTAAGTAAATTAAACCCCTGGGAAGGTTTCTCTTAATTTGTGCAACTTTGTTTGCTTTATGTTTCCATTTCTCTATTCTTTTAGGTGGTGCACAGCAGCGTCTGCTGCAAACGTCGAGGATGAGAAAAGTCCCGACATTGTACAATCTCCCAACCTCGAGGAGCTTGGTAGATCCCTCCTTCATGTCGGGGAATCCAAAGACACGGTGAGCTGGATATCACAACTCTGGACGTCTTGAAGATGCTGACCTCTTTCTTTTATCAGTTCTTGTAGATGCCTGAACTTGATGTCCTCTCTGTTACAAGCTTCATCTCAAGCTCATAAAGTCTCTAACTGTGGTTGAGGGAAAAATTCCTCTCTCTTGTAGATTTCTTGTCTCGCATAATCCGCTTTAAATGGCTCCTTAGAAGTGGAAAACCATGCTGTAGGATTAAAGGGTGTCCCACTGTTATTTGGATCTAGGATGTGCTCATCTTTTACAGATGAGTTTGCATTATAACCCAGAGCTAACAGAGCTGTGGGTGACATCTCTCCAGTGAGAAAAATACTCTCCTCTTCAAAAAGTATAGGGGATATCAAGCATGCCATCTTTTTCGTGGGCTCTTTCCCTTTTGTACATTTTTCCCTTTTTATCTGAGGGGCCAGTTCATGGGACAGACCACGATCAATAGATGAGGAGTTATTTACCTCAGTAATAGGTTGTGCCACCACAGTTACTTTGGCTCCTATACTAGGAGCTACAGGAGAAGTAGGCACCAAAGAGGAGATTCTTTGAAGTCTCGGTTAGCCTTTTCTTTAACCCTTTCTTTTTTCTCAAGCTCAGCCAACATAACCAGTAGCTTAAGCCTTCTGTCTCTTAAAGTTTTATCTTTAAGCTGTCCGCAGTATGGACATTCATCTTGATCATGGTCAGGACCCAAACACAGGAGACATAAACTGTGAGGGTCCTTAGTGGTAAAGTTCCTGTTGCAGGAGCAACATCTCTCAAAGCCGTGCTTATTAGAAGCCATCTCTGGGGTGAAATTAACAAGCTTTTTATGTACCATCAAGCCGTGAAGGTGGTTGGAAGGGACTGTCACTTGGAAGCAGGAGAGTACTTTTATGCTGCGGGGCTCGAGACCAACATGTGGTCTTTTGAATTTTAATGAGCTAGGTATGTGCTGCAAGTGAAGGGTGCGCATGCACAATCCCGTTGTGAGAATGGGAGGAGCCACTCAAAGAGGAACTGGGTCTGATCAATGACACTCTGTCCTGCTCCTCTAGGTCACCATCCTGAACCAGGGGGGGAAGCTATCATGTGTGTGTCCTTCTTAGAGGCACATTTCCTGGGTATGTTCATTCTACATGGAGACTCGGGATCTGACTGGACGTCCATCAGCGTCTCGGCGCTGTCCTCTTCTACCTCCTCCTCTGAAGGGGAAATAGGCGCTGAGGGGGGAGTGGATGCAAGGGGACCTAGTTTAGGATGCTTAGCTGCTGGCTGCTTACCTTTCCCTGCAGCTTCCCTCATTTAAAGGAGGCATCATGGGGGAATTACAGGGGGTGAGGAGGGTGCTTTCTCTTCCTTTTCCTTGTCCTGCCCCTTTCCTCCCCTTGGCTCTTCTGGATCTTGTCCAGGGTCAGTAAGATCTTGTTCAACAGAATCATATGAAGATCATTATCAGAGAGGAAACTGGATTGTTTTACCTGCTCTTCTGCAGCTGAGAGCAACTGGCATCTTTCACACCTTCTGAAGAGCTGTGCGAGCTAGCCGGCGCCATCTTGATTCCTTCTGAGGGAACGGAGCTAGAGTTTTGTAGGTGCACCCTGCCTGGGCCAACTCTGCTGTTTTGACCACTGGCACCCCACTGAGGGACCTGGGTCACTTTAAGAGTGAGAGCTGGGACAGTGTAAGCTCTCTAGCTCTGAGCGGGCAGAGGGAGCATCTGCAGAGACTCCCAGCTGCACTGAGGCAACCAGACCCTTTCCTGCATTTTCAGAGGCAGGGAGGGGATGGAGCAGGGTGCCACGGCTGTAGGCTGTACCCCAAATCAGTGTGGAACTGCTCCGCTGCTGCCTTCTAAGCCGCCTCACTCAAAGTCAGTGTGGAACTGGTCCAGCTCCCCCCAAGTGCAGGCTTCTCTGCTGTGGAAAGGAAGAAGCTGCTCGGCCAGCTCCACGGCTGCTGACATTCCCTCAGGCCTCCGGAGAGGGAGGGGCAGCACTGAGGATCCTTCCAGTGTGGAACTTCTCCCAGAATGCAGCAACTGAAAGTCTACCCTCCCCAGGGGAGGGGGGAAATGTGGGGCTGAGCTACACTGGGCCAAAAGCTTCCAAAAGGCAGAGAGAAATATGAAAAGTGTGGCGCTCTAAACAGAGCGGAAGGATTCTGCATCCTACAGAGATCCAACTGGAGCCACATGGGGACTGATCCCACTGAGCATGGTCCATCAAACTCTGTTCTGCCTCCTGCTGGTCGAGTGGGGATAAGCCCCTTCAGTTCTGACTGTCTGGAATCCTCTCGAGAGAATGTCGGCTTCCAGTCCCAATTTTCCTGTTTTTTGTCCTGACTTATTGATTAGTAACCCGAAAATCGGTACCATAAGTTACTGAGTAGCTTGTTGAATAACTGAGATGGTACTAGAAAATGCAGGTATTGCCTGTAGGTAGCAAATGAGCTACCTATTTCAGCTCTAAGCCTGCCCCCAACTCCTATCCAGGCAGTGCAGCTTGGACTAATTTCCAAAGTGGCCCCTGCCCTAGAGCATTAATGCCTAGCGCATGCAACCCTAAACATGACATTAAAGAGCTTACCTGCATTGTCCAAAGAGATTCCCTTTACAAGTTATTTTCTACCCAGGATCTAGCTTGCCTAGATTGGTAGACTTGAGGGAGCAGAGGAGAGAAGGCACACCCCATCCCCTCTGTATTTAGAGTGCAGGGGACAGCCCCCTCCTTAATTTTGGCTCCCTGTTACTTTTGTGACAAAAAATAAGGAGGAAACTGTTGGCTGCACCTGGCTGGAGGAGTATGCGTATGTGTCTTCTCCACCCCCCACCATTTGTATATGGATGAGTTGGGAGGAGGGGCTTTGGGGTGTCAGGATGGTGCTTCTCCCCTGCTGCCCCTAACTACTTTAAACTGTTGTTGCTCCACTGCTAGCTTGTAACAGCAGATCACTGTAGAATTACACGAGTTGAGGTCGTTGGTGTGGGTGGGAGCTTGCCTGGAACTTCCCTAATCACATTTACAGGAACAGAAGCCCCATGCATCTCTGGACTAGTGCTGAAACAAGATCTCACAAAAGCGAGAAATCTTGTCAAAACCCCAGTGCTCAATTTGTCCCAGGTCAAACCTAGCACCGAAATATCTCTGCAGAGTTCTCGGCAAGGAGGGGAGGGGGGGGGGGGAAATCACTGCACATGCGACCATTTCAGTTAACGGCAGCAGCCATTGTGCATTGCAACATAGCGAGAGAGACTCACGAGCAGCAATTTAGCTGCTTATTTCACCCCTACTCTGGACCGTTTCCTTACCTGATGCTGAGTTTTGTTCTCCATCTGGCCCAGCTTGGCGTTCATCTTATCCTGCACTGTCCCCAACTCCACTTTTATTTCCTCCACCGTTGCCTCCAGTCGATTCTCCAGTTTATTAATCAGCGGCTCACAACGGCATCCATTTATTGGTGCCTTAGAGGAAAGGAAAAGGCAAAACGGCTTAAGAGATCATTTCTGTACACTGCTAAGAAAATGTTCAGATTTTCTTCTCCAGTTGAGGTTGCTGCACTACTACCTAATCTGAACTGGCACAATCTGACTGCCCTGATTACATATGGAGGAAGAAAAAAGGTGCAATGCCAATTGTTTATGTAGATTTGATTGTGATTTATTATACAGAGCAGTGATCACACTGCTCTATATATAGTTAAGGAAGAGACACTGTCCTATTATAACCATTAGAATGTTCATTACTACAAAATTGTAACCAGACAACCTAACAGTTTGAGTTTTAGTACCGTTGGTGGGACGGGGAATATTTGCATCTCAAAAAAAAAAAAAAAAAAAAAAGACACTGTAGAACTAGAGAAGGGCAAGAAAGTGTTTGTGCAGCTGGTTTACCTGCATGACTTTCCCATCCTTTCCCCGATACAGCGTGTACAGCTGGTAGGCTCTGAATTCATGGGGAGCTGATGGAGAAGCATAACCATGTTTACTTTTGCGTTTAGGCACGTTCTGCTGAGGGTCAGAGAGTACTTGCTGGTCAGTTGGTGAAACAGGATCTGAGAGTGCTGAAATCTGAATGGAACACACACAAAATCACCGGCCAGGTTTGCAAACGCTCAACAAGGTCTTCTGCAGAGCAGCAGTAACAACACAGATCTCTCTACAGAAAGGGCACAATCCTCTGCCATTAAAGTCAAAGGGAGTTTTCCCACTAACTTTAGTGGGTGTGGGACTTGCCAAAGAGTTTGAATCTGCAGGCATATGTTCTAGCTTCTCTGTGTCACACTGCAGTGACTTGTACTGTAAATGCCAATATTTGAAAGCTACACAGCCCAGAAGTCTATATCATTCCCAGTGGGACAACACTTTTTCTAGGGATAAATTTGGACTAGAGGCCTGTCCTCTGAAGTTTCTGCCTCTCACACCCAACCAACAACACTTGGGAATAGGGCTGTTCTGAATGAAAAAACACCACCACCTCAAGTATTTCCAAGGGGTCAAGGTCTGGTCCCGAGTGTTCAGGCCAGTCCTCAGAGAATACATGGAGTTCAGAGGGGCGGGGGGAGGCAGAGGAGGCCTGGCGGGAGGGAATAGGTCAGTGTGGGACTAGGAAGTGGGGGGCGGGGGTCTAGCAGGGGCTCTGGGGTGGGGTACTTAAGAGGGGGTGGGGGCCTAGTGGGGAGCCAGGAGTGGAGTACTTACCCTCCCCGGAGGGGGTCCCGTGAAGTGTGGCCTCTTCCTGGGCTGGTAAGTTTAACAAAAACAAACTGGGCATGCTCAGAAGGGCCTGAATGCCTCCTCCTGAGCATGCTCAGCCCATTTCAAGATGGCACTGGCAGCGCCATTCAGGCCCTTCTAAGCAAGCCCAGTTTGTTTTTATTAAACTTACCAGACTGGGAAACGGCCGTGCTTTGCAGAACCCCCTCTGGAGGGTAAGTACTCCACCCCTGACCCCCTCACTAGGCCCCCCCATCTCCTTACCTATCCCCCCCTTTCCCAAGGCCCACACTGGCCTATTCCCTCTCTCCCCCAGCCCCGGCTACACTATTCCCTTCACCCGCTCCCCTCTGGCCCCCCTCCCTGCACTTGGCTGAGGTTTGGCTGAGTCCCAAATTTTCAGAGCAGGTCCTTGGAAATTCGAGACTTGGCAAATTGAGGCTGAATGCCCCGGTCCTCAGCAAATTCAGAAAAAAAGGGAGGACTAAGTTACAGTTCTACTTGGGAGTGTCACAGAGATGAAATACTTTATCTCTGATGAGGAAACGGAGAATGATACACTGTTCCAGAGTATCCTCCTCATACTCTGCACCTTTTCTCTTGGCTTCTTCCTTCTGTTCCTCTTGCCTTTGGGTACTGGTGAAGCTGATCGGGGATCATCTTTCAAGTCTCCTTTCCTCTGAGGGGCCTGGTCACTGCTGTGAGTGTCATCAGCAGCCGAGACACTACCCTGCTTGAAAGAATGACATGGAGCTCAGCGGAGTTTTCTTGGCTAGTTTCTCTTACAATTGCCAATACTGAACTGTTCTGCACTGTTACCCATCTGAGAGGCCTAAAGAGCAGTGCAAGGTGGAAAGCCCCGGCCACGGTGGCTAGCATGCAGTCCCCATAGGCAGAAAGATGGGGACACTTATAAGACAGATTACCAACTAGCATGTGGCTTGCACAGCTGTACAAAAGTGAAACTTCTGAGACAAAGCTAAATAAATTCAAAAATAAAGGTTTCACTTGATCTACTAGATCTCTTTCGTGGCTGTAGGCATGTAAAACTGGTAACTGAGTCCCAGTCATACCTTGCTCTGTACCACTTCATCTCTTGGTACAGACTGAGCTCGCCTTTCCTCTTTGAGTCTCTCTCTCTTCTTTCTCAGGCTTCTTCCACGATTGAAGCGCGAGATCTGAGGCAAGGCAACATTTTCAATCAATAACGTTATTACCATTCCTGATGACCCTACTGCAGGATGGGAAGTGCAGAAGAAGCAATAAGAGGGGAGAGAGAAGCTGTAGCATCTTAACCCACCACTAGAGGGCAGTAGTGACAGGGTAAAATTCTATAATGGGCAAGAGAAAGGGCAATTGGGATTCTTACCTGTGAATTGCCCTTCTGTAGCCTTCTAGGGAGTTTATTCGGACCTAGGGAGCGTTCTCCCTCTTGACCACTAGGAGGCAGCACAGACTTTCGACTGGGCATGCGTAGGGAGAGCGCGCCCTCGCTTCCCCAGGAGTACCCCAGCCGAAGAACTGGAGCTGAAATACAAAAGAAACTTTTCCCCGAAACTTCGGGGGTTAACACCACGGAATCCCCAATTGGGGCTGAAGCAATAACAGCTTTAACAGATCACATTTAAAACAGCCCGGGCGGGTCGAATAAACTCCCTAGAAGGCTACAGAAGGGCAATTCACAGGTAAGAATCCCAATTGCCCTTTCTATAGCCTTCGGTCCGTTTATTCGGACCTAGGGAGGTAACATAGCAGTAATGTTTATTCGGACGGGGGGGACAGCACGTTCCAGAAATCCCCTACCCCTTGGAGGATCCGCCCTCCACAGGCGGCCTCTGCGGATTGTTGTAAAGCATTATATAATGCATAGTAAAGGTATGCAGGCTCTTTCAGCCAGCCGCCTTGCAACTGTCAGTTAACGGAGCCCTGGAGAGGAGGGCCGAACTAGTAGCCGCCCTTCGAGTCGAGTGGGCCAGACTCGGGTAAGAGGCAGTAGGCCAGAGACCTTGGAAGCCTTGGCAAAACAGGACGATATCCAACCGGTCAGTACTGACTTCGACACCCTTGTGCCCCTGTGGCGGGGATGATACTGACTAACAAACTAGAAGCTCGTCTGAACGGTGCCAACCACAGCAGATAAATCTTTGAAGGCTCTGCGCACGTCCAGGTTGTGCCACAGCTTTTCTAATGCGTGGCGAGGATGAGGGCCAACGGAAGGCAGGACCATATCCTGTGACCTATAGACAATAGAGACGACCCTAGGTAAAAAGGTCGGTTTAAACGAAGGAACCCCGACTCCCGGCTGAAAAAGCAAAGGGCAGGGGCAGCTGATAAGGCCCCCAGCGCAGAGAGACGTTTTGCGGTGGGAATAGCCATCAGAAAAAACCCCTTGATGGACATAAAAAACCCTGAGACCTGATGCAGCGGCTCAGAGGGAGAGCCAGTGAGAGCGGTAAGCACCAAGTTCAACTTCCAGGGGAGATTAACCCAGCGGCCCTCATAAACTGCCGGACGTGAGGATGGGGTGACCCCTTAGGTTTGCCTGACGCCCCTATAATGCTATGTACAGCTGGTACTTGTCTACTCAGGGTGTTAGGGCGGAGCCCCCTATCCAGCCCCTCTTGGAGGAACAATAAAACCTGAGGGATTTAGGGAGACCGCAGAGGGATTTGCCTAGACTCGCCCCATCCCACAAACACCCTCCCGTTGCACAGGTCTATGTGCCGGATAGATTTTCGCTTGGCCGCTACCAGGGTGTGTATTACAGAAGCTGAATAGCCCAGCCCCTGAAGGGCTAGGGCTTCAACAGCCAAGCTGTTAACTTCAGAAATTACAGCTTCTGGTAAGTTAGGGGCCCCTGTGACCGAAGGCCGTGGGTGACCGGCGGGTAGAGGGTGGTTCCGTGAGACAGGTGGAGCAAGCCCGGACACCAGGGCTTGCGAAGCCAAAATGGTTCACAATTATGGCTGTGGCCTGCAGAGGCTTGCACTTGGGCATTGACCGGCTGATCAGGGGACAAGGTGGAAAGCGTACAGGAGCCCCTGAGGCCACACTTGGCTGAGGGTTCCAGGTGAGAAGCGGGGTAGCTTGTGGTCGGTCGGAGAGGCGAACCGGTCCAGTAACGGCGAGCCGAATGCCCCTCTAACCAGGGGAAATGCCGCCTGGCTCCGCGACCACTCTCCCAGGACTAGCGTCTGCCGGCTCAACCCGTCTGCGTCGCCGTTGCCTGTCCCCTTGAGATGAAGGGCTGACAGGGAGAACAGGTGCCGATCTGTCCAATTGACTAGACGGGATGCGACCCTGTGGAGCGCCTTTGAGCACGATCCGCGCTGATGATTGACGCCGGCCATCGCACTGGAGTTGTCCGTGAACCCCAGGACGGGACACCCCTTCAAGATCGGCAGGCCTTTGAGGAGCGCCCAGCAAGTGGCTCGTAGCTCCAGCCAGTTGATGCTGTTGGTGACCAAGCCCCCTGTGCCCGGTTGAAAACCGAGGTGCAATCCCCCTCTGGAGAGGGTGACATCGGTCGTTAGGACCACCCTGGTTGTCTCCATGAGAGGGACCCCCTCCAGGAGCGGTTCGGAGCTTCCGCCCATCGGAAGAATCGAGCAATGGTGCTCGGCACCGGCAAGGTCATCGGAACTTTGCTGATGAGCCGTGGGTGGCAAGGCCGGAGCAACCGTTGCAGTGGACGAGCGTGAAAACAAGCCCATTGTAGGTGGCAGGTGCATGATATCCTGGATCCCAACCGAGAGGTCGGAGACCGGAGAGACACTTGCGCTCGGATGTAAGCTATAAGGGCCCTGAGCTTGTTGTGACGAGCGGGGGGCATGAAACTGCGGGTCAGCTAGGTGTTGAATATTACCCCCAGGTGCTCCAGCCCTTGGGTGGGTTCGTGCTCTTGGCGCGATTGAATTGGCAGCCGTGGCTTTCCAGATAGTAACTGGTGCGCTGCAGGTAAAGTCGAGCCCTTGTTCTTCGACCACGGTCAAACCAGGATGTCCTCGAGGTAGGGAACGATGGACATGCCCCTAGACGCAGGGTTGCCATAAGTGATATCAAAATCCTCGTAAATGGCATGGGGCGTGCAAGGCCGGATGGAAGGGCCGGGTACTGCCAGTGCTGGGCGTTCTACGCAGAGCGGAGCCAAGGGCGGTAGCATAGCCCATCGCCCTTTGATATGGCGAGGCAGATGGATGCGAAGGTTTCCCTCTTGAATTTCGGACGCTTGACGCATCTGTTACGCCCTTCTCCGCCTTTCTTCTGAACCAGAAACAGAAGAGAGTCAAGCCCTTCCCCTGCTCAATAGATGGTACCCTCTGTATGGCCCCCATGGCGTCGAGCCTGTGTAATTCTGCCAGCAGTGCCCCGTGTTTGTGGGGATGCGTGACACGGGAGACCGACGAGAGTACTGCTGTGGATAAGAGCTGAGCTCTATGGAGTACCTCCCCCCTACTGTCGGTAGGGCCCAGGTTTAAATTACTGCTCCCTACAGGGAAACAGGGTCCAACTCTTAGTCCTCCATTACAGGGAAGTGATCCTTGTAAGGCCCCACCTTCTTCATGGAGGAACCAGGATCTAAACCTGGATCGTCTGAATCCCAGGTTATAGCCTAACCCACAAGGCTAACTGGTTCCTCTTAAAGGAGGACGTCGGTAAGCCAGGCCTGTTGGGTTTTGTCCCGCGCCCTCTCTGCCCTCTACTGGTTGTACCAGGGGGTATAAGAGCAGGGACGCTTGAGTGGTTGTCTGTACAGGGACCTGAACCCTGGCCCCCCAGATTAAAGTTCGATGCTCTACCAGAGGAGCGACCTAGGCTCTTTTTCAGAGCTGGGCCCAAATCAGACTCCCCTGCTTCACAAAGTGAAGGAGCCTTCCTCCCAGTCGGCCTGAGTCGTGGGAGGAATAGCTTAAGGAGACAGGAGTTCTGCCAGCGGGCAGGGAACAGAATCACTTACAGGATGCCTATGGCCCCTAAATGTGTCGTGGAGCAGAAGATTCTTGCATGCGAGTCAGCTCGCCCCTGCCGGCGGCGCCTCCATCCCAAAGGCATGGATGACCTTTGCTGCCAGTTTGTGCGACAGCGAGTCAGAAATGGGTCGGGTCTGGCTTTTTTGCGCAGCCCACTTTCAATCCCCTATCCGTAGGATCCCTCGGGAGAAGGTCCTCAGAGGATGGAAACCCTGACTGGCAGGCTAGGGAGGCGGCCTCTCTCTAATGATTTTTTCAAAGGGTCGGCCAGCACAGCCCCCGTCTTGCCCCTACCGTGTTTCGGGATGTATGCCCTCTCAGAGTCCTCCTCCGCTGGGGAAGAATCAGACTCACCCTTTATTCGAGAGCGTGGGGTGGTATGCAGCATGTGCTGAGGGTCTTAATAAGAAGGGTCTCAATCAGAAGGGCGCTCCCTGCCCTCACTGAGTAACCCTTTCAAGGTCCCCTATACTCCACAGAGGAACCAGACTCTGAACCCGTGGTTTCTAAAGTCAAGGGTAGCCCTTAACCCACAAGGCCAGCCGGTCCCACTCCCACGCAGGGGCTTGTTCCTCATTTGGCGAGGAATGATCTTCCTCCCTTTCAGAGCCCTCTGAGGGCGAAGCTGGCCCAGGAGGAAGATTACTCCTGCCCTGGGATCTGCGTTTCTTACGCATGGGCTGTAGGGGGGCTCTGAGTGGTTTCGAGGAGGAGGAATCTCCAACCTCCATCCTCTAAAGGGGCTTCTTATCCCCCTGCTCACTGCCCGCTGATGACCCCAAAAGGTCCCGGAGGGAAGGGCCCTGTGGTTTTGCAGGGGCTTTTTGCCCTTGATAGCCCTCTTAGAGGCTCCCATAATGAGGCCTGAGGGGAGGGGGCTTCCATTGTTGTGGAGGGTGTAATCCTAAGAGCAGCAAGCACCAGTTCAAGCACCCAGGGCTGGCACAAATCCCACTGGCAGGAATGGCCTTTGCATCCCTGCGAAGAGCACACCCTAGCAAGGACTGTGCTCCTCGTGCAAGTAACTGCTCACGTGGTTTGAATTTTGAAAGGCAGAGCGCCCTCTCTTGCCTAGGGGACATCTTCTGCCCAGGGAGCCCCACTTACTTGCGAGGAGGCAGAGGAGTCTGCCTCCTCCTTTTCCTCCATTTCCTCTGTTGGAATGGTGGGGCACCCTTCCCCCTCCTGGCCGCGTGGCTCCTCCGCTGCCTCGTGGGGGCCGCGGCCTGGGCCCGGTGCTCCCTCGCAGTTTCGCTTTTCAGCCCAGCGTTAGATTTGCCACTCGCTGCGCGGTGGGCGGCGGCTCTGCGGATCTTGGCAGTCTCAGCCATGTCCGACTGGCCAAAAGGGTCGTGCGTACCCCGCTGGGGTCGAGCGCCACAAGCTCGGTCCCCGGGCCATACCAGCAGGCCGGCACCGGAACGAGGCGAGCAGCCCTCTTTTAAATTCCACAGGACTGTGAGGAGTCCCGTTCCTGCTGCGATTGCAGGCTGGTCTAACTCTAATTACTAGCACCCCCCGTCTCAGAAGGAGAGCAAGGGAGGCAAGAAAGTCCGTTGGGGGTGCAGAGCCCCCGTGCTGCACTTCCTAACAGTTCAGAGGCAGACTTTCGACTGGGGAAGCGAGGGCGCGCTCTCCCTGCGCATGCCCAGTCGAAAGTCTGTGCTGCCTCCTAGTGGTCAAGAGGGAGAACGCTCCCTAGGTCCGAATAAACGGACCGAAGGCTATAGAATGTAGTTGCCACGGTGGTTTCAAATGTAAGAGATGGAGATAAAAGATATCATCTGAACTACTCTATTAGACCAACTTCTCTCTGTGAGTATGTGCAACCAAAAAATGGTGGTCCAATAATAGTGCAAAGACTGTAGCTCCCAACTGAAGAAGAGATGACGGCCGACATGAGAACGCTGATTTAACAATCTGCACATTTAAAAAAAATATTACTGTACACTTTTCCAGTAACTGATTGGGAGCTCAAGCCTCCAATGTCAACACATTCCAGTAAAATGGCCTGGAAGCCATCTGCAGCTCCGTGCCCGCGTGAGGCACCCACTCTAGAATATTTGTACAAAATGGCACTCTGCCGCTAAGTATTAAGCAAATAGTTGTATAATGTACCTGGGATGCTTTAGCAAGGAGAAGAGCAACATCAGGATTATTGTGCTGCCTAGCAACATCCAGGGGAGTAAGACCAGCCTGAAAGCAAAAGGGATACATTGTTATCTCCTTCAAACAACATCCTCAAAATGTCTTTGAAGACACTTATCCCAGAGATGCAAACACAGCCAGTACTTACATTGTTAACTATTGTCCCATCAGCCCCTGCTTCCAGCAAGAGTTTGAGCACCTTCTTATGGTTTAGTGCAGCAGCTACATGAAGAGCAGTATCTCCAGCCTAAAATTTACAACGCAGGATGTAAACATGCTAACAGAAGCATATGACTTTAGGTACTTCCCCTAGGTCAGTGCTGTGATTTAAGTCAAACCACATTTGGTAACTTACAAGGGAACTTTAATAAAGGTTGTCTAACAAAGAGACATTTTAAGGCAGAGATTCCCAAGCTGTTAGTCATGAGTGTCCTCCAGTGGGATCATGTCCTCGGTAGATGGGTTATGATCTTGATTTGTGTCTGATACAGTCTGCCTGTCTTTGTTGCTCTCTGAGCTCATGGGATTAAATTGAAGTCTCAAAAATGTGGTCACAAAGGCCAAAATCTTGTAAACTGCTGTTTTAACATATAGGTTTTCCTTTTTATAAGGAAAGTAGCTAAGGCTGGGGCTGTCTAGTTAAACTAGACTGGACTAACTAAAATGATCCATGTTGACAAAGGAACAAGCGTTGGAAACCAGAAGCAATTGGTTCCCTATCCTTAAATGCAAGAGCACACTTACTGGAAGGGAACAGCTAGCTGTTGCTATTTTGTATTTCAACACACAAGCTGTTTCTTGAGAGCTCTGCACAATATATTTAGTGGGGCAGGATCTTCCATCAACAAGAAGATGGTTTGGTTTTAGCTAGTATGTTGATGTTTGAACATAGCAACCTCAGGGGGTTACATGGTGCCACATGGAGGTGGAAATCAATTTGGTAATACTGATAAAGTTGTACCATAGAGAGTTGACACTTGCCACTTGAAAAACATGTGAGACTGGAATGATGCTTGTTACACTAGGCACATGGGTAGCATTGCAAGGGAAAGGGGAAATTAGGTTGACTTACTATATGCTATCTCTCATTAACATTATCGCTCAGGGTGGTGAACTCCCATGTAACGCTGCTAAACACTGATGTCTGTGGGGCCCCGGAAGCTGTATAATCAGCCCCGGCTGATCCCCTGATCACTCTAGCGTGTGAGTGAGACACTCTGAGTTCCAGCCCCGCTTGAAACTCAGATCTGATGAGCAGATCAGATCTAAACGCCAGATCCGAGTTTAAAGCGGGGCTGGAACTCAGTGCCTCACTTACACGCAACAGTGATCAGGGGATCATCCGTGGCTGATTGCACAGCTGCTGGGGCCCCGCAGACATCGTTGTTTAGCAGAGTTACGTGGGAGTTCACCCTCAGTTGTTCAGTCTCACAAACAGAATTCATACACACCCCAAATGAAATGATACTTATGTTTGAAATTACATAACCAATATGATTTAGGGAGAATCCATTCCACGTGTAATACATAATATTTCCAGTAAGAAAACACAATTATATGTAGAATCAGATAGCATCAGAACACATTAATCAATGGAGAAAGTTTCCCAGCATCACAGGATGATTTGGTAACATGTATAATTTCTCTTAACAGCTTAACACATTCTGCCACTTGGTGAGGTTCTCCAGTACGGGCAACATTTTACTTGACTTATAAAACAAAGCTGGAGGGTTAATGCCACATTATTTTGATCATTAATTTGCACCTAACACAAGTGTTTCCTCTATTTTCTACATTTTGACTCCCCAGAAAATTAATAAACCCCAAAAGAGAGAGAAGAAAATATCACAGCTCCTTAATAAAAAGTGACACTTATGTAGCACCTACTTCCCTGGTTCTAACTGTTATTCAACATCTCTCATTTAACAAATCCTAACAAAACAAACATTTGTATACAGTATGCCCTATAGAAAAACATAGTAATTAAGAAAAAAAACATAGTAATAAATGTAAATACAATGACATGTTCTGAAATGAGAAGCCATAAGTGCACCATTTCCTTAAGGCTAACTTGACTGCCAAGTAAAGGGAAGTATTTACAATAGGCTCCCACAAGGTTAAGAGTTCAAACAACAATATCACTTCTTCCAAATATTAGATTTGGAGAAAGCCTTAGACAAAGGGTGCCCAGCTGGTGTGAAGTTCATGCACTGACCTGGTTCTTTTCATGGATAGAACAGAAAGCACTGAGGAGTACCCTAATGATGGGTAAATGATTATAACGGGCAGCAATGTGTAAACAGGTATCTCCTGCCTACAAACAGAAAAAAAGCTTTACGCATGTCATTGCAATAATCCAAGCTTGCAACCAATTAAGTTATTTAAAATTAAATGGCAGATGTGTTGAATGACAGAATTGACCGTGCTGAATTACTTTATCTAAGCAGAGGTTCTCAGAGTGCAAAACAGGACCCCCAGTGAAGTTGTGCCATCTATGGATGGGGTCATGTTCCCAAATGATAGCCAATATACTTGTCACGTCTTTGTTGCTTTCTGGGGTTGCATGACTATATGTAGCGCTCAAAGCAGGGTCATGCAGGCAGGAAGCCTGGGAACCAATGCTGTAGGGTTCGATAGTTAATTTGCTTCCCATATTTTCTCTCTACTGACTTTACATGATGTGCCAATGAAACAAAGCTAGTGTTTATGCTCATAAAGTGGGTGTTTATTCCCCAGGGAAGCTGCAGAAGGTACCCAGGCAAGAGAGGGTTCTCATGGATTCCCCAGTAGAGCTGACTCTTTCACATGAAGGAACTATTCATAAGTGGTTTCAGCACTGCAGCCCTGTGCTGGAATGGGTAACAACGACTACAGCGGCTGAAGTGAGGTGGGAAATCATTTGGAAGTTAAAAGCCACACAAAGAGTATGTATGTTGCACGCTCGTCCAAAGGAAAGAGTTTCTCAGATGAATTCCACTGATTTGTTACAAAACCTTGTAAAGATTTCCGCCTTTCAAACACAGAGGAATATTCATCTATGATTTCTATTGCAGGACCACATATATACCTTAAAACGTCCAAATAAGAGCAGCGTGTATAGGCACATACAACAATATTAAAACCATGGCTGCAATCCCAACCCCACTTCACCTGGAGCAAGTGGGTTTCTGGATTGCAGTCCATGTCTAAATCTCTTCATTTTTCTAAGCTCCCTCCCACTTGAAACTATTAGAATTAAAATGGATAAACATTATCGCAAAGCATTTTAATCACGGTTTCCCTCCCCCCACTCCAACTCCCAGTCTTGGTAACCAAGAGTCAAGGTGTTGTTGTTGGGTTGTGTTTTTTTTTTAAAAAACACCTCCATAATCCAGAAATTATAAAAGCGTTTTGAAAAGTTTGTATCTATATCTCTCACACTCACATTATTTTTGAGATCGGCCCGAGAACCTCCGAGTAGCAGAACCCGAGTACTTTGAGAATGACTGTTTTGGCAAGCCAAGTGCAGAGGCGTATTACCTGCCTTAAGAAAGATACAGGGGGAAACACAAAAAACATTTTTAGGAAACAGACACGAGTCAAAAACAGACAGACAGACAGGTAGGTAGGTAAATAAACAAATAAACACAATCCCCAAACATGGACTCATTCTATGAAAAACTGAATTTGTAACTTCAGATCAGTTCCTAGTAGACAAATATCTGTGTTCATAAAACAACCATCAGGAGAAATGGAAATGCTGTGGGTAGTCTCCGCAAAACCAAACACAAAAGCCTGACTAGCCTGAGCTACTTTCAGCAGTAGTGACTGGCTACTCCATGATACACTGTAGCAGGGAGGAACCACCTCTGGTCTGTAGGCCAATTTTTGGGCTGTTTTTTATTTCACCCTTCTAATCCTCTCCTGGGTTTGACCTGGACACTCCTGTTTTGGCTTAAGGGAGTTTCAGGGTCAAAACCTTGAGTGCTGGCAACCCTACTCACAGCTGGCACCACTGGGTCTCCCAGGCAGCCTTCCAAGCAGGGTGCTCCTGGCTAGCCTTGTCCTCATCACACAAAAGTAGTGACACCACCCTGGCTCCTAGCAAGTTCTCATCCTCTGGGGTAGCAGTCACCTTACCAGGAAGGGAGTTTTAAGTGTGGACAGGGTGGATCCAGAACTTTGCCCCAACCCACTCTGAAAGCTCTTGGGCAGGGACCGTGTCTATCTTGTTTTTTCGTAAAGCGCCAGGTACATCGCTGGCGCTATATAAATGATAATAATAATTAATTAATAAAGCTCCCTTCTTGATGTGGTTCCGTGGCCTGAGCACTGCTAGGACATCTCCCACATGGGAGGGGGCAGACTACTGGCTCCACTCCCTCCCACACCCACTCTGAAAACTTCCAACTAGTGCTCAGGCTGTTTGCAAAGGCACCCTAGAGTCCAGGGCTTGGGCTCCACGCCTCCCCCCGGCCCCTGGCTCCATGGTAGCTATGCCCCTGCTAACACTGCCCCTGCCCCTATTTACTCCCTGAACACAGAACTTTATTTGCCACTCCTCCAAGTCACTTTCATGAGCATGGAACAGACCAAATCTTGAAATGAATATAGACATCTCATTTCAATAACTAAAACTTGCAATAACTCAATAATCACTGGTGCACCACCTTGCTTGCATACACACAACGGTATTGCATAATCTAGAAGATTATAAAACAGTCGGACTGTATACCTTGATGACAATGTAGTGATTGCTCATAGCCAGCATGGATTTGTCCGGAACAAGGTTAATCTTGTCTCCTTCTTTGATAGAGTAATTAGTTTGGTGGATAAGGGGAATGTTGTAGCCCTAGTACACTTGATTTCAGCAAAACGTTTGACACATGTTTCATTCAAGACCCTCGTTAGCAAGTTTGTAAAGTGTGGGCTGGAAGGCGCTGCAACAAGGGGCGAAAACAGACAAGACGGTGGCTCGCGTTAGCTCACTATGGCCCACCCGGGCCCAGGACTCACCCGCTCATGTGTTCCCCATGCCACCAGATATTGAGACACCCGGAGCAGATAGGTGGCTGGCCTGGGCTGCAGCCTCTGGAAAATCTCCAAGGCGCATCCTGGGCCAAGGGCTGCCCACCTGGGCAAAAGTGGGCCCGCAAGTCTGTTTGGCCCCACCCATCCCTGCCATGGGGCAGGGGCTGCCATGGCTATACGTCATGACAGGGTGCGGTGCTGGGAGCAAGCTAGAGACAGGTCTGTCTGCTTGTTGTGTTCCCCCCACCCTGCATGGGGGTGGTGAGATGATTCTCCAGCTGCCAGGGGTCGCAGGCATATCTGCTCCGTACCACTTGTTGACCTAGGGAGCAGCAGCTGCGCTTTTCTGCCCTGAAGCGGGCTGGGGAGTCATCTTACCACTGGCATGTCTGTTTTTATCAAAGATGGATTGCAGCGGCGGCTGGTGGGTTTTGATGTTGGAGGGGCACTGGAGCAGTAAGGGCGGGCCGCAGGCGGGCGGCTTTGCTGTGGGCGGGCCAAGGGACAGAGCCAGGGAGACAGTAGGCGGAGCCAGGGGGACAGTAGGCCAGTGGCATGGCATAACCCAGCAGCAAGGAGTTCCCAGGGTTAACATTGGATGGAAGAAAACACAGTCTACATGCACATCAAGCTTAAAATAAATAATTTATAAACCCAAAACACATGTCCCCCCTCGCACCCTCCTCCCCCGTGTGCCCCCCCCCCCCGCAATTTACTCACCGCGGCCTGGCTCATGGGGGTTCCATCTCCAGTCTCCGCTCCTCCAGTCCTCGCCTTCTCGGCCTCCCTCCTGTTCCCGGGCTTGAAGCAGCACACACTGGAGCAGCAGGAGCCAAGCCTCCTGCTGCTTCCGTGCACGCTGCTTGAGGCCCGGGTCTGGGAGCTGCCGCACCTGGCTCAAGTCCCCCTCCCTCCCAGTCGAGTCAAAGTTTGACTCGACACAGGGAGGGACTCGGAAGTGACTAAAGGGGGGGGGAGGCTGGGAACCGCGCGCGGCAGCTCCCAGCCTTCTCCTCCCACCCCCTTCATACCCAGGCGCCTGTGTTGGGCGCCCAGGTATGTACTTTCCCCCTGCCCGGCTTCCGCAATGAAATAGTGCCCCCTGCCAGCACTATTTCATGTGGGGTCCCTTTATGTGGAATGGACGGCGCTTCTAGCTGCCCATTCCGCATAAAGGGAGAACATCTCCCTTTTGACTCTGAAGGCTTCCTGGAAGCCTTCAAGGGTGGTGGTGTGTGAGTCACTGGTTTGTTTGTTTGTGCGTGCACACACACAAACCAGTGACAATGTTCTGAGCCAGCTCGAAGAACCTTGTTTGAAGTAGCAACCTTCTGAAGGTTGCTACTTCAAACAAGGTTCTTCTGGCTGGCTCTGCATGTAAGCCCAGGCTCAGCGCGACTCCCCCACCCCCCCGGTCGGCGGTCAGGGACTCAGGCCGACTCCTGGGGATTTGGGGGGGGGGGGATTTCCCCATACGCCCTAGGGGGCACACTGCCCCTGATGGATTGATGGCTCGTTGAAGAACTGTACTCAGAGTGGTAATCAGTGGCTCCTCATCAGTCTGGAGGGAGGTATCAAGTTGGGTCCTGCAGGAATCTGTCCTGGATCTGGTGCTGTGCAACATTGTTATTAACAACTTGGATGGAGGAGTGGTGGCAATACCTATCAAGTTTGCAGATGACACAAAACTGACTAACACCTTGGAAGGTAGAATAACAATTCAAAACAATTCAGCTAGTTTGGAAATCTGGACTGAAATTAACAAAATGAAATTTAACCGAGATAAATATACAATTCTGCATTTAGGGAAGAAAACCCAAATGCACAAATATAAGATTGGGGGGGCAACAAAGAGGATAAAGGGTCTGGAAAACAAATCTTATCAGGATAGGTTGAAAAAACTGGAGATGTTTAGCCTAGCAAAGTGTGGGTATGGTTAGGATAAGCTGGGGTGGAGGAGAGGCATCTCTCCTTGGGGAGGGTAGGTCTGGGTTAAGCGAGTGGGGGGTTCCTATCGCCTGCCTCCTTTGCCAATCATCCTCTGGGAACAGCAGGCTCGGGGAGTACTCTACAGCACCCATCCCCCTAGGGCCTTGTTGGCTTCCTGCGGGTTAGTGTCTTCAGGGGGTGGGGGACTGGTAATCAGGACCTGGAGAAGGGGGCCTGTTTGAGGAGCAGTGAGCGGGGCATCTACTGAACCAAGATGATAATGTGTTGGGCATGAGGCGGTATGGTGGAGTGGGGGAAGGAAGGCCATTGGGAGAGACACTTAGGCCACTTTCAGACACACACACACACACACACACATTTTGGCTGCGAGAGGGAATGCACAAGCCAGGATATGCGCGGGGTTCAGCTGGTCTGAAAGCTCCCCGCAAACACATATAGAGATACAGAGCAGGATTTCCTGCTCTGTATCTCTGTGTGTTTGTGCCGGCAAAGCCGCACAGGGGGGCTTTCAGACTGGCCGAACCCTGCACATATCCTGGCTTGCACATTTCCTCCCGCAGTCAAAATATGTGTTGGGGGGGCGGCAGGTCTGAAAGTGGCCTTAGTGTCTCTCCCAATGGCCTTCCTTCCCTGTGTCCCACACCCCCTCCTGTCTTGGTATATTTGGGGGTTGAGGTTAGTGAGGTCCTGATCTGAAGCTGCTTACTGTGAGGTCAGTGGCAAATAAAAGATCAGCCATCTCTGATCTTATTCAAGATGAGTCTACTGACCTCATATACATTACAGAGAGCTGGATGGATGAGGCAACCTGGAAGTTCCCCGGAAGGCCTAGTGAAGCGCTGAAGCCAGCACTGCAGCCGGGCCCGCGCTGTGCTGCTGCCGTCGCCACCACCCGAAGGGAGCACAGGTAAAAGGAGATCTGGGTGGGTGTGTGTTAGTTTACCGGTCTTGCCTGCCGGCTGCCAGAGTGCCAGCCAGTCACGTGTGGGCTCCCAGAGGAGAGCTCAGCTGCCTTCATAGTCCTGGCTGCTGCCGGGCCACCAATAGTGGCCCGAAGCCTGGGTCGGGTTTAAAAAAAAAAAAAAAATCCAGGCAGGGTGGGTGGGGGGTGTCCCCCCTTCCACCTGCGCAACCTGGGAGGGGGAGAGAAAGTGGGGTTTTTGTTTGTTTGTTTGTTTGTTTTTACCTTGCGGCCATTGATTTTAATGGCCGCAATGGCCGTACGGGGAATTATCGGATCTATCCAGTATCCCCGATACTGCCAAATACTGGCAGTATCTATTACCAGGAGATCCAAACTTCCCACCCCTACCCTCTGGTTACCCAGGTTGGCAACCCTGGAGTGCTTTTGGACCCCTTGCTGCATCTGGAACATCAGGTTGTGGCAGTGGCCAGAGCACTTTTCACCAACTCCATCAGGTGAGAAGTCTGTGTACTGTTCTTTCTGATTCAGATCTGGCCACCATCATCCACGCTTT
The DNA here is from genome assembly GCA_003113815.1 of Sphenodon punctatus. NCBI lineage: Eukaryota > Metazoa > Chordata > Lepidosauria > Sphenodontia > Sphenodontidae > Sphenodon > Sphenodon punctatus. The sequence continues at coordinate 3,174,339 of QEPC01000055.1, read as the reverse complement.
CAATACTCAAGACTAGATTACTGCAGTGCACTCTACGTGGGGCTGCCCTTGATGATTATTTGGAAGCAGCAGTTGGTGAAGAAGGTGGCAGCCTGGGTCCTTTGGGGGGTGGGTCAATGTGAGCACGTGACCCTTGTGCTTTACAGTCTGCACTGGCTTCTTATAGCTTTCCAAGCACAATTCAAGGTGCTTGAATGCCCTAAATGGCCTGGGCTCCACATATCTTTCCTAGGATGTTACACTGCGGTTAGCTGGGAGCACTCTTTTGTGGGTACCACCTGCCAATCTTGTTCACTTGACAAGGGCTGCAGAGAGGTGTTCACCTTTCTCGGTTGCTGTCCTAATATTGTGGAACTCCCTTCCTCTGGAGGCCTGTTAGAACTGGGGCTTATTCCAGAGGCAGTGTCAAACCTTTCTTTTTGGCAAAGTGTTTGGCAAACAGGGACGGGCTGAAGTGGGTGAGTTTAGGGGCGAGGGTTTTGTTGTTTTTTTATGGGATTTTTATTGTATGTTGTGTTTTTAATTATGTAAGCTGCCCTAAGCCTTGATGGGAAGGGCAGGGATGAAATTTAAAATCAATCAATCCCTCTGCTTCTGTCAACGTATGTAAAACCTGGCTGTTCCGCCTGGCTTTTGGCAAGGGAGATGGGGGGTTAGTTCTGTGCCTTCTCTTTTTATTGTATTGTTTTTACTGATTTTATGTGTTTTAATGTTGTAAGCCACCCCCGGTTGCTTGGAACAGGGTACGTTTATATAAATAAACATTTGTAAAGTGAGGTAGCTACCTCCAGGGTAAGTACCTCTTCAGTAGCATCCCTAGAGGAAGCCAGTTATTGAGAACATGCCTGTTAGAGAAGTTACAGAAATCAGCTTTGGATAGTATACAAAACGTCTGAAAGTGGATACGGACAGAGGAGTTTGAGAGAGGGGGGAAGAGAACCGATTTCAGGCTGTGGGCAAGCTTGTGTGTTTGCCACACAGTGAGATTTGGAGGGGTCAGAGAGAAACAAAGAGAGGGATATGAAAGAGTGTGCCCCAGTGAGGTGAAGCTTGTCTTTGTGTTTATTTTTCTAAAGACATGATAGCTTTGTTTATTTCAGTGCTATGGGGAATTGCTTTGTTGAGCTTGTAGAATGTGCCTGCAGCGTACTTGGCCAAAAATGCAGACTGTTTAGGTGAAAGGGATTTGGGGGAACATGGGAGTGCTTCTTAATTGTCATCCTCCTGATTAGTCTTCTTCACAAGTCTCACCTGCTGCCCAAAAAAGTCTGAACTTGCACTTTCTGAATGACAGGACGTCTCAGAAGATATATAGGTCCTTTTGATTCAGCATTACTGAGCACTTCAGTTCAATCTCAACTCAAGTATCTGAACTACAGCAGGCATCACAGAGCTTTTTTGCTTTGAGCAAATGTAGAGGGTTTTTTCTCCCTGGGTTATTCTCTGAAAAGACTGCACCAGTTCTTTCATTATGAGTTGTTTGAAGTGCAAAGCAGGCAGGCAAAGAAGTAAATTTACAAAAGGTACAGAGGGAGCACAGAGAGCTTGGAACAAGGGTCTAGCCTATGATCCTACTGAATGGTAAAGCTTCCATTGATTTCTGGGAGAGAGGGGGTTTGGGCTCAGGTTTTCCTAGTCTGCAAAAACTGTCTCTTCTTCCCCAAACTTCCACATCTAAACTGAAGCCCAGAGACAGCCTATATTGCATACAAGGATTTTAAGAACACTGCCACTCGTCCCACAGAACACTGAAGGGGGACATGGGCCTTGTCATAGGACAAAGGTGTGAGAGAAGAGAGTATGGTGGCCTCAATGTCCTGTAGCCAAAATAAAAACTTATGATGTCTGCATATTTATTATAGCTGTGCCAGGATTTAAAATCCTGGCTGCCCTGACTGAAAATACTCTGGAAATGAAGACCGGGCACCAATGACTGTTTCCTTCTTGATGCCAGCAGAGGATAGCTGTGCATAACCCTGTGCCATAGGATAAACACATATAATCAGCTAGGTGCGCCCAGCCTAGTGTGCGGAGCATGAGGGATTTAAATAGAGTAGCAATCTGTGTAGGCAAATCATCTATTCCCACTGCAATCGGATATATACATCTGAGGCCAGAAGCCAGTGGCTGGAGGCCAGAGGCTCATCCATAGAGTAATTCAATCAAAACACTCAGGATTGTCAAGTGCTAGCCAGGCACTTACACAGCGGAAATCACTGATGCAAGATCATTCTCGACAGGCTGTTCTGCCTACCATTCTTCGCAGCATGAATGTTTAGAACAGGACCTTCTCAGAGCCCAAGCCCTAACTTATGTTATCCTCCTGTATTTTGTCCTTTGTAAGAATTACAGCAGGCTATGTTTCAGCAGTATAAAAAGATGAGAAGTATCTAGTTCCAGAGATGCTGCAGCTTTGAGGAAATTAAAACAAGGTTAGATTGGCGAGTACAGCTAGGAAAACTCTTAGGTTGCAATCCCAAGAGTGATTCCTATAGCTAGGAAACTCTTAGGGTGCCATCCACAAATCACTTACTCTGGAGTAGGACCATGTAAAGCCCTGCGTGCTTCAGTGGGACTACACCAGTGTAAGTGGTTTGTGTATCACTGCCTTCATTTCCATAAAAAACAGTTACATTTGTACGTGTGCTTCTCTCTCTCTCTTTTGACCATGTACGTAACAGGGCTGTGTCTACAGAACGAAGTCCGCTTTTAGACGTTCACTATAAATGAGGATTTGTTATCACGCACATTACTGATTAACGCACATTTTTTGAAAACCCCCGATATTGAAGGTTCACAAAAACTGTTTGAAATCAGAAAAACGCACATTAAAAACAGTTTGGGGATTTAAACAAGCATAACAAATACACATTAAAAACGGTTTTGGAATTTAAATGGGCATAGGAATATGAGTGTTTTCCAGCAATCATGAGCGAATTATGTCTGGTCTAAAAGTGGCCTAAGAACCAATTTCATAGTGTTCATGTCATTCCAGTCTATATCTTAAGTACTGGAACATGCTGTCCCTTGGATTCCAAGAAGCTGATAGTGCATTCAAGTATTTGCTAAGAGAGGGCCAGTTCAGAGCTGTCAGCAGTTTTTGTGGTGGCTCCCAAACATGCAGGGTAGCAAGGCTTATTTTGCAGACAATACTATGCACTCCATATGTCATTAGAAATAGGTTTACTGGATAGGTGTAAACTTAGGGAAATTTCCTAATGATTGTCTAATATGGGTCAATACAAGCATTATGACCACAGCAAATATGAAATTTAAGAGCCTGGAAATGACTCAAAAACTAATATAAAAGAATGGATGATACGACAAGTGATACAGTATCACAGGAAAATCTATGCACAAATGATAAGGTTAGCGCATACAGCTTATTGATTTAGAACAGGAACAGTCCCATGATACATAAAGTATATGTTTGGGTTTCTTTTACCTCAGACTCTCATTCCTCCTTCCTTTTTGCACCAGTTTCTCCTTTGTTCCATGTTCTTTCCTCTTTTTCTTTTTGTCCATTACACAATACAATTTTACAGGATATACGTCTCTTGACCTGTATGCTACTATAGGAGTGTTACTGAAATGTTTGGTAAGATCACACGAGACAGGGCGGGCCTGATCCCCTGCTTGCCAATTTCAGGGCCAATTTCAGAGTAGATGGACACTGCCACAAGTTCCGCCACAGCCCAGGATAGGCCGAGGAACTGGTCGCATACGCCGGTGCCCGCTCCTGGCCATGACGTAGACACACAGGAATGGCGAACACGCCCACCGCTCAATGGTGCCGGTGAACCTCTCCGCAGGTCAGGGCAGCACAGGGACTAGCCACATGAGAGGCAGCCCGTTATCCCACTTTGGGCAGCATTATCCCACACATGATACATCACTGGTCTTTTCTGGCAGACGCACTGCATGTCAGCCAGCTGCCCAGGGCACGGCTAGGGGAACCTCTGGCAGCCGCCAGCCATGTGATCCGTTGCACTGCATGTTAACATTTCCCAAAGTGGGATAACGCTGCCCAAGGTGTGTTAACGGTTTGTGTGGTCACACCTGTTATGTCATTTTCTTTGGGGAAATGAAAACACTCCAAGAAAAATTAAAGTGGCCTTAAATTCCTGTTGTCTGAGCAAAGCATGTAGAGGTGCCCAAGCAATCTACCTGCTTGACTGGCCAAACATTTCAAGCTGTAACGCAGCCCATATTGCCGGGGACCCTCTGCTGTTTTTCAGATTATTCCATTAACCTTTTGGCTGGTGCCTTTGAGCCCAGTCTCCTGTAATGAGATTTTTTTGTTGATGCTCGTAAAAATGTTTATTTCATGGTTTCCAGAACCAATTTACAGTAGTATTGTCCTTGCTCCTTTGTTCCATTCTCTTGGAACAAGATCCTTGTCCTTTTCTCTCTTCACTTAGGACCCCCTTTTTAATTGCGAAGTGTCTTATTTGCAATTCTTGTGCATCTTTCTTTCTGAACTGCTCACTTACCGTAAAACAGAAGGAGAAACATTTGGATAGCCTTTCAAGTTTTTTTGTGTTTTTTTAAAAATCAAATCCTAGTATAAAAAGGGGGAAATTCTATTAAAAGAAGATTTTTTGTTTCCGTTTCATGGCTTATGCGTACATTTTGCTGTCTGATTTCTGATAAACTGGATTTTTAATGCCGTTTCCCTATTAATTCATCTCATATTCTGTCTCAACACAACAATTACAATTAATCCATTCAGTATAAATTAGGGTACCAAAGAGGTTTCCATATGGTTCTTCAGCCATCATTAATGTATCATTAAAAGTGTTAGAGTCCCTTCTGTGCCACTTGTCAAAATAGGAATTTCCTAATCTCTGTGGTAGAACCATCCAGGCATAATTAATTCACATGAAATGAGAAGTCCCACTAGGAACAGACCACCACCTGTTGAGAAATGTCAATGCCAGAAATCACCACTGATGAGAAACAGCCATTTTATCGCAGGACTTTAAAGCTCCTTCTACATGTGTCTCACCTTGTTTCTGGCAAGAACGTTAGCCCCTGCTTTAACAAGCAGTTTGGCAGACTGACTGAATCCATGCCAAGATGCCTCATGAAGAGCAGTATTCCCATCCTGAAGAGCACACACACAAAAGCAGCAGTTTAGAGTACTGTGTCCACATAAAGAGGAATAGTACGTTCAGAGTAAAGGCACTGTATGTCTCAAAGAAAAACCTTGCTGCTCTTCTTACTATTCAAGTCCCCAAGGCTTGGGCCCCTTAGGGGTAGGGACCTGTCTCTGACGGGACTGTACAGTGCCAGGTACATTGTCGGTGCTATATAATTAATAACAACAACTCTCTCTATTTCCGATCAGACATGACGCTGCGTTGACCTGTATGCATGCAGAGTATAGGCCCCACAGCTCTTAACAGGTTAGAATTAGACTCAAAAGGTGCATAAAGTTGACGTGCCTTTTAGTAGTCAGCTAACCCAGATTTTCTTGTATCTCAAACGACAGGAGGCCTTTGTTTTTGGAGTTGAAGGTTCTGGGTTCTACATTCAGTGCCATGTTGTGCAATTTAACTCATGACTGGGGTAATGTTTATCTCTCTGAGGCAATGGAATGCTATACCGTGAAGCGTAGAAATGCATTCATGTCATGAAATTGAAGGCAAACAGTCTTGGGGACTGGAACAGGGACACAGCTCTGATGAGCTGTCTATAAAATTATTCCACCCACCCACATTCTGGTGCTCGATCTCTACAAGCAAAGAGGAAAGGATACCTCCAGAGCCATATGTATTTTCTTTCATGATTTTGTTATTTCAAAAATGGAAACAAACAAACAAACACTGAAACAGCCACCCAGCACAAAGATATTCAACTTAGTATAAAAACTAAGTAAGATGGTTGTATATTTTCAGAGGGTTTTGGATAATTCCCATTGAATGTATAGCTTTGAAAATCTTTCTATTTCATGATATGTTCCAAAAAGTTACTCCAAAATAAGCTAATACTACAGTCTAGCATAATCACTTTCCAACAGGTTTTTCCTGTTTCTCTTTACCTTGTCTTGTCTGTCCAAAGCACACCCCTCCTGAATGAGAGCAGATATTACGTCTGTGTTCCCTACAACAGTAGCCCGGTGCAAAGCTGTCTGATCACCCTGTGAAAAGAGACAACGTTCCATCAATGTGCTTTCCACCTGCAGTTTGAATCTTCACTTGTATATAACACTTACTATACACATCCACATATATATACACACCATTTGTAGTAAACATCTGTACACACGCTATTGAAATACAAGCTACTTGTGAGAGAAATACAAATTAACAAGTACTCTTATGGTTTACAAGAGTAATGGGTTCATTTTTTTGATAGCTATGAACATTTGTATCACAAACCACATCATAGTTCACTATTATATGCCTCACTGTAAACTCATCCCAGATCTAAAAGAGGAGCTACTTAGCACCTACTTTGTATATTAATCACAGCACTAGTTGGTAGAGTATTCATTTTGGGTCCCTACTGGTCTTCCTGCTGAGTCTGCCAATTAGTTACAGGAGTGGAGAAAACTTTGGCCCTTTTAAAAGGGGCCGTGGTGTGGGAGGGATGGGTGTGCGTGTGGTGCACGGGCAGTGGGGAGACCGCCATTACATGGGTGCACACCCATCTCCATGCATGGAGCAACCGCCGTTTTCACCAATTGCTCCATGCGTGGGTGGTGAAGGGAGGTGGGTGTAGCGCGCGCGCACACCCACCCTCTGCGGTGGTCACGGGTGGTGCCCACCCATGCCCACACAGATCTGCGTGGGCCCGTCTCGTGTGAAAAGGGCCTTTGTGACGTGGACATCTGTATTCTATTATTAATCATCTGACCCATCCAGTTTTCATACCAGTTTCTTCTCTTTCATTTGTGTTTTCTCTTAAAACTACATCTGTGGGGCTGGAATTCAGTCCATAAACCCAGATATATGGCAGAGTTGGTGGAGGGATGGGAAAGAGCACATATGCATGCGCACACGCACAGGAGAGTTTCCACACATTATTCACCTCCCCTCCATCCTCACCCTCACCTATCCCCTGTAGCAAACAGATGGATTGCTGAAAATTGTGTACATACCCCCATAGCGCCCTGGGCCCTGACATCAGCAGTGTGGTTCCCGGTCTGCCAACAGCACCCTCAGCTCAGAAGAGACTGGAGATATTGCTAGGGGAGTGGGACAACCTCCCCTGCCTGCATGGCTCCCCATGCAGGCTAGCCCCACTGGCATCGAATCGCACCCAGTGGGAGATCTCTGGTCTGGCTGATCAGCTGTTCAGCAAGGAGTATGTTAGATCTGCCTGCACTGAACCACCACAAATGGGTAAGAAGTGAGAGCAAGCCTGCTTCAAGCAGAAAACACACCTGCCCCTCCCTCCTGTATCTGGGACACAACACTTACAATTGTCGATGTGTGGATCCAAATCTTGGTCTGTAGCTTCATATTTTTCTAGATCTGCAGACCTGAGAAATAATCCTTACTATAGGTACATGATGCTAGGTTCTAATCTGGTATTTTGGAGTAACTGGGGCCAATTCCATGGCCCCTTGGAAACTGAGCACAATCCATGCGCACGCACCACACAAGTCCACAGCGGAGACATTGTGCCACACTGAATCCATGCGGATCCCCCATGGATCCCGCACAGAGGAGGTGAGGATTGAGGCCATTGTGGATAGTTCCTTGAAGACATCAGTTCACTGTGCGGCAGCAGTCAAAAAGGCAAACCAAATGCCGGGCATTATTGCAAAAGGAATAGAAAATAAAAGGGAAAGTGTCATAAGTGTCAGTGGGATAGGTGAGGTTTGGTTGGGTTTGGGGCTGGGGTTGTGGGGAAGGATGGAGGCTTGATGGCTGGGTGTTTTTATTGTATGTGTTTTATTGTTTTTAACTTTTTGTGTGAGCCACCCTGAGCCTTGTGGGAAGGGCAGCATAAAAATAAATATAAATAAATAAATAAATAAAAATAATAATGCCGCTGTATACATTTTTAGTATGACTTCGCCTTGAATATTGTGTGCAGTTCTGGTCACCCCATCTCAAGAAAGATATAATAGAACTGGAAAAGGTTCAGAAAAGACCAAGAAGGATGACAGAAGGGATGGGTCGACTTCCACACAAGCAGAGGCTCAACAGGTTGGGGCTGTTTAGCTTGGAGAAGAGGCAATTAAGGGGGGATATGATAGAAGTTTATAAAATCCTGAGTGGCCTGGAGAAAGTCAATAAGGAACTGTGTTTGCCCTTTCCTACAATAAGAGAACAAGAAGACAATCTCTGAAGTTAAACGGCAGATTTAAAACAAACAAAAAGGAAGTATTTTTTCAGGCAGTGGACATGGACAATACATTTGTGGAACGCGTTGACAGAGGTGGCCGAAAGCCAGCAGCATAATTAGCTTCAAATGGAAATTAGATAAATGCTTAGAGGATAGAGCCATAAATGCCTAATAGTTGGGGCTTTTAAACCCTTGGCTAGCGGTAGTTGGGAGTGGTCAGCAGGAGATGGGTCACATCTCCATGACCTGTACATGTACTTCTCTTGAGTTACTGGAGCTGGCCACTGTCACAGACAGGATGCTGGGCTCAATAGACTGCTGGTCCGACCCGGTATGGCACTTCTTGTGTTCTTACGTAGCCGTACACAAATAGGGGAGACAGGCATCTTGTCCACTAAAACTCATGAATGGAAGAAACAATGGCATGCATACTGTGAACGAACACTCTGCAGGAGCACTAGTTAATAATCACAACCACAGTGTGCCAGGCACAAAGAGCTACTAGATAATGATGGACTTTGATATAACACTGAAAACTGAAAATTCCCATGTTTGTTGTCATAATGAGTAAAAGCACGCAAGTCCAGATTATAATTGGATGTAATTAGATAATTTCTTCCCAGAGAGAAGCTCCTAGCCAACTAACAGGTCATTGTGTCATACAAAAGGGCTCTCAAGGGACCTTCTTTCTGAGTGAGAATGAAGGAGTTATTAAAATTTCTCACACTAAAGAATACATTTTTATAAATTGTTTGAACTACCATACATTATCGTTAAGTTACAAAAAATTACATTAACAAAAACCAAAAGTACCAGGTTGAAATAACTGTAAAAATCATTACTTCGCTCATTTCCTAGGACATGCACTTGTGTCTTACAAGTATTAGAAAGCAGCCTACATGCAAAAGCACCACAGATGAATTTACAAGCTCTTTGACAAACTCATAGCATTCAAAAATGACACAGAGATGGCTAATTAAGCATTATATTATCATTATTATTTGGTTGAATAAATTTGATTGATTAAATGAACAATACACAGACACTAACCTTGGAAAATAATCCAACACTTTACGAGAACAAAATGACACTTTTGCAGAGCAGCACTGTTAATGACAGTATAATCAAGTGTACAGGGAAAGGACAATTTTCACTGTCATTATATGGAGCTTCAAGTAGCATGGTGACTGCGAGTGTGATACTGCACTCTAGCCCATTCTGTGGGGCAGAGAGAAAGAGCACAAGAAGTTACCGTTGGAGCCCAACCCAAGAATGGAGTAGTCTCTGATAGTGTGATTCGTATTTGTTACATTATTCTTCCTGTTGCTGTTCTCCTACTTTCACTTTAAACCAAAACAAATAGCCAAGAAGCAGCAGCAGCAAGCCTCTCTTCTGTCATCACAACAGCAGTTCTTACTTTGCATCAGATCATTATGAACACACCAGGCTCTGTCAACAAGCACCATGGACCAGCTCAGTTTGGTTGTTGGAATGATATGGGCTCCTCCAGGTGTACTGTTAGGGAGCTCAGTGAGCAAGGCTTGAAAGCTGGATCAGAGAAATGTTACTGCCAAACTATCTTAAACTTGGATTACATTGTACTTTCCTCTACTCCCTAATCTGCTCAATCAAGAAGCTCTCATTTTAATTACAGATTCGCAGTGCATGAGAATTATTAAGCAATCCCAGGGATATTTATACTGTAGTGAATACTTTTATATATATATATATTTTAACTCACTTCCCCCCACTCCACCCAGATGGAAGATTCTAGCAAAATTATCTTGTCTTCTAGGCAGAGGCAACCTGAGCATGCCTTTATTAAACTCTGCTAAATCCAGGTTGCTTGTGAGTTTGGGTTTCTGTATTTTTAATCGGGGGCGGGAGGGGTTGGGGTTTTTTAAATTGTTCTGAGTGAAATTTCATAACATTGCATTCACTGGCTCATATTTCACTATTTAAATTTCTCCCATTGTCTATTATCTCTCTCTCTCTCTCTTTAGAGCACTATCATTGACTCCTAAAAACATTTTTATTTTATTTTTTTACTTTACCAGCCATGGCCTTCCTTTTCATTAGGTGAAGGTTTTAATAAATTATAGGCCACTGTTCTAGCGATTGAGAGAAACACACTACCCACAGTGCAGTGACTGCTTAGATGATCAGTTGAATGTATAATCAGAAGAACAAACTCTGTGATCTTGCTTGTAAGTCAATCACATAGAAGCTCGCGCAGAATGAAGATGAGTAAAAACTGGGGGGAAATATAGCTATAATGCCAAGTCAAACATATGACCATTAGCATAATACCATTTCTCTGAACAGAGCTATTCATTGGTCTTCTTTCTAATTGACAGGGAAGAAAAAGGGGTATATTAGGTGCCCTTCCAAATTCCTTTTAAATCCAAAAAAACAGGCGATAACAGAAACAAGCAGCAACTGGTTATTACATGAAAGGGGTTTTGTTTTTCTTCTTTTACTTTAAGTTTGAAAGTCAAATCAACCCACAGACTCTAGCTGCAAAGCTACAAATCACTTACTCCTGCAGGCTTCAATGGGACTGCTCCAGAGTAAGTGATTTGTGACCCTTACTACTTCTTTAATCATATAGCACCCAGCAGTCATATATACTTCTTCAGTGCCTCCCTCAAAACCATCGTTGACACGATCGCTTTTAAGAATGAAATAATTTCCTCACTGGATACCTTTTCAACCTCACTTGTGTTCTCTCCTTGTGTTCCTGCTGCTTATTTCGTTCCATGCTACATTATAGAGTGGCAGGAGCTGCTCTATAGTTAAGGTGTTTTGCACGCTCCATTATAAAGCCTGAACATTCTATTCATTATAAAACTGACATGATTAAAGTTAGGATCAGTGGCGGCTCCCCCAGGAACTTTGGGGCAGTGGCCCTCAAAGCACTGCAGGGAACACTGCCAGGGCTTAATCTGTTTTAAAAAACAACAACCCGCGCCGCTTATGACAGCTACAGCAGTTTCTAAGCTGCTGCAGAGGCTGCTGTAGCTGTCACTGTGTTGCAACATCTCCCTTTGGGGACCCACCCACTCCGCTGGGACTGGGGAGTGGGTCCCCGAAGGGACAAAAAGGCTCAGCTGCTCACTGTTTTTCTATGGAAAACATGATTTGGGCGGCTGAGCTTCTCCGTCCACAGCACGCATGGGACGTGCTGTGGAGGGAGGGGCAAAGCCTTTCCATTGCGCTCAATGGGCGCAATGGAAGATCTCACCAGGGCGGTCGCGCTGACCGCCCTGGCGAGATAGCTTGGGGCGGGGGGGACTGAGGCAGGGAGGAGCGCACATGCGCACTCCTCCCTGCCTCAGTCTAAAAGCACCATGCGCCTCTTTGGTTCCTGCTGCCACCTGCCATTGCTGCTCAGTGCTCCCCCCCATCCGCCGCTGGGGGGAGGGGGAGCGGCAAGGCAGCAGCAAGCACTGGTGGACAGTGGTTGTTTTTATTTTATTTTTAAATTGCCCATGCGTCCCTGGCTCCGCGGGGAAACGTGGGCAATTT